>JAPKLW010000196.1:0-133290 GCA_026898455.1 Plectranthus barbatus
TACCTATTTAATCTCATCATGCATGCTTGAGGGGAGTACCATGATTCTAACTCAAAGTTTCTTATCTCTTAGGGTTTTGTAAATTAATGTTGAAATATTGGTGAGAAAAAGTCAACACAATCAAAATTTCATGCATAGATTTAATCTATATATGTGTGTGTTAAAGTGCATGATCCACTCTCAACAATAGCTATTTTTAATATAACATCTTTAGGGATGCACGATTTAATTAGAATAAGCGTGCTTGTGTGATGTATCATGTATACACGTATAGCTTTAATTAAAAGAATCAATTTTTAATAGAGAAAGAGAAATCGATATTAAAATTTCTCATTCAAAAAGTATCTATAAAAAGTTTCATACCTCTAGAATTTCTTTAAGGAGACAAAAATATATTTTGTAAATACCTTAACAAATATGGAATTAAACCGCTTGAAAGATGTTTATGGCTATAATTTTATATTTTGAAAATATACATGTAATACTGATTATAACTCAAACTTATTATTTATTAGACACAAATAAAATGCTTAAATTATTTGCATCCCCACCTGTATTTTAATAACTAGTTCAATCTATCGTCGTTAGCTAGTAAGTATATGATAGAAGAAATAAATTATATTTGAAAAACTAAGTGTGACTGGCAAACAACTCAACCTAACAGCGTTGATGATTCCAAAGTGAAAATATATGCAGAAACTCTTATAGCATTGTCGTGTCATGAGCAAAGGATTCAATAATTTATCTTCTTTCTTTAAAACTTAAATAGTTAACTAATTAAATAGATATGCATTAGTCTTCATTAATTTCTAAAATATATAGTGCTAATGGGTAAAGATAGTCATTTTGAATTTACAAAGTATTTTAAAGCTATAAATTTGAAAATTTAATTTTGATATTGTTATAAATATATTTATTTGGTGGACATTACTTAAGATATACTTTAGAGATATATACATATTTTTCTAGATTTCTATAGAAGATATGATTTCATCCTTATATATAGGACAACATATTGTAATTCTCCACACATCAATGAATAATAATATTCTCTATTTTTCTCTCCATCTTGTTCACTCTATTATTTTTCTCTCTATTATTGCTTATCTGTGATACAAGAAGGATTCGATACACAACACGTTATCAATACGAATTGTTCTACCGACTCAAAAACTTTTATTGGTTTGCCCTAGAAAAGAATCTTGTCTTTCCTACAAGGTAATTCACTACAAAAAAATTACGAATTTGCGACCGATTTGCGACCAAAAAAAAAAGGGTCGTGATTTTGCGACCGACTAACAACGGAATTGCGACCGAATAGAAATTTTAAATTTTGCGACGGAATTGCGACCGGATATTCGGTCGCAGATTTTTTGCGACCGATTTTTCCGTTGCTAAATTTTGCGACCGAATTTTCGGTCGCAAATCGGTCGCAAAATTCCATTTTTTTAAAATATGTATATTTTTTAGTACGTATAAAGAATGAGATTATTGTTTGGTTCAGTGGTAACGCGCGCGGCACGCGTGCGGGAGGTGCCGAGTTCGAACCCTCTTGGACGCAAGCCACCATATTTGATGGTTGGACCGGCCGGTTCAAAATTGGTTCAAAAAAATTAAAAAAAAAATTTTAAAGGAAATTTATTTGCGACCGAAATTTCGGTCGCACATTTTTTGCGACGGAAATTTCGGTCGGAAATCGGTCGCAAAAATTTGCGACGGATTCAATTTTCGGTCGCAATTTTTTTTGCGACCAAGGTTTTTGCGACGGACGAAATCGGTCGCAAAACAGCAGTTTGCAACCGATTTTTCGGTCGCAAAAAAACGAATTTCTGGTAGTGATTGTTTTAAAACCCTAAACTTGTAATTAATTGTGATTTTTGGTGATGGATAGATGTTGAGTTTTTGTTTTAATGATGTCGAAATTCATGAATACTAAGGCGAAAGTATTAACTCATTAGTCTTCTGCGAACCAATTTGATTTGCTAATCCTGTTTTTGCATGTTTGTATTTGTTTATTTGAACTATCCCACCAAAGTTTTGATGTAATCAATAAAAGATAATGAATAAAATATGCTACAGAGCACGAATTCAAATATCAATACCAAATATGCACTTAATGATTTATATTCATGTTTTGTTCCCTATTTTCTAACTATCTAATATATTCCTTCAGTTTGACTGCATAATCACGATTATTTCCTATCCTCTTGTGAAGCGAATTCATAAACCAACACCTAGAATTAGATATGAATTCTTGAAATTAAATTTATGTGTCTGATATCTTGTTGTTATTAGTAAGTATTTACAAAAACAATAGAAGTTCTTGAAAAACATTTATATGTTCAGATTCGAGAAATAAAAGAAGTTTTGTAGAAAGAACTTCTAATTTGCATGTTTAGCTAGGATGAAATTAATTTGACTTATGGACTTTAATTAATGTTATGTCTGATTATGTTTCTTATATCTTTATTGTTTGTATTTATCAATGTTAAGTTTGATTCAACTGATTTCCATGAAATCTATTTGTTTATTTACCCTCCTCATATCTTCTGTGTAATTGATAATATTCTAATACATAATTTATGTAGTTTAAGCATGTCTGACATCAACAAGAGAGAATTTGCTGATGGCAACAATTATTTAATATGGACTTTAGATATTGAGATTCATCTTACATCATGTGATCTAAGAGAGACTATAATTCAAGGCTCTTCAAGTAGCTCTGCCCAGAAGGCAAAAACTTTACTTTTTCTTCGTCATCATCTGAACAAAGACCTCAAAAATGAATACCTCACTGAAAAGAATCTTGTTATCTTATGGCAATCCCTGAAGGATCGCTTTGATCAACAAACTTCTATTATCCTACCTCAAGCACAATCTTATTGGCTAAATTTGCAATTTCAAGATTTTAAGTCTGTAAATGAATATAATTCTGCTTTACACCGAATTGTGCCACAATTAAAACTCTGTAAGCAGAAAATTACAGAGACTAAAATGATAGAAAAAACACTATCAACATTTTATGCTAGTAATCTTGTACTCCAGCAGCAGTACCGAGCTAAAAATTATGGTAAACATTCTGAACTTATATTTGCTTTACTAGTAGCAGAAAAACACAACCAACTTCTTATGACAAACCATAATGAAAGACCTGTTGGTTCACAAGTTGTGCCTGAAGCACATGCTATTGACCAACAATATAATGCTACCAGAGGTAGAGGACGAGGTCGAGGGTACATTCGTGGTAGAAAAGACTGGCCACAATGGGGTGACCGAGATCATGGATACAACAATAGATCTCAAGGTTATGGAAGAAGAAATGACAATAAATCACACCTACAAAAGACAAATTCATCTCAACAAGCAGTTGACAAGAAAGTTTGTTATAGGTGTGGATGTGATGGTCATTGGTCTCGCATATGCCGTACTCCTTTGCACTTAGTGGAAGCATATCAAAGAATGTTAAAAGAAAATAAGGGCAAAAATATCCGAGATTTGCCTGAAGCAAACTTGGTTATCAATCATGATAAAGATGATGATGATGATGATGATGACTTATTGAAAGATGAGCTCGTTAGGATGAAGATCCACACAAATTAAACTTTTAGATTACTTTTAAGATCTTTAGGATTCCTTATGTTTTGCATTCCGTTTATTAATATTGTTATTTTGGTTTTTATTTATGAACTTATTGAGTACTTCTTTTAATTATCTATGCACAATGAAATTATTGAGTTTTATTTACTTGAATGTTTTTTTATGCATTTATTCAACTTAATTATCATGTTGCAATAAAAATAAAATTTAATGACCCATAATTTCTAATCTTATGGCATGAGTACTTGGGTCTTATTGGGCATATTATTATAAGGTGTCGAATTATCATAATGTGATATCACATACAAATAAAAATTTATCTTTCAGAATATATATTTGGACCAATTTATCAAATATTAGGGTCGTTTTTAAATTTCATGGTCATTATTCCTTTAAATCCGACCAGCTGCATATTGTGACTATCCCCCATGTAATAGTGTGGTAAATAAATAATCATTTCCCATCTGCGAATCAATTTATTACAGTCTATATTTGTATATCACCACCAAAATATGACTCTATGGGCTCTCAACGTAATATAAATTAAAATATATGTTGTACAAAAATCTCCGTCTATAAATAAACCCTAGTAGCCCATATAGAGTACGTTGATTGTAAACATAAAGAAGATCATTTGTCGGCATTAGGGGGAGATATAAGCCCAAAGATAATGAAATGCCGAAAAAAGTAACAGAATAAAAAGGATCTTCATAGTTAAAGCCACACATGAATGAATCAAAACTTGCAATATTTAACAAGTAATCTGCCATATGCATTTATAAATGCATCTATTGTATATAGTGGAGTGATTGAACTTATGCACCATAAAGAATTAAAGACCCTAAAGGACCAAATGAATGAAACTCCTTAATACTAGAAGTATGAGAGATTTCATACCAGAAGTATGAGATATATAATGGTGCATAAATTAAAAATCCGCGGTCAATAAAATCAAATATATAAATAACACTCCGGTGACCCCTGAAGAGGAATATGTAACCTCTTGAAGAGGATTGTCCTGAAGACAAGAATCCCAATACAAAAGCACGTGCATCAAAATAATAATATTATTGGGATTGCGGAACAAATAAATTAAAACATTATGGGAAATGATAAAATTTAATGCCATGAGTATTATATATAAAGGAGAAGATAATAAATTTTATAGTTGTCGGCAACATACTTATTCCACAATTGCTCCAATCTGGATCTAGAACTTAAATGCTAGAAGCATTATGATTAGCCAAAAATGTAAAAATGAGCAATTGGAATAGAGATTAACTCGCTCATGAATATTATCCCTACAGGATATAATGATTACTATGAGGTGGTAAAATATAAAGCGAGATAAAGATCTCAAGGGTTTTTCGCAGAGTCCCATACTTGATTTTAAATAAATTACTCTCCTATTTGAATGGCATAATGTTCCGCTACTTGATTTCTTTGGTAGAAAATATAAATTTATATATGCAGTTACTAAATTCCATGACTACATATTGAAATGAGTCATTGTACGATAATATTTATATTAAATCCCTGATGGATTTTATAGAAAATAGATTGCAACATATATAGTGATGAGATCACTATATAAATTCCTCTTGAAGAAGGAATATATTAACTTGAAAATTAACTCATGCCTAAAGACGGAGTATGAAATGAAAAGACTTGGATAAGACCAAGTATTATGTCGACCTGCAGATCGACAATCTCTCGAAAGAGTTATTATTATTTCTAACATCAGTCGATGTATAATAAGAGTTCTAGTGAGATCTATTATATCTATTCAGAACACCAATGTCATTTGATCCCCAGAAGTGGATAACGTCTCATTTAGACTTAAAGAAGATAACATGATATTTTTGGACCAGAAGTTCTCCATTTAAGTGTCTTTTGTACACTATATTATCAAGCCTGATACAATATTTAAAATTATCTTGCTAGCAAGACTTGGTGTTTCTCTTACTAAGAGACATTGAAATAAACACATTATTTGTTATCTTCAAGGTATACAAATCTTGGTATTTTCTATTAGAAACCAAGTATGACATTGGTGGTCTAAGTAAATAAATGAATATTTATTTGAGCTTGATAATTATAGATCTCGTACTGCTTATTTTGTTCTCTATTGTGGTATTGACATTTCTTATTGGTTTGAATACTTCTCTAAACCACTCATAGATGATTTTTTCTTTTGAGAATTACAAAAAGAGTATGATTAATATTCTTTTGCATATATTGGAAGATCATATGATATTATGATACTTAAAATATTATTCACCCTCTAGTATGAGGATAATACACTTGTGTTGCATAAATGAGTAGTGGGTACATTATAGTTGTATTCTTTTACTCACTTCAATTCCCCAAGAATGATTGTTATTCAGAATGTTTAATCTCGTGATAATCCTGAAGATTATTCATAGAGTCACTTCCTACATATATGGATAATATTGGATTACTTATAATTACAAGATTCTGAATATCACTGTTTTGAGGGGGGAGCGACATTTTGAAAATTAAACCTTGAAGGTTTACATTATGCCCGGAAGGCTAAACAGATGTACTCTTTTTCCCTTGCTAAGTTTTTTCCCATTGGGTTTTCTTAGTTAAGGTTTTTAATGAGACATCTAGTGCAACACATGAATAAACGTATGTCATGTACTCTTTTCTCGACTGTTTTATCCCATAGGGTTTTCGGCGAGGTTTTTAATGAGGCATGAACATAACGAAGTAATGTCCAAGGGGGAGTGTTATAAATATATTTATTTGGTGGACATTACTTAAGATATACTTTAGAGATATATACATATCTTTCTAGATTTCTATAGAAGATATGATTTCATCCTTATATATAGGACAACATATTGTAATTCTCCACACATCAATGAATAATAATATTCTCTATTTTTCTCTCCATCTTGTTCCCTCTATTATTGCTTATCTGTGATACAAGAAGGATTCGATTCACAGAAGATACCATTTTTTTACATTATTATCCATTCTATTTTTAGCTTCTAGAATTTCACTTTATTAAAGTTCTTTCCATTTTCAAAATATTTATTACTTCATTTATTTTAAATTTACCAAGGTAAATGAATAATAATAAATTAAAATCTAATTAATAATAAATCATTACTCTTTAAAAATTATATTTTGGGGTCATGTGTAAACTATTTTTTTTCAAACATTCTCCTTAAGTTTTTCTCTTTTAAGTTGCTATAAAATTCTTGAAGATATTTGAGAGAAATTCGCTATCAATTTGTGACATGTATATTGCTTTTAACTGTTTTTTTCTTATTTTTTATTGATTTTATCCATTTGTTGTAAGGATATGTGTTAAAATCAGGTGAAATGCTGGTTTATTTAGAGTTTTTGTGATTTGAGAATGTTGTTGGTAAAAATTGAGTAAATCTTAGTAGAAATAGATGTCAAAATATTTCATTTCAAAATATATTATTTGATCCGAGATTTAACCGGGTTAAAAGTTTTGAGATCCCAAGATCACAAGATTTTCTTCAGATCTCAAGATCAAATTTTGACGAGATCTCATGTAACACCCCTAAAAAATTTTAATGTAATTACCAGACTAATGAAATAATATTGTTGTTACTAAATTTTTAATTCTGAGATTTACGCGTCTAAGTGATTTTGTACTTTATTAGTTGACAATAAATTTTCATTCATCTTTATTTTAGTTGGAAGATTTAAATTCTTAAATCGTAAATTTAATTGAATTGAATTGCTATATAATCTCTATGCATATTAAGATTATTATATCGAGATATGTTCAAATGACTAATGACATAAAATGATAAAGTATTTACATTTCCCGTAAAATTGACGTAAATATGATGTAAAATTGACGTTAAAGTGACCGATTAAACAATCAAATGACAACCCCTCCTTTTTTACGTCTGACTTATTTAATAAGTCACTCCCCTCTATAAATACTAATTTGCTACCTTGCGATACAGAAAGTGTTTATATTTATATTGATAATTTATTATTATAGTATATATCAATTTTATTTTTGTGGATATGTATAAGTTAACATTAAAATTGGATTAGTTAAATCTAATGCTTCAAATTAGTGAACTAATCTTTATTTGATTTATTTTTTCTAATCTCTCTTTGCATGCACTTCACCACCACTTATCATGATTTTTTACACACATTAGACGTTGTATTTTAAGTCCATACATATTTATATCATATACTCGATATTAATGATCTTAAATATTTTTATCATAGAAGATATATAATTATTCTGTAATTTTTTTTTTTTTGAGAAAATCTTATAGTGAATTTTCATGTAATACACTTCAATTTTCTTGGGTCCGTATTCATACCAATTGAACTTTAACAATAAATATTTGAGATAATAACCAATTTAATCTTTTCAACTATTCTTAAACTAATTTTCTATCAACGTTGAGTCGTTGATAGTACATATATATTTATTTTATATAGAATTTTTTGATAAAAAAAATGGGCATAATTGTATCATTTTAACCAATAATACATCATTTCAATAAGTTAAATAAATCATTTTATTTTTAAGAATTACATTATTTGCAACAAAGAAATAGTACATCATTTGCAATAAAGAAATACATTATTTCATTAAACCCATATTACAATAAAATGGTGAAACATCATTTGCAATAAAAAAATGCATCATTTCATTAAATTCGTCTCACAATAAAAATGATGAGACCGTCTCATCTGAGACTTTGCCAAAATTTATATAACCTTCCACCCGATAATTTCCATATCCACACTTCAACTTAAACTGACACAGGCACCAATCAAATCATAAATAAAAAATACTCTGCTACAAGATGAACTAAATTAAAATATAAAAAATAAAACTAAATAAGAAATTATAAATTATAAATAAAAGGAAATAAAATACTCCAATGTAATTGTAAGTACACATCAATGTAATGTAATCCAGAAATGCTTTGAAACTAGTTTCTCCGTCGGCCGGCCATCGCCTCCGTATCCGGCAGCCCTCTCTATTCTCCGATCTGAGGAATCTTCTATATTAGGCCAAATTTCAACGTAAACATAGCTGATGGCGGCGACTCTTCTTTCAAGCCCTACCCTCCACACGTCTTTTCTTGGCCGTCGTCTGTAAGTTCTATTCAATTCTCAATTGGATTTTTGATCTGACGACTTTTAATCTATTTGAGTTTCCTCATTGTCCTTGCATTTCGAATATGTGTTGCGGTTGCAGTTCAATTCAAGGCAATTCGAAAAGAATTAGGCCGGGCCGCTTTAGTTTTATATCCTCGAAATGTGCGGTGAATTCGCCTTATGAAGGTAACCTCATATTACAACCTTTTTTTTAGCATAGTTCAAATGATAGTCTGATTATGTACTCGAATTTTTGTTGTCATTTTCTTTGACTCGATGAGGATTTTAGCAGTTTCTACACCATTCTGCAAAGTGGAAGGGCTCAATTGTGTCATTTTCGGTTTATTTTGTCTTTGTTTCTTTAGCTAGTGCTCTGAATTTGCACACTTTTTAATAGTTGATTTCCATTGTTGTTTTGTGAGATGAATTGATTTACCAAGATTTTATGCATTTTATCAAAATGCTGTGGCTGTTTGTGATGTGGAATACAGTTATGTGCTGCGGTAATGGGTGGTTCCCTTGTAAATTTATGGGTCCATGCTGGTTCTTATAATCATTTTGCCAATATTAACCATTCATATGAGTATGATTCAGCTTGTTCTAGAAATATCTGACTATTAATTAGGCATGATATTCTCTTTGAATATCTATAGGTAGCATTTCGAAATTCCCCAGGTTGCATGTCTGGGATCCTTATAAGCGGCTGGGGATAACTACTGACGCTTCTGAAGAAGAAATTTGGAGCGCTAGAAATTTTTTGATAGAACAATATGCCAATCATGAGAGAAGTGCTGAATCAATAGAAGGTGCCTTTGAGAAGCTACTGATGAGCAGTTTCAAGAACAGGAAGAAAATGAAGATCAACTTGAAAACCAGGCTAAAGAAGAAGGTTGACGAATCTCCCCCTTGGGTGAAGAACTTGCTCAGTTTTGTGGAGATGCCTCCCCCCGTGATCATTTTGAGACGGTTGTTCCTATTTGCTTTCATGGCTGTCTGGAGTGTGATGAACTCTGCTGAAGCTGGGCCTGCATTCCAGGTATATTGCATTTCTTTTCTTCTATAAAACTACTATGTTACATTGAAGTATGTGTTCCTGAGAGCACTACGCAGTACTGGTAGTTAAATGTTGAATTTACTGCAGAGCGGAATCTTTTTAGCTACTCTTGATAGGCCCTCGAAGTTGGTTCAATGTCCTTTCTTTAAAGACTCATTCATGCAATAAGCACATGCTAGTTGGTTCTGAAAAATATAATAAGCTTAGTTTAGTGTCTTCCATAACCATGTCTGCATCCACATGTCAAAATAACTTTTGAAGAGTAGTCATTAGCTTCCAAGGATGAGCCAATAACCCCTAACTATTGGTGTTATGAGATGTAGATAAAGATGAAAAGTATTTTATGGTTCTTGATGACTTTTGATAGTTTATAACTTAGTGTGGTTGGTAATTGATACTATGAATTGGAATTCTACCCATCTAGACTTGCTGATCATTGGTGAATAAAAAATGAAATTTAATCTATAGTGTAATTCCAAATCATATTAATTGGGAATGCTAAGATGGGTATTCAATGCATAAAAATAAAGAAATAGCTGTCTTAACTTGTCATTTATGGATATATGTTCTAATTTATCCCATATTCTGTATGAAGAGTTCTTGGATCATTTCACAGTATTGATCAGGTATTATTGATCAGATTGCATGCATCGGGAGAATTAAGTCAATTTTCTAGTATTGATTAGGGAACAGGGCCTGATGGTTTAGTGCATGGTTTAATTAGAGATTATTGTAAATGCAACAAATTATTATTACAAGATTTACTATCAAATTGTTTCTCTTTCAAAACTTGCTTATGCCTTACTTAGTCAGCCACACAATAGAGCCTAATTCAAGACTTTTGAAACCATTACTTTCTTACAGCCTTAAGGTTTTTCTCTCCCCTTGCCCTTACAGCTGAAGGCTACTTGCTCTCTCTTGCACAGTTTTTTTCAGTTTTGTGTTCACTTTAACTGTTAACTATTTATCTTGCTGCAATTGTGTATCGTGGAATGACCTGAAGGGGTGAACAACATGTCGAAATGCAACTCCATGTTTTTGCTTGTGTGTGCTTAGTTGCTATTCCAAATGAACATCTCATTGCCTGTCTTGTATATAAGATTTTATCAATATATTTCCCCTATGCAGGTGGCATTATCTTTAGGAGCTTGCATTTACTTCCTCAATGACAAGAATAAGAGCTTGCCTAGAGCTGCCATTATTGGGTAAGTTGTAAAAAGGGTATAACTGCTAGAATTGGGTTTTGGAGCTTGATGTGAAATTTATGGTATTATTATTATTTCAGATTTGGAGCTCTTGTGGTAGGCTGGGCTTGCGGTTCTCTGGCGGTTCCACTGATCCCTTCATTTTGGTTGCAGCCCACTTGGACTCTTGAGCTTCTTACATCCTTGGTAGTATATGTCTCCTTGTTCCTAGCCTGTACTTTCCTCAAGTGAACTTAACCTACGTCTACAGATTGTTTAGATAGAGATCATTATATTTATATGCAATCATGGCATGCAGCCGGTTTTGAGACCAAACTATCTTATATTATGAGGCAATCAACATTAGAAATTTGCAAAAACTTGCGTTAGGCAGACCTAAACGGTTTAGGCGGGTTTTATCCTACCCAAATGGGTTGATCCATCCCAAATAGGGTTTATTAATCTCAATTAGGGTATATTATATGGGTTTGGGCTTGGGTTAATAGATAAAACCCGCCTAAATCGTTTAGGCCTGCCTAATCCAAGACCTTCCCTAAGAAATTATATTAAAATGAAAATGTAAATTTGAAAATACTTACCCGTTAAGAATGATTTTCGTTCTCCAAAACTGGATTAATTATTCAACTAGTACCTTCCCTTGGACCAAATGGAACCAAAGCAGAAATGTTCGTCTATATTTGTCAAATCGGTTTAATGGATATTTTTGTTAAATATGCATATAGTACTTATCTATCTATAATGTAAAACTAGTTTTCCTCCCGCGCGATGCGCGGCGCGTATATTCTATTTTTAGTTGTTTATCAATAATAAATATACAAAATATTTTTCTGAATGTCATATATACATAATACTAATTTTATTAAATTATATTATAGTTTATTAAATATATAAAATTTTAAAGTTTTTTTCCTTTAGTCAAATATATTGTAAAATTGATATTTTGAAAAGAGTTGTAAACTTTAGATAATGAAATATTAGAATGTTATCATTAGCACATGCATATATTAAATTGAGGTAAACTTGTAAATTGATTTTTTTTTATTTACTTTCCTTATATTTTAAATAAGATATAAAATATTGAAGCTTAAATGCAATAGAATCTAACTTTTATATTAGTATTACAACTTAAATTATGCATAATAATTAGATGGATATAATAACTTATCTTTGAACATTCTTTTTAATACAATGAAATCTCATAAAATTTTTGTTGCTGGTCATTTTAAGGTAATATTATATTTTAAAAGAGATTCATTAATATTAAAAATATGTTTATGATAAATAAAACTGAATCAACAATATTCATTTACAAAAATTAATTATTTGTCCACTACTTGGGTGTAGTTGTCAAAGTACATTACCTGTGATATGGGTGAGTAAAACCAAACTTAAACTGTCAATCCGAACCAAACCTAACCGTCAGATTTGGGTTAGTTTGAAAATATATGCGGTTTCGATTCAGGTTGAATTTTAGAAAATTTTTTGGTTATCGGCTTGGTTCAATTTGGGTTCGGTTATAACCGTACCACAATCCATATACATATATAAATTATTAAATATATTATATATTTTATATCTATATAAGTTACAAATTTTATATTTTACAAAATGCAGAATACAAAGTTACAAACCCAAGTTATTACTTACCCAATGAAATCCTACTCCAGACTTCCTCGCTCAATCGCTCACCCTCTGGCCTTAGCCCCTCACTTCACGCACGCCACCCAATCTGTCCCGACCCTTGCTCAATCCATCACCCCTACTCAGCCCCTCACGCACATCACTCTTTATGCATGTCTCGGCTTGTCGTCCCTGTCATCTCACGCTACTCGTTAGTCGACAGCTTGCAGCCTCGCGGCCCTCACTCAATCCCTCAGCCCCTCTCGAATATTGCTTTTTATTGTGATTTTGAGATTTTTTTTGTTATTTTTAGTATTTTTTCCGTTAAAACCAAAATAAAATTGAAATCGATGATTCGGTGAGGTTTACATATTTTGAATCGGGGCGGTTCGGGATGAATTTTTTAAAACTTGCGACGGTTTTGCAGGTTTAGTTCGAATTTCAAATTGAACCGCTCGTTGCTCATTCCTAACATGTGATAAATAAATTATGAGTTCAAGATTTCTCGAGTACATCTAAGTGTGAGTTTAAATTTATTAATACTCATTTTCATTATTGTATATTATGAAAATACCCAAAATATTATATATATTTAATAAATACACACTACACGATTATGATATTTTCAGAATTCTATTATTAGTTTTTTTAAAAAAAAAATTAATTGAGATATTTTGATATAAATAATTAAAAAATAAAATAAATCAGAAAAGAGAAGGTCTGCGGGTCACCGACCAACGACATTGACCCTCACTTTCCCAAACACACACAGTCAATCTCAATGTCAAAAAAGTCAAAAATAAATATTTCTTTAATATATTTAATATTTTGAGGATTTTTTGTTTTTTTTTCTATATTTAAAATATTTTCCTATTTACTTTTTACTACTCTATTTATACTATATATTGGTAATACACATTCTTTACTTTAATATTTTTGTAGCACTTGTGAATCAAATTATAAGCATAGTTTTAGATTAATAATAAAACATGATAAATTCTTAACACTCCGTCATTTTGAATTATCAAAATAATCACAAAATTATCTAACAATTTTTTAATAATAATTTATTATTATAATATATATATATATATCAAAATTCTATCAAGTTTAACGCAGACATCAAATGTGTAAGTCAAATTAAAGCTTATAATTCAAATTACGTAAGTAATTTGAACTATATTATTTGATTTACAATATTATTTATCTATTTATTTACCTTCCACCACCTTTCATCATTTCTTTTATTCATAAAAATTTGGATGTCGTATTTTATGTACTCTCATTAATATTGATAATTTAAAATATTTATACGGCAGTATATATATATATATATATAATATTTTTCATATATATTTTATTATGCATGTTCATGTAGTACACTTTATTTGTGAGTTTTACACTGCATAATATTAGTACCCAATATAATTTAGTTGAAAGGTTTAAATTGCTCAATTAGTTTTGAGTTTGAACTTGAAATTATTTAGATGTTCTTCATTTGTTTACATCCATATTTGTTGTCTTTTTTTTCTCACCTCTCTTAACTCTAAACATAATCGTTATCTATATTGTCTCTCATTCATCAGCACACTCATTTAGATACACCTCTCCCATTTCATTCCATCTTATATTCCTTATTTCTATGTAATATTATCGTCCAAGAAATTCATTATATAATACATAATATTCACCTACTCATCATGAGCACATGCTCATGAACCTATAGTTGATGTTACAATATAACACTGGTGAAAAAAATAATTAAAATTGATCCCACTACTATTAAATTATACAAAATTTTAACTCAGATACGACCACTATTAACATGTAATGGAAGCACCCTTGTCCAACTTGAATCAAATATAAAAACCAAAAGTATCTTGTGAAAAAACATAAATTATATCAGCTATTTATGCTAAGAATTTGACATTATTCATATTCATAACCAATATCATGAGATTTGTCATTTCAATACCATTACATAATTAAAATAGTTAAGATAAGGAGAATTGTAACTTTTTTTTTTCCTGATTTGCATTGTTTTAGGCAAAATATTTTTATAGGATTCTATTTTTTGGTATTTTGTTATGATTTTCCTAAAGTACATGTTTTTTTTTTTAAATAAACACATTTTATTTTTAATTGCTATTGAAATTGACATTTTTTTTTATTGACGTTACTTTTTTTTTTTACTATTAAGTTGCTATTAAGATTTAAGTTTTACTCAAATGATTATTTAACAATTGATGAGATTATCACTTAAAATTTAAACACTTAGAACATTATATGTAAATACGTATACACAAATATTAAATTAATAAGAAAATGTCAACAATCTTAGATAATGATATTTTGGTAAATGAATAGTTGGTAATTACATAGTTATCATATTTGTTTAGGCCTTAATTATTTAAAATGGTTAATTTTATAAAATACATAATAATTTTAACCATTTTTATCAACACATATTAAATATGGCCAAAAGTACATATTTTTAATTGGAATTTATTAAAATGTAAAAATCAAACAATGATTTTTAGGTTGATGATGAATTTGAAACATAAAAATATATATTTTAAGTATTTTACTCAACAATTATGTATCAATAGGATTATTCCTTGATTTAATCAATTATGTAACAATAATGTATTCAGAGGAGGGTATTGCTTTTTAGTATATATAGATATAGATATGTATGTGTGGATATATAGATTATAACCATCGCTGTTAAGAAACAATCATGAAAAGGTAAAACACAACCATTGCATATATAATAATAGAACAAAAATAAGAGCAATCCAACATTGGTTATTTATTTGCAACAATTAAAGTTCATTAAACATGTATATACAACAATAGGACCCATAGGACAAATATATCCTTGATTCATATATATTGTTTACAATAAAGACGTGCATCAATAAATTTATGCATAAGAACAAAAATCGGATAATAGAATTTAATTTATTACATAAAATCTAAAACTATAATTTTGATCAATAATCATTGATTTCCAGGCTTCCAGCTCCATCTCTAAACCAAATATCTTCTTCTTCATCTTCATATGTGGATCTCTTGCAAAACCTAAATTTAGAATAATACCAATCAAATAGACACAAATATATAAAAACTTTGAAAATGTGTAAACTAAAGTCAAACAAAAACAATGAGAATGGATGGTCACCCATGATAGATTTGGAGGTATTTATACTATTATAACGTAATAAAATATGAATAAAATAATGGCTAATTAAGTTATTCAATTAATTCGAGTTATTGTTATTAAATGCATTTCAATTTTTGATTGAGGGATTTTGATAAATTGATTGAATGATTAGGAAGTTATACATAAATTTTTAAGATATTTATATATTTATATTTTTGAAAATAACTGTCGACTTACAATATATATTAATTATGATGATTGACTTAGATATTACTATCTATATATCTATATATATTTAATAATTAAATCATAGCACAATTTTCGTTTATAATATTTTGAAAAAGGAATAGATGGGGGAATATGTGTTAATCAATTTAATTATAGGATTGATAATTGCTTAAATTACGTTACATGGTTAGAATAAAATTTATTTATTTGAAACAATTTCAAATATTTAAGATAAATGATATCCGTTTTGTTCCTTTCTTTAATTTTTATCTTTATGTAATGATTTAAATTTTGTCATTATTAGAATATTGTTTCTATAAGTATTATAAATTTATAAATCAACCAATGTAACGTGGGTGTTCTACACAACTAATGTAAATAGTTGATTTTTGTATAATTTATACTAATGAATATTGATAATTTAAGAAAGAAAACCTTATGATATAACATATCAATTATGATTTATTTTTATGAACGTTAATTAAGCCAATAAATATGGCAATTCTTTATTTTACTCATATGCCATATGTACCCATATGTTAATTACTTTAATTTAAAAACGTTTCTTTTTGTCCTATTTTATTTATTGCCTCATTTTTACCATAACTTCTATTTATTATCATCAAATTAATTAGTTTATTTCATCAGTTTTTTATATAATTTTTTTCAGAAGAAATTTTTGAGCGGGAAAACACAAAACTTTGAGGGTCCTACTTTTAGATATATATAGATGTTCTCACTTAAAATAAAGTAATCTAAGTAAGTAAATGTTTTCGTCAAATTTTTCTATTTATTCATCAATATAACTTCTACTAATATTAAATAATAATTTTGTTACATTTCCTCTAAGAAGCGTCACACCAATATTAAATTTATTTTTTAATTTTAATTACTAATGTTTATATTAAATTTATTTTTTAAATTTAATTACTAATGTTTAATATTATAACATGTATGTGTACAATAAATAATAAAAAAATCTCAATAAATTTATATTTATCACTTTTTTTAATAAGATATTATATTTTCATTAATTTATTTTATTTACTACGTATAAAAAATAAGAGTGAAATTTAATTTATGAATTAATAAATTTTTAAAAAACTTTACTTAAAAATATATAATATTATTAATTACGTATATTATAATATGAATTGTTTGTCAATTTGCAGGTGCAAAATTAGTTTACTTTTTAAAATACAAATTAATTCATGTAAAAATTAAAGTAAATCGATCTTTACATCATCGCAACTCTTGTTTTTAATTCAATTTATGCAATTAATAATGAAAGCTCTCTCTGATTTCTTGTGTTTGGAGCAAGGAATAAAGAACGGGAATTGTGAAATGCTTAATTATTTTGCACATTTAGGTGAAATTTAAATTAATCAATTTTATTAATGTATGCATATCCATGGTTTCAATTAAATTTAATTCTAAAAATGATATTTTAGCACATAATTGAGATGTAATTCAATGATCTGGAATCGGAGTAGGGAGTGAATGCCGATGTGAAGAGGCACAACCAATGAATAGCTTCCATAAGATTTTCATAAGTTGGGCGAAATGTGATATAAATGTACCGGATTCACACTAGAACGAGAGGAATCCTAAAATTATGCACTAATATAATAGTATAGTTGATGAGAGCTTAAATAATTTGACAGCTTAAATAATTTGACATGTACTATTCATATCAAAGTTGTGATTGATGTGAAGTAAAACTTAAATGAATGACCTCCTAAGAAGTTTGTTAGAGTACATATGAGGGCAAAATACAACAAATAGACTTGTGTTTATCTATAAGATTAGTTGTTAGTTGGAAATGACTAATCTTAGGAGAACTTATTGGGACCTTGAGGCCTTACCACATACATTATAAAATACAATTGAGATGAATAAATCTAAGAGAGATGTTACAAGTCTTAATAGAAAGGAATAGTTAAGACTCTTTAAGGGGTGTAATAATTCTTAAGATTAAATAACTCTTAAAATATATATTACTTTATTTTTCATTCATATGATTGGGGATGTAAACAAACCGAGCCAAACCGAGTAGTGAGTTGCTCGAGCTCGGTTCGTGAGATTTTGACCAGGTTCGAGCTCGGCTCGAGTTCGATTTTTTTTTTATTTTGGAGCTCGAGCTCGATTGTAAAAGCTCAAGCTCGGTTCGGCAAGGTTGTAATCGAGATAAAGCTCGTGAGTTCGAGTTTGAGCTCGACTCGAGTTCGTTTATTTAACAAAGTATAATTTTTTATTAAAATATACAAATTATAGTGATAAAATATAAAGAACATAAAATACAACCTGTGCATAATAATAAAATAGAGACAACCTATGTTAGCAAATAAGTTATATACATATATTACTTTATGATTTATTAAGTTATATACATATATTATTCATATATATTTGAATATTGAATAACTAATTTTGGAATTCATTTTAATTATATATTTTTATCTTACTTTTCCATTATATATATATTTTAACAAAAGTATTATGATTTAATTGTTTGAATAGTCTTATTATACATTAATATTTGTGTATTGAGTAATATAACTTATGAGTTTGTTTTAATTATATATTTTTATCTTAACTTTCCATTATGTGTACATTTCTTAAAATATATTAATATTAAAAGTATATACAAACATTATTATTTCAATAATAATATATTGTTTGTTTAATTTTCTCTTAGATTTACAAATAAAATAAATTTCTCATAGAATGGATTGTTTCAATTTTTGAATGAAATTAACTAATTTGATTAAGTGAAACTTTAAAATCACATATATCTATAAAACTATATTTGAAATAATTATCACTCTTATAAATAATTTTCATTCCTAATTTAATATTTATCTTGATTTTTATATAAATTAAGTTTTTTATATGGTATGGTTTATTTAATCATATTATTGTTATTTGTAGACATATAACTATAGTATTATCAAACAAATATAAAATATATTTATATAATAATAAAAACTATAGAAATAGAAAAATAGAAAAATATTAAAATTTAATTAAAATGAGCTTATTAACGAGCATACTCGCGATCTCTTAAACGAGCCTATTTATGAGCCTGCTCGCAAACATGTTCGAGATCGAGCTTGATTCGAGCTCGAACATGCTCGCGAGCAGGGCCGGCCCTGAGGCCGTGCGAGAGGTGCGTCGCACCGGGGCCTCTGGATGAGAGGGGCACCATTTAAAAAAAATATATATAGTAGTAATATTATGGTAATTTATGTTAGTACAGATTTAAAAAAATAACTAATGAAATACTTAGTTTTTAGCTAACTAAATAGATTAACAAAAAACTATAATTTATATTTATTCTAACACAAATGTTTAGTTCAATATAAATTAAAAAAAATTAGACAAGATATTAAAATTTATTTATTCAATTATATGACTTATGAGTATAATTATATATATTCCTTATTAAAAACAAATATATACAATCATCGTCATATAATTGATCACAAAAATTTTCATTCTTCTCATATATGAAAGTCTCATGATCTAAAAGTTACGGTCGTTAGGTAATTCTTCATTTTTCTTCTGAATACATATATGACGTTTATCTTTGATGAGTTTTGTCAAATTTCACAACTGCATGGTTTTAATTTTTTTTTTTGTATAGTTGACTAGTTTACTTGCATAGTTTAAAATTCTTACACGTTATTTTGTTTGATTTTGTTTAGAATTTGGTTATTTTAATTTAATTTGGTTAATTTCCAACCGTTATTTCATGAACTAAACATCATACGATATATATCTTTTACATTTTTTAGATATATTGACTTTGTTAAAAAGATTGAATAATTTAATACATGTAACAATACCCGTTACCGTTGCACAAGCTATGATATATTTTTTTAAATGTAAGTTATTGAAATTATTTGCGATCGACTATGTTAAATTTTGAGTGAACTTGCTTTAACATAATATTGAATATTAATATTTTTATTTATAATTATAAAAAAATTAGGGGCACTATTTTTCCTGTTCGCACTGGGCCTCCAAAATAACAGGGCCGGCCCTGCTCGCGAGCCTGGTGAACCGAACACATCCGAGCTCGACTCGATAATGTTATCGAGCTCGGTTCGTTTATTAAACAATCGAACTTCGATCGAACTTTTTTCGAATCGATCTCCGAGTAGCTCACAAGTAGCTCGGCTCATTTACACCCCTACATATGATCGATAATAAATATGTGCTAAGAGGTTTTTAATGAAAGAAAATGAAAAAAAAAATCAATACATCATTTGCATAATTTGGATTGAAAACATAGGATTAAAATCATTTAAGATTTAGATAATTTTAATGATGTAACATTATATTTTTTTAAATTTTAAAATGTGAGATACAGTATATAAAAGAAATTAATTAAAAATAAGATGGGTGTGAGTTGTTAGCGAAGAAACAAATATACTAAGTTTGATGATGTAACCTCTTACGCCAACAAACTCAACATCAAAATCGCCCCCTGCCACGTGGACGGTCAACCCCTCTGCCCGCTGCCCGCTTTCTCACTTTCTCTGCGCCAGTCCACTCGCATTCCAACCTGCCCCAACTGCCCGGATCTCACCTATATCAAATGTCCCCAACCCCACCAATTTACCATCAACTTCACCATGGCCAAATTCCGCACCGCCATCGTCGCCGCCGCTCTCCTCCTCTGCTTCTCCACCGTCTCACTCGCCCGCACAACACCTGTGGACGTTAATCCCGCTGATTCCGTCACTACGCAGGTCGCCCTTCCTCTCTCCGCCGATCCCGCGCTGCGCCTCCCCACCGAAACAGATGCCAAGACCAACGTGGAGATAGATCCCGCCTCCGCCGTTCCGCTGACGGAGATCACCTTACGTCCGGTCAACGGCCGATTCCGCCACCGATCGAGGCGCCCCTGCCGTCACCATTTCAAATTCCACCCTGCCATGAGGGAAAACGAGGAGATCTCATACGGAAACGACATGATCCTTTCCTCCGGCGAGAACAGCGACTTCGATCAACCCATCGCTCGCGGCGTAATCAAGCGAATCCCTGGCCGCTGGATGAGGATGCGCCGCCACCACCACCACCGCCTCCGCCGCAACCGCGACGAGGACAGCGATGACGAAGAAGAGGAGGATCGGTCGAAGAAAGTGGTGTTCAGACGCTACGACTACGACAGGTTCGATCGGGAGAAGAAGCTGAAGAAATTGAGGAAGCATTTTAGGGTTGGTAAGGAGGAGACAGAAAAGAAGAAGGAAGGTGGCTTCATGATTCGTATCCGCAAATTCTTGGAGCATTACGTTTAAAACGGCCACCCACGGATCACAATCACCCATGGATAGAGTATAATAATCACGCAGCTGCCATTGCCATTGACATTTGCGGGATCTTTTGATATGTACGTCACTCTGCTTATGCATTTCATTCATATATGTGTTTGTGTACTGTATAGAGTTTGTTAATTAGGCTTTTGCGAATATATTGTAAATAAATTTGCGTCCATTTTGAGATGTGAAGAACCATTATATGTTGAAGTACACTCATTTATTGATGTGACAAATTTGCTTTATACCCATGAATTGAATTCTTTGGCAATTAATAAAGCTAAATTAAGTATGCGAAGAAAGTAAGTAGTTATCTTTCGTAATTTCCATTACATTCCATTCAATGCATCATCAGTTCATTAATTAATATTCTTCTACAGAGATGCATGCAATGCACCTGCTGTAGTGTGAAAATATATGTGCGTACGAACCTCTCCTCAAACTTTGGAACTGCTGTTTTGATTCCTGAGATTTGGTCTCAATAACCCTTAAAGCATCTGGTATCACTATCCCATCTTCTTCTGCCGAAAATATATCTGGGAATGATTTGATCCCAGAGTAGATTTTGCAGAAAGTATGTACATCACATCACAAACCTCACTCATACCACGCAAATTTAGATGCATCACTTCTAAACAAATTACTTTACTTCATACAAAAATGCATTGCTCTAGTTATAGTGACAGAAAACCATTGATAATTCATAGAAACAAGTCCAAAAATTCCAACCTTTACCTGAAAGAGAATCATCTGGCAAGCCCATTAACATTAGAAAATCCAAAGAATTAACTAACCTCTTCAACACTATGGACTAACATAGTTAAGTCATGGAGAGAAGCTTCATATATATGTCTGCATAGTTTGATAGCCTAGGGGATGAACTTTTGGGATTGTTTAAACAGCAGCAAAGTATGTGATCTCTCTCTGTACTCATTTCCATCAGTGGCTTATTAAGTAATGTTTTCTTGCTTGCTAAAACTGCAAAGCATTGCAAAAACACCTACAATGCACTTCAATCCATTATTACTGAAATATAACAACAATATCAACACATTATAGCTTCCACAATTTGATCATTTTTATCAAGGCAATAAAATCTTTTGGATTGGAGCTTCAGTTGTGTAGAAAAAATTCCCTTTTTTGTGTACATTATATGATCATCATTTTGTTTGCCCTTACTTTCTAATATCTTCTTCTGGTTTCCCATGTCAACTTGTTTATCACCTACCATCATCACTATCATCGTCTTCTTCCAATTGGTCGTCATCACTCTGTTCATATTCAGCACTCCCTTCCTCATCCTCTGTGTCAACCTCCTCCTCCTCCTCGTCTTCTTCTTCCTCAGACGTCGGAGCTTCTTCTCTGTCAGTATTAGTAACACCCTCCCTTGCGAGTATGTCATCAATCCAGACAGCTTTAGCTCTCGGAATGGCATCACCAAGATCGTCCGTAGATATATGTCTAAATTGTTTTGAAGCTTCATCATCATCAGATGTATTCGCATGCACCTTCATTGCTGGAATGACCACCAGCAACCATCCCCTTGTTCCTGAACTGAAATGAGCTTTCCTGGTATTATTATATTCTTTCCCTGCTAGAAAACTAAGTTTCATTGTTGTTTTGAGGATATGCACATGTTGCTTCCTGCAATCATGGGAACAAATTGTTCTTTAGTTTAAATAATAAATAAAAGAAAGACACAAATCTAATTGCCAAGCACTAAAAAGGAAGATCTAGTTCAAGTCACAACAAGGCATAGATACAGGTCTTCTAGTAACATTAGAGTTTTAATCATTATCATGAACGCATAAGTGGACATCAATAAATGCTGAGTATATATACATATCCTTTTTATAGGTGCTAGAATTCCTTCTCCTTTCTTCAGGTGCCTTTGTCGACCTCTCATATCAAGTGCCATTTAGCCAAAAAGTTGGTCGTATTAATCAGGTTTCTCCTGTAATTGCCAATTAAAGCCATCCATTTCATTAGAGCATGACCATAGTAAGATGTTTTGGGTGCTGAAACTCAAATTTAATAAAGACAAAGTGAAATAGACACAACCTGACGAATATAAGTACTAGTAGTCAGAAATTACAGAAACTAAGTATGAAGCAAACAACAAAAGAATGTCTTCTTGGCATTATCATTTGAGAACACTTCCTTTCTGCTCTGCAATAAGAAAATGTGACCTAATCAGAAGCATAGATTAGTTTTCTCGTATACTAATAATTATGGTAATATTTCTTCTTCCAAATAAATTAATGTTTCAACAATTCAAATGTAAAGAGAAGATGTTTGGACAAGCTGCTTCTGTAAGCAAAAAAAGAAGGTTTTCACTCCCATAGGAAAAGAATCAATGCCCTAGATCAGCTTCAAAGAACCCTTCTACCAACCAATCTTTTTCCGAAGACGACAGAATTGCTTCCCGGGCTCCACACATAAAAGCTATTCCTCTAACACTATCAACTATCCAAATATAAGTGTAATGGAAAAACGAATCATTTCCCCTGAAAAAGAAGCAATACCATTAACCTTACTGAGTAAAGACACTCAAGGTCAAAAATATTGAGCCACGAGCAAATAACTAAAACTTAATTTCTGATAGATATAATTAATATTAAAGAAAAATTGGGAACAAGTTAAATGACAAGCACTTTGTAGAACAGACCATAAAGATACATGCTAATTCCAGTAAACAACTATCCTTAGACTTCACATGACTTAACAAAGCAGGAGGTGGGAGTTTGGGGGAGCAGACATGCTAATTCCACATCCAAAGCATAGTTCAAAATATTTTATGCAATAGTAAATTATAACAGAGAAATACCTTTTACTGATACTACAAATTTAAACATATAAATTGAACATAAAAACGTAACATGCATGACATCATCTTTTCTTTTGTTCGAAGAAAATGTAACAAGGAAAAATAGGCCTTTATCGATCAAGAAAATAGATGGATAAATATGATATAATACCCCTTTGCAACATCCAACAAAATCCATTAATCTGACTAAAGGAAATACAAAAAACATCGGGATGGGATTAAACCAGTATTAGATACACCAAAACCAAAAAACCATGAGAACATAACAGGGTTAAACAACGCAACAAGTGATAGAGATTTAATCTTACATCTTGTCCTTCAATGGATCTTGCTTCTGGATCATCTTCTGCTTCATGGAGATTAGCTGTTTAGAAATACAGTCAGTGAATGGAAAAACATAAAAGCAATAGAAAGCATTAGCTGGATAACAAAATATTGTCAAATGCGCAGTTTTACTTGGGTGCAGCACTGAGAAGAGGCTTGAGCCGCGGCTGGAAATTTTGAAACTCCAGGAAAGTAGGAATTTGATTGACAAGTGGGCTGGTCTTTCAACTTTGGCTACACTTACACATGATAAGGTTTTTGGTAGGTTTATTAGGCCTTATATGGATGAGATTGGGGAAGAGTACATAACAGAGAAATATGTTAGGGAAAAAAATGATGAAGATTTAAGGAGATGCTTATGAACTGATAGGAAGTACTTGTGCTAAGCAAATTAAGATGATAATCAACAACTTGTGTTTAAATGGGTATCCTGCTTATTTAATTACTCTTGTAGATCAACATATTCCGTTATGATGGCTCATTCTGTGATTAGTAATTTTCTTGTACTCCTGATATTCTGTGCATCTTAGATTTAATAATGGAAAAATGCATAACTTACATGTATAGTCATACATCTCTCTAATTTTTTTCATTGCTAAAATCTTACTTAAAAAGCTAGTTTATACAATTCCAATGATGGACTAATATTGATCGATTATTGGCTTCTCTTATGCTTCTGCTTCTGTCTCTCTGACCAAAACCTTGTGTTTTTTTTCTTTTTTCTTTTATGATATATATAGAGGTTAGATCATATGAGAATAGTTGTTAATGTAAGAAATGAGAATAAATCTCAGCCATTGATTGCACAAGATCTGCGGTCATGCTTTAATAATTTCTGTTTTCATTTTATCCTCCGCGAACTTCATTGTAACATATTTAAGGATATTATTGTAATTTAACATAATTTAAATATCAATATATTTTAGATATCATTATGTGTGCCCTAGTTTTGCGGTTGGGACTTGGAGATTGAGGAGAAACAGTCGGCGCCGAGCTGCGTCGACAACCACCATATGAGAGCGTATAGAGAGAGAAAAGGAGGGAAAGATGAGGAGTAGAGGAGACGACGCCAAGAACGGCAGATGGAGTAGAGTTTGAAAGGGGGACGAGCGAGAGGCATAGATGGCTGATGTGGTCGGGTATCTCGAGGAGTAAAGATTGGTGGTGTTGATCCACCGTGAGTTGGTGGTGCTTGGGCTTTTTAGCGCCGGTGCCGGCAGTTTGAGAGTTGTGGAGAGGGAATTGCTCATTGCTTTTCATTTTTTTTTCAAAAAATAAAATAAAATTTACGAATAGTTGTTTTTGGAATTGAATACTTGGAGTTGTGATTGTTTAAGGTTACTTGGTGCAGCCTCTCCTTATTTATGTTGCTGCAAATTGCTTTGGGTGTTGGTTTGTAGTTTGCTGCTGTTGGTTTTTCATTCTTGTTGTTGTTATGCACAGTTTTGGTGTGTGTGGTTTGTGTTTCTTGCTGCTGCTTGCTGTGGTTGGTTGGTGCAGAGGTGGTTTTGCTGCCTGCTCGCTGGTTCATCTCGGTTTGGTTGCTGCTTTTTGCGTTCTTCAGCTAAAATGAAGAATAACTAAGATAAAATGAAGAACTGCTAAGATAAAATGAAAAAATACTAAGATAAAATGATGAACTAATAACGATGTACAATTACATTGAATTTATTTTATAATGAACAACAATTGAGATAAAATGAAGAATAACTAAGATATAATGAAGTACTGCTAAGATAAAATGCATGTCACGTGTAACATCAAAATTCGCATCGAATTTATTTTATAACGAATCGCAAATGAGATAAAATGAAGAATAACTAAGATATAATAAAGAACTGCTAAGATAAAATGCATATCACGTGTAACATCAAGATTCGCATCGAATTTATTTTATAATGAATCACAATTGAGATAAAATGAAGTATAACTAAGATAAAATGAAGTAGATAATACATAAAATGAACAAAACACAACTTTTGCGCCCAGTGCGTTCGTAATGACTATATTGCCCTTTAATGAAGTAAAATGAGGATATTAAGCCGCGTTTTTTGTTGAAGCTCTTATGTAATCTGAATCGTTGATGTTATCAAATCTATGGACGAGATTTATTCTCATTTCTCATGATAAGGGCTATTCTCACCAGATCAGCCCCCTATATATATATATATAGGGGTGCGATCTAGGCTGAACAAGGTTCTGTGAATGAACAGAGACCAAGATCTAACCGCACATTCAAGAGATCAACGTCCATAATTCTTACATGTCGTGTATCATTTTTTTTCATAACGTATATCATCATAAGGTTATAAATGTCCAAAACCAATAAAATCAAATCTAATAAAATCTTTAAGCGAATTTTAAGGGAGCAGTTTCCCACAAAAATAGATACACGATCTATTTCAGATACCAAATCAAATGCCCCACGGTTTTTTCCATTATTATCAACTAAATTGGAAAGAGAAAATGCACCACGATTTATTCCATAATCTTAAGTTAATCGTTATCATTGTTTATTGCTTTGTGTGTAATTGTTTATGACTTTGTGTGTCATTATAAGGTTATTCTCTCAACTTCCACTAATATATTATCATTAAATGTATAAACAATTTTAATTATTCGTACAACGATATTGAATAAAGATAACGATGATCTTAAAGGTGTATTATAAATCAATTAAGATTAAAACAATAATTTTGATAAAATGATATTTAATACAGGTAACAATGATAAAATAAATAGCGTACAATGCTACATATTAACTGAGTTCACACAATGTAGAAAATAAATAAATAATTATCAATCCATTAAACAGGGATTCGAAGAATGATACTCCCTTTGTCCCACGAAATTAGTCCCATTTGCCTTTTTTGTCCGTCCCATCTAATTGTCCCATTTCCTAAAATGGCAAACTTTTTTACACTCATCAATAAAATATTAATTCCACTACACTCACTAACATTGGTTATCGTGCCAAAACCAAATGGGACTAATTACCTGGGACGGAGGGAGTACATTTATTCATAAATAATGACACTCACATAAAATAAAAATGACAATCGCATATGATACAAAAATAATAAAATCTAGACGTGAAGGCGATCCACCAAGTGTCAGCCGGATTCGAAGAATGATACATTTATTCATAAATAATGACACTCACATAAAATAAAAATGATAATCGCATATGACACAAAAAAAATAAAAAATACATTACACACACGCACCCACCGGCACCGCACTCAACCAATCCTCCATTGATGACCTCCAATTCTGCCTCTGAATCTCACCATATTAATTCCCATCATATTTCACCATATCAATTCCCATCATATTTCTTCACTCGCGATGATCCTCCATCTCACTATATTTCTCTTCATCCATACTCACCGGCGAGGGGCTGGGTGACGGAGAAGAAGGGGGCAACGAGAGGGTTGCATCGCTGTGGGTAGCCGACACTGAATTGGGCGACCACCGACCACCGTCTGCCTCCACTCGGTCCCCGCTGCTATCCGATTCCGTCCGACGTCCTGTCTCGGCGTTGCAGCGTTTGATTGGGGTGATATGGCGTGAATATAGTAGCAAGTCGTGGAAGGGATTTCGTTTCTTCTTTGCAGGAGAGATGATTTGGAATGATGAGAATGGTTTTTTGTTTAATTCACTTAGCAAGAATTTAATAAATAAAAAATAATTTGGAAAGATATGTTTAATATTTGATTTAGCATTAAATTAGGTAACTGCCTATTATATAAAATCTACCAAACATTAACATAATATTTTTTTCCCATAACACCCTTTCAATTAAATAAATAAAAAATCTTCCTGCCACGTGTCAATAATTCAACCATCAGACCAATAAAATGGATGCTCGGATCTTAGGCCACTGTTCATTCAGGACATATAGTTCAGAAATGAACGCAACTCTATATATATATATATATAAATATATAAATTTATATTGGAAAGGTCTACATTGTGGGAGAATCCAAAGAGGAGACTTCTTATGCTCAAATTTTTTTTTTCACAACTTTTCTCTAGAATATTGATAATGGGAACAATAGAAAAAGTTGTTAAACAAAATAAGGTTAAGTGTAACGTTTATTTTGGAACTGTTCCTAATAAACTAAATGTTATATAATCTACAATTGTAACATAATAAAGGGCATGCTTTACATTTTACTAATATATATATATATATATAGGGAGCGGATCCAGTGAGAAAACTTTTAACGTGAGAAAGTGAGAAAGATGCTTGATTGCATTCACGACATTGCTTGATTGTATTCAGGTCGTTGCTTGATTGCAATGTTGCTTGATTGTGCTTTAGTTGTTGCTTCATTATTTTGTTGCTTGATTGCATTTTAGTTGTTGCTTGATTCAATATCAACCATTGATTTTTTTAGATCTGATGGACATGATTCATTCTTTTTTCTTATATGAGGATTTTTTTTACATGATCCCTCCTCTATATATATATATATAAGAGTATTATAGACTGAACTCATCTCCCTAAATAAACTATCAATTTTCATTGTAGTGTGTGTAATTGTTCATTATAGTGTGATGTAACCTCATTACAGTATCATATACACTACAATGAATAATTACATACATAACAATAAAAAGTTCATAATTCATTTAGGCGTGTATAGTTCAGATTTGCACGCAACTGTTTCTCTCTCTATATATATTACATTGCAATGATTCTACATAATATTATCATTTATTGACTTTTCTTGAGTTATAAGAAAACATCAGTTCTATAATTTTGAATCATTGAAAAGGTTTAAAATAATTCCTAATATAATTTTGAGATCTTAGGTGTTACTTTATTTTTTCTAAATTCCCATTTGAGTATATTTTAATCCGAATCAAATCCTCCACTCTTTAATGTTGCTTTATTACTTACTATACTAATTGTTTTTATAAAAATAAAAATTAAGTATAATATAATATATTATAATTAATTTTCATAAACAAAGATCAGGATTATAAAATTACAAATTATGATTATGAACTAATTATTAATCATAATAATCAAATATTAATTAAAAATCGAAAATTAAAAATTAAGAATTAATATTGTTGGTCTCAAAATTATCAGTTTTAACATAGAGAAAATCTTAAATGTAGTGGTTCAAACTGAGTGTTACTCATATCAATTAAGGCCTTACAAAATTTATTACTCGTTAGGATATCTTAGATAATTTCGACTATTATACCAACAACTTACTAAGTTGTTGGATTTTAAATAATCAGATAAGCAAGAAATAAAGCAATAAATGACACTACATTTACAGTGGTTCGGATACCAAGATCCTACGTCCACTCTTCGATCGAAAATAATTAAGAACAATATACAACACGATGTAACTGAACTCTTTCTGATTTGGGGAAGCTCTTCCGTTGTAGAGGCTTTACTAGGAACACGTTGCTAGGTTCTTGATTGACTTTAATTTTCACAAGCTTTACAAAACGTCGCTAGGCTTGAAGTCTGGAAATGGTTGATGCTTAATTTTTTATAGAACGTTGAGTGATTTGGTTGAAGTTTGTAGGCTTCTTTACAAGATCAAGAAGTAGTCTTGGATTCAGCTATCTAGAAGAACAACTGAATTTTGGATCTCAAGCTTTAGATAGCTTGAGTCTCGTGTCTAAGAACACGGTAAAGAGTAGAGCAAATATTGCTTAAGGTTTGTGTATGATTATTGTAAGCGTTCTGAAATTGTAATCATAATCTTTTTGCAGATCTTCTACTCTCTATATATATGGAGAGAGACGACCCTTGTTGCCGTTTAAAAAGTAGCCATTTGATAATCATTGGCCTTACTGTCCTTTCTTGAAAGGTGATAGTGCCTTTTCCAGAGTAGCAGACTTTTCGTTAGAACGTTTCTATTTTAAGTCAGTCTGAGGAGTTCCAACTGCATCTCCTCTTTGTCTTACAAAGAAAGGATCCATTTTTTCTTTTTGTATTTCCTTTTGACTTCTTCCTTTAACCTTGCTAGTTAAGTCTCATTCTTAACTTAACTGCAAGTTCTTTCTCCGAAGGTTGCGTCCACTTGTTTGAGTGAGAGCTGATCATATCGATTATAACTCAAATTTCCTATACAAAATTACATTTGTCGGACTAACCTAAGTCAATTCTATACAAAGATAACTGACTTGATATATGGCTTGACTCATAAAAATATAATTTTCCTAACAATTGCCCTCTTTTTTTATGTAGATACGAGAATAATAAGTGTTATACAAATATATTGACTTTCCCCCTAAATCCTTGATCCCTAGTATAAATCTTTCCCCTTAAGGTAATAAGAAGATATTCTCGATTAATTCATGAGATATAACTGACTACTTTGGAACATGCAGATTAATTATTGTTATTGATGATAACGATAAAAGTTTTGAGATGAAGAAATATTGTATTCAAAGATAATCATAGATCGGTTTCATTATATCTCTTTTATCAACACATTTACATTTGACTCAAAATAGAAATATATTAGACTCAGAGCTGACTAATCAAGATTATAAAAAACATGTATCCGAGCAAAATGTATCAAAGTTATAATAGAACTACCAACGAGCATAAATTAAAGTCCAGTCAATTAAAGCAAGAAAACGTTGCAAATTTAACTGAAAGACTTATTGTCCTTTCTTTTCTTCTTGTCAGCATCTTTCTTAGCTCTCCTTTTTCGATCGCTTTCTTCTGTTTGACTGCTTGTGCCCTTAGCTTGTTCTTTTGAATTACTTCCAATATAAGCACCTTTATCTCCACTAACCCCTCCGGTAACTCATTTCCCCTTTTTTACTACATCAACAAGGGTGGACCATATTTGCTCATGTCGATCCATCCGACCATTGAGTCGAGAGAATTTGCCGAACGTCTCACTTCAGATGCAATCAGTTGTGGAATTTATCTGTGTGGAGAGTAGTTGATGATTTTGCTAAGATATTTGCTGACTATTGTGAAGGATTTGAGCAAGTATCAACATCGATGCATTGTCGTTTTGACTTACAGTTGTCATGGCATTAAAGTGAGTAGAATTAATTGATTTCTGAAATGGACAATGGGCATTTTAGAGAATGGTCTTGAGGAAGTTGAATGAGCTTGTTGAGTATCAAATGGGTGAATTACTTGCTCAAGCATGAATTTGTAGGATCAGTCGACACTTTGATGATTTTCATGGGGTCGACTTTGATGATTTTCATGGGTATGAAACCCTGTATGGAAGTCTTCTCCTTTCTCATTGTATAATACATAATATTGTGATTCTTGTTTTCAAAACGTGCATTTGTGTGCCAGTTTTTTATGGAAAAATCTTCCTAGCAAAATTTCAAGAGATATATCTTAGATGTAAATGTCTAGTGTCATAAGATTTTTCTCGGATTAGATCCTCGATTCAGTCTTGGAAAGAAGTGTAATGTTACTCAAACCATTTATATCAAAACCAAGATCCCTTTTTATCAAAAGGTGATTGAGACACTAAAACTAAATGTCTTATATCCATTGAGCTTTTAGTGAAAGAGGAATAATTTTATTTTGCTCAATGTTTTTATCCTTCAAACTTTCACTTTCAATCTTCTTCTAGTCAAGAAGGAAATCTGCTATTCAAGTCGTACAACCTTTACAACATGAATCTCCTATAAGTGTGTGTCGATGTCTCTTTACAAAGTGACCTCTTCTTTTCATCAGTTGAGCTTTACCACGCCCTTGACGGTAGGCTCTTTATTCTGGAATCTCTAAAGTTGGTCGAACTTTACCACGCCATAGACACTGATTTAGCTCTTCCTTTTGTATTTTAACTATCTTCGGTAGCTTAATATGGGAGATAGCTGACATTCTTCTGACCATATTGAGATTTGTAACACTTTTCAAGAGTTCACCCTCTCTTTTTTCCTTTTCTTTTCAACACTTCTGCTCTATTTATTTCTTCTTTAGTAGAAGTATTTATAACCATCAAAATATTCCCCTTGAAAAATGTGGAAACAACTCTTTGCTTTTTGCATGTGAATGTTGGCGTATTAAGATGTACCTTCCTATAACTTTCCATCATGTCAGACATAAAGTCCAATTGATGTCAAGTATCGCCTACATATTCAAATATAAAGAATCAGTTTAGCTTCTAGCTGATTCTTTACTCAAGTGGTCTAATACCACTTGACAGAGGAGCCTTATATTCTCATAACTATCAACGATTATGATCACCAGTTGAGCTTGAACTTTTCTTCAGTTCATTTGTATCTTCACGTCTTCGACTAATCGGATTTAAATTATTACACCATTTGAATTTAAAGAGTATATACAAAAAATAAGCTCATCCTCAATAAGTTTTATACAACAATTACTACTGACTGGATGACTTTTGACATTAATCAATGCATCAAAACTCCTAACAAGTTAATATGTAATTTTACAGTATAATCTAATGTGCCATGTCACATTATGTCTCCGAAAAGAAAGGAATGAGATGATTGAATAATTCGGGCGGGCCAGTCCTAATGCAAGAGGATTGAAAATAAACTTCATTTATCAAAAGGATATATTTTAAGAAAACAAAAAAGAATAAGAAAAAAATCTACAAATTAGATGAGTATTGATAAAGATAGAATAGTCTAGAAAAACTAAAATTCAAATAAAAATGTATTACAGAAAATGTAAAAAATAGTAGAAGAATCTAGTGAATATTTAAAATAGAATCAATTATAATTAGTGTGATAGTTATTGACATTTCCAAGATGACTATAAATAGGCTTGTGATATTTTGTAATATTTGGAGTGGAGTATAACTAAATAAAGTGAGTTTGTGAGAGATCGAGAGACAAAAGGTCCTCGACGAAGAAGGTCCTATAAGAAGAGATAAATTGTGAAAGGGATCAAGAGATAGAAGGCTGTCGAAAAAAAAGTCCCGTGAGAAAAAGGACAGATTGAGTTACTCTCAATCAAAAGAAGATAGAGATATTAATAATTTCTATTTCATTAATATTGAAAGATGGTGTCATGTACATGTTAGAAAAGCATGTAGGAAGTTTAAAAGGCATAAAGAGCTCAAGAAATAAAAGTAGAATAGGAACTAGGAAGCCCTTCCAACTTGGTGACGAATATGAAAGCTAGTTGTAAAGAACACTAGATATCGAGAATTATGAAGATAAAGAACAAGAATTATGGATGTAGATAACAAAAATGTCTTGCAAACTATGAAGAAAGAAAGAATAAATAATGAGACTATAAAGTTAGAATAGCACAATAATGAGACGAGAGAGGTTACAAGAATTCTTTTAGAATAAAAACAAAGGTCGAAAATAAATCAAGTTTAAGAGGGGAGTGGAAAAACTTGATCTATTAATATTTTAAGAAAAGAAAAGACTAAAAATTAGATGAATATTGATAAAAGTAGAATAGTTAGGGGTGTAATCGAAGCCAGTCGAGTGGAGTAGTGTCGTGCTCAAGTTTGACTCGTTTAGTTTCGAGTCGAGCTTCGAGCTTCTTAATCGAATACTTTGATGTTCACGAACGTTATCGAGCCTAAACGAACTTTTTAAATTTGGAATATATTTAAGATTTTCATTATTATTTTGAAGAAAAGGTTATTTATTCAAAAAAAACTATGAATCAATTTCTAAATATTTTTCATTAATAGATAGATTTATCATTATTGTTACTCTTAAATCATAAAAATATTATTTTTATAAAAAGTAATTATTTTATATTTGTTACTAATTTTAGCTCACGAGCTCACGAGTCGAATACTATGATGCTCAAATTTGGTTCATTTAATAAACGAGCTTTATTAAATGAACTCGAACAAGCTTTTATCGAGTCGAGATCCGAGTAGCTCACGAACAGTTTAGTTCATTTACACCTCTAAGAATAGTCTAGAAAATCAAATAATAATTTATTAAAAAAATATAAGAAAACTTTAGAAGAATTTAATGAGTATTTAAGATAGAATTATTTAATTAAGTTTGTAATATTTTGAATGAAATGCAATGAAATAAACCGAGCATGTGAAAAATGAAATAGAGTCATATTCTCCCACCCATATGCACACGCGTAACTACATCAATTGTAAATAATTTGACATCTCATTCTCATTTTCGTTTGTGCCAGATCTTTTGATATGTACGTCAATCTGCTTATGGTTTAAATTTGTTTCATAATTTATGATTTTTTATTCATTGTGAGAAACAACGTTCCCTATTCTGCTTCAAAGTGCACAACAGAGGCTTCGGAATCCATTTGTGTATAGAGTTTCTTAATGTTAGGCTTTTGCGAGTATAATGTAAATAAATTTGCGTCCATTTGAGATGTGAAGAACCATAATGCCGAACAATCATTTCTTGGTGGGACAAATTTGCTACAATCATTTATACAACAGAAGAAACTAGCACATTTTACAAGAAAGAAGAGCATGCACCTATTTGCTGTCCCGTGAGCTGAGCGCACGGCCACGGGCTCACTTGAACGGCCGCTCCCACCACATCTGAGCACTGCCACGGCCGTGCACCACCAAGATGGACGTTGGACAGACAAATACCAGTGAAGGGTGCGTTTCTCGGGCCGCGGATGAGGCCGGGTTGCAGCACCCTTCCGCCCCACACATTCTTGATCACGACGTTTTTAAGAACTGGGATTGCATTCTTGTTGTAGTACTCATCGGGATGGTCTCCAACGTCGCCGGAAATCTTGATCCCTGTGCGGGCATTCTCCATGTACACATTTGAGATATTTATGTTTCTTACAACCCCTCCCCTACCGATGTTGGTCTTTAGATGTATGCCGATTCCCACGCTGTGTAAGGTTATGTGCTCGGCCAGGACATCCACCACGCCACCGGAGGTCTCACTCCCAACAGCAATTCCGGCAAATGGTGATGAACCACTTATCCGTCTGATGGTGATGCTGTGACTAGGTCGACCAAATGCAATTCCGTATTCATCCCACCCGCTCTTCACGGCTATCAGGTCATCCCCGGTTGATATGTAGGAGTCCTCGATGCAGACATTGGAGCTTGAGTCTGTGTCAGGGAATATGAAATCAGTGTCTAATAAGATACACCAGTCTGATCATAAAATTGGCCTAACTCTAAGCAAGAAATATTACCTGGATCAATCCCATCTGTGTTGGGAGAGTCAGCAGGGGCAAGAATGGTGACATATCGAATCACAACATGACTGGCAAGAGGAAAAGGGAGAGTTGAGTTTCATTTCATTTCATGAATAAGAAGAAGATGAATCCTAGTCTGTGATGGGGTTACCTGCAGTAAACGGGGTGTATGTTCCAAAAGGGTGAGTTCTTGAAAATCACATTGGAAATGATGATGCTTCTTGAGTTCATTAATTCAATGAGGTTTGGTCGAGTAAACTTGAGAGTTCTTTGCCTCCACATCTCCCACCAGATGCCCCCTTGCCCATCAATTGCCCCATTTTCCCCTACAAATTAAAAGCCAAACATTTTCTGTTAGCCCTGCTCTCAGCAAGGCATGTGTAGTGAAAGTGAAAGTGAAACCAACCTGTGATTATCACATCATGTAGCCCATCACCATGGATGAAGCTCATATACCTTCCTCCTGGCCGTTCTCTTCCTCTTCCATAAGAGGGCAGCGGCGCCACTAAGGGCCAATGCTTAATATCCTGAAACAAGATTCAGATTCAGATGATCAATCTACACATCAGTCATAGGGTTTGTAATAAAGCAAACAGATGTAAGGTTCTGGCAATCTGCAAACAAGACATTATTGGAAAGAGCTTCACATGCAGATGCAGCTATCTCCTTGGTCCCAAAAATGTACTTGGTGTCCCCCCATAACCATAAATTCTGTGTTTTTAAGGCTATTAGTCTCTTTCAAATCATTCAAGACACATCGCATTAAACATAACATTCAAAAACTCCCTTTACAAACTTGCATTTTCTCATGCACTTGTTAGTAGAAACAGAAAGGGCTAATTAATGCAAAGAATTTGAATGAAGATTGGATACCGTAGAGGCTTTGATGACGGCGCCTCTAGACAAGTAGAGAGTCATCCGGCTGGTGAGATTGAAGGGTCCGGTCAAATATTCTCCAGGAGGGATGTAGAGCAGAGTGCCGCCCCTCCTCTTCAAATGCTCAATTCTGTAAATCGCTTCCCTGAATGCATTCGTGTTCGACGTCACGCCGTCGCCCACGCCTCCGAAGTCCGTTATCGATATCTTATCGCTCCGGTAGCTCCTCGGTACGATCCCGGAGCAAGTTGCCCAATCACCATTCGCAGATACCAATAACAACCCAACAAAAACCAGAAACGAACAATCGAAACGACGCATTTTGAGCTAAGAAAGTGGTGCTTTGTGAATTTGTTCGGTGAAAGAAAACAAACAGAAGGTCGGAGTGGCAGTGTAGATTTAATTACTTTTACTGGACAAAAAGGCAGGAGTGATGATTAAAATAAAGAGAAATCTGGAAATGTGCTGCCAAAAGCAAATCTTCTATGTGTAGTGTAGTGTGTTAGAACGAACTACCTCATCAAGGACCTAATGCTTGGCTTGTCTGTCTTCGCCGGGGTAGAGAGAGAGAGAGAGAGAAGCAACAGAGAAGCGTCTGAGATTTTGAGGAGAAAAGAAGGCGTCTTGTTTGCAATTATTCCCGGAATTGAATTTTAGAAAATATATATTTTTTTAAAAATAAAAAAGGAACGGAAATTTAAGAGAATTTGACGCTCAATAAATAGTGAAGCATCGTAAACGATGAGTAATACGACAAGCTGAAGCATAGCTCCAATTCATAGTAATAAATAATGTATAAACCCAAATCCCTATAAACCCCACACATTGACTGCCTCTTTCAATCTCGTGAACTTGGATGCCACCTCGCCTCTCTCATCGGATCAAATTCTCTACTTTTTTGACTCTATTCTAATATTCCAATTATTGTATTTATTAATTTTACTAAATATTTTTATGAAAATAAAATTAAAGATAATTTAATACTTTAATTGAGTTTTATGAACAAAATTCAGAAAATTGAAAGAACATTGGAAATCACGATTTCAATGTTCGTAAATTCAGATTTTTAAAGGTATATATATACGTATATGTATGCATACATCAATTTAGGATACCAGTATTGAGGGGATTTTTTTTTCATTGAACAAATTTTAGTATTGTTAAATTCATTAGAAGTTACTGGTCGGCTAAAATACTAACAACATATACATATAATATATATTTCTGAATATTCGAAGGGAATTTAGATTAAAAATAATGAGATGAATATGTGTGAGTAAGTGAAAAAAGGGAGGAAATGGTAGTATGGTTAGTTGGCGGGATTGCAAGAAAAAAACAAAAAAAGAAAGCAAGAAAAGCTGGAAGGATGCGTGGAGCAATAAAGAGAGCATGTGAGTGATAGCATGCATGTGCCCTTCACTTGTCGCCTTATTATTTCTTATATTCATATTTCACATCACCCACCACTTTTATTTTACTATTTTCTACCATCATCATCATTATTATTATTATTTTGAATTTTGCAGTAAAGTTTAGGGGCGTGATATTCGACTTTATATATACATAGATTACTATTAAATCACGAGACTTGTGATTAGGGGGCAATTCATACGGATCGAATCTTTGTCATGTAGATTTATTATCGATTCGATTTGTTAAGATTAAATACATATCTAATTTGTTAACTTCAAATTCGTATCCGCCCGAATCCTATTTGTATTTGATATTAATTCGACCCGCATGATCCAATAACCATCTGATAAGAATTCGATCTGAATGATCTGATAAAAATTCGATCGGAATGATCTGATAAAATCCAATAAGGATTGATCCAATAAGAATCCGTTAAGGATCCGATCTGGTAAACACAATAAAAAATTGATAAGATGTACAAAATATTCATATTTGGTTCAAATATTTTGCTGGAATTTAGATAAACATATAAAATTACTATCTATATCTTTATTATTATATACTCCCTCCGTCCTATTGGTGTAGTCTCATTTGTTTTTGGCATGTGAATTAAGGATTGTGAGTGTAGTGGAATAAATATTTTATTGGTGAGTATGAAAAAGTTTGTCATTTTAGGAAAATGGGTCTCTTTTATCGGATAAATAAAAATGGAAAATGGGACAACTCCTGTGGGACGGAGGGAATATATATTAAAATAAAACCGTACACTATAAATGAAAATATATATTCACATTAATTAATTATTAATTAAATTAATTAGTTAATTAATCATAAACTCAAAACATTCTATAATTGTACAACTAAAAATGTAATTACAACTCAAATAAAATGTACGTTGATTTGGGTAGTAATATATACTCCCTCTGTCCCGTCATATTAGACATGGAGGGAGTGGCACATGAACCAAGACAAAAAGTAAATGAATGTTTAAAGAAAGATTAATACATAAAATATTAATAAAATAATCACTAATTAAAACTTAAAAAAATCAAGAAATGTAGTCAACAACAATAAAATAAGCACTAATAAAAAATGAAGTGCTGAAACATTTACTTTTTAGAGCCTAATTTTCAAATGAAAATTCAAATTTCCCACTTAAACACTTCTTATAATACACAGATTTCTCACTTCAACACTTCCTATAAATACACTTGGAAGTGATTAAAAAACAAAAAGTAAAAGTTCAAAGAAAAATGGGGAAAACTGGAGATATTTCTGAATCAACACAAAAAGAAATTGTGGTCTTCTTGCTGGAGAATTCCACAAGCAGCAAACCACTTAGAGGAATTCTCAATGAAGCTGCCTCCAAGTTTTCTTGTTCAAGATCTTCAATTTCAAGGATATGGAAAGCTGCAAAAGAGGCAAGAACAAGAGGCGAGGTTCTGCATGTGATAAACAAAAGACATGGTAGAATAAGAAAGCTAAAACATGAGGTAAACAGTGCTCAAATTGCTGCATTCATTATCAAAAAAGAGGTTTAATTAGAGCACTTGCTGAAAGCATAAACATTTCTAAGTCTACTGTGGGAAGATGGGTTAAGATGAACCTGATCAGAGCACACACAAATGCAATTAAACCATGTTTGACAACTCCAAACAAACTATTAAGATTGAGTTTTCAGTTTACATGCCATAGGATATGATAATGTTTTGAAGAAGCATACATTCAAGCCATTGGAGAACATTGTTCATATAGATGAGAAATGGTTTTACTTAACCAAAAACACACATAGATGCTACCTGGCACCATCAGAAACTGAACCACATAGGGCATGCAAGAGCAAGAAATTTATCCCTAAGATGATGTTCATGTGTGCTATTAGTAGGCCTATATTTTCGGAACAGAGGAGTGTGATTTTTTATGGTAAAATAGGGATGTGGCCATTTATTGAAGAGGTTGCAGCTAAAAAAAACAACAAGAAAAGGGCTGCTGGAACATTGGAGCTTAAACCAATTCAATCTATCACTAAGGAGGTGATAAAAGCTTGTCTTATCAATAATGTAAGTAGTTCATGTTTAATTTTGAATGCAGTATATTGTAAATATACTAATGAATTGCTTGTTAATTTTCAGCTTCTTCCATCAATCAAGAGTAAGTGGCCTAAATGTTTAAGTAAAACCATATTCATTTAGTAAGATAATGCAAGACCCCATATCACTAATGCAGATGAAGAGTTTAAGAAAGCAGCAAATTCAGATGGGTTTAACATATCATTGGTGCAACAACCACCTAACTCTCCTGATTTAAATATCAATGATTTGGGATTTTTCAGGCCAATTCAAAGCTTGCAGTAGCAACAAGCATGTCAAAATGCAAGTGAACTAGTTACAACAGTGATAACAAGTTTCAATAGCCTTGAAGCAATGACACTAAACAAAGTATTTCTATCCCTACAATGTTGTTTCCTAGAGATAATGAAGGTGAAGGGTTGCAACAACTAGAAGCTGCCGCATATGAAGAATGATGCATTGTTGATGCAAAATAGTTTACCCAGAAATCTAGAGGTACCAATGAAGTTAGTTAAAGAATGCCTAGATTGCTTGAATGGAGTTGGGCATGAAGAAAATGACATGTAAGGGCTCATTACATAATTGGGGATTGTATTTTCTTTATTGTAAAGCATAAATAGGATAATGCATGTGTCTATATGCTGGGAATTTTTGTAAAGCATATGTGCAGCTATGTTGGGATTTTTGTAAAGCATGTGTGAATTTTGAATGCAAATCATTGACTATGACATGTAATCTTACACCCTAAACCCTACACAGTCTCAAGAAACCACTTCAAACATAGTCTAACACATATCAAACATTTAGTGTATCATTAATGTGTTCAGTTTCACAAGTTGTGTGAGCAACATTAAATCATTTCAGGATTTAGAACCTATTTTCCCACAGCAGAACATAGAACTCAACCATCCAAAAACATACAACCAGCCATCACAACAGAACATAGAACCAGCCATCACAGCAAAACATACAACCAGCCATACAAAAAACATACAACCAGCAGAAAAGTAAAAAAAAGGAGAGAGTAGACCGAATATTATGGAACTAAATGTCCCAAAATTGCCGCACGACAGCCATCTTTATCTCGTGTGGAATAAGCCAACGATGTGCTTCCATGGCCAGCCACTTTGACTCATCCTCCACATTGAACTCGAGATCTGTCTCCTTTCCACCGCTCAGCACAGGTCCTAGGAGTCAAAAATAGTCGAGATCCATCTCCTCGCCGATAAATGCTCCCAATGCATCATCAGTGCCTCAACCTAGGAAAAATTAGAAAAGAGAAAAGAACAATTATAGAATCGCCGCAGGCACGGGTGGTGAGAAGGGAAAAGAAATTTAGATTTTATAGATGTAGGGATTTTTCGGGAACCGAATCACCAAATCCATATGAACAGGACCAATCATGGATATTGAATAAGATATACAATTCATGCACGCTAGCATGCTCCTATGAATTTAATGCGTGAATAAGAGAAATTACCGTTATTCCGTACAATCTGATCCAATCTTTCGCGTTTGAATATCCAACTTTAATTCAACCACGCGATTCAATTAAATCTACGGAAACAGAAATTAGAAATCTAATTTCTAGATTTAATCGAAAAATAAAGAAAATAGAAAAGAAAGAATTGTGTTCTCCAGATCAGATCTTCAGATCTGTATCCCAATACTGCTCAGATCTGCTACTGGTGAGGATTCCACAGATTTGTAAAGTGTAGACCGGAGTCGAAATCCTTCTCCTCCCCTTCTACACTGGCGCCGCCCAACTCTCTCTATCCCTAGGGTTTTGATTGATTTGAATTATGATCAAGGTGGCTAGGGTTTCAGATAGAGAGAGAGAGAGAGAGAGAGGTCTATTTATAGACCTAGGATTTTAAACCTAATGGGCTACTGGGCTTTTTTTCAACATATATAATTGGGCCAGACCTGGGACCTAATGCAAATAATAAAGTGGGCCTATGAATTAATTAATTCCAATGTCCACAAACCAGGACACAATTAATTAATTAATATTAATTCTTTTTCACCACATAATTAATACTGACCTACCCCTTTATTACCACGTTGTGAGAATGGGTTGCATTTATCTGATAATCCCCATATTTAAGGTTACCGGACATTCATTAATTAATCGGAGCTTCTGACAAGCTCTATCTACAATTAATTAATATCTTATTTTCCTGAGCAGTACCACTCAAACCTTATCACTCGTGCCTGAACTTAATCAGCTTGTAGGACTTTGACACGATGAATGTTATTGAGCTCCTCAGGGAATGTCCCCATCCTATTACTCGAATATGGATACCTAAGTTCAGTCTCAGGCTGTACTACACGAACTGCTGCTACCCAAAATGCAGATATACGAGCACGTTACTTAGGCTCTCCACCATGGCAAATCAAAGCAACAGTCAACCCGTGTATACCCCTGAACCTTCGTTAGGGTTTGGACTCAATCAAGAACGAGATCTTGTATTTGCTGATGTCAGACAGACAAATACATCTCAATGTGGTCCAATCAATACGCCACCCTTGCGTACCAACATATCAAGTAACCAAGACAGATTACTTCTTCCGACTATGCCGCAGCCATCCGGACAGATGTATCCTCAACACTGTCTCGGTTGTGATAATATTTATGTCTCTCTAGGTCAAGTGATCATACTGTCTTCTACGATCTACCACACGCCGTATGATTGTCCCTATCAGTGAGACACAAGGATACCATTGTTACGTGCATGTAAGTTTGTTTAACAGATAGGAGAAAAGTCAATCGTATACTCATTGTAATAAATGCTTTCAGTATACAAAACTCAACAATCTCCCACTTATACTCAAAGCATTACAACAACTATTATAGAGTATATAGTGCGTTTATCTAGCCTAGCTATCAACCACTACCAGTGGTAGGCATCCACTTCAGACCTAGTCCACGAATATGTCTTTCGTAAACCTTCTGCGGCAAGCTCTTTGTAAATAGATCAGCTAGGTTGTCCTTAGTGTCAATCTTCTTGATTAGCACATCGCCCCTCGATACGATTTCTCGTATGATATGGTACTTCCTCTCTATGTGTTTGCTTGCCTTGTGAGTGATAAGTGCATTATTTTGTTCACTTATCAATGGATTTTTAGGTTGTTTTGATAATTTTATGGTACATTTACTTTAAATTCTGAGCATCACATTACTTTTGTATCTGAGTTGGTTGTTATGCTGAAAAATGCAGGTTTTTGGAGTGAAAATTGACTAAGCCTGAAAAATGGAATTTTCTGCCGTGCGCTCTGTCTCGATCGACAGGAATCCTGTCGATCGAAACAGAGGGAAAGTTTGTGCGATGTTGGTGTTGAAGGATGAAGCAGTCGACAGAAGAGACAATCCTGTCGATCGAAAGCCGCCCTGTCGATCGACATGGACCCCGTAGCTGAGTCGTTTGGGAGCTGAAGTTGTATCTCGATCGACAGGATTTACGTCGATCGAGATACGGGTCATTCTGGCGGAATTTATTGCTTTTAAGTTATTTCCATGTTGGGACAATTATATCTAGTATATATACTTATGTTTTGGCGAAATTAAAGACTTATGCCACTTTTTAGACCTAACCCTAGAGTTTTTCATTGTTCTTGAGTTGCTTTGATTTGGAGTGAAGATTGTGATCGAACTTTTTGAAGATTGGATGCAATATCAAGACTTGTTTTCTCTATGAAGTATTGTTACATGTTTTATCTTTCCATATTTTTGTTTAACATGAATATGTGTAGGTAATCCTTTGTTCAGATTCTAGGGTTTATGTGATTGTCTTGGATGCATGTTTAGGTAATTAAATCATCAATATTTTAAATTGATTTATCAATTCTTGTGCTCTTTCTTAATCTGATTAAATTGGCCATTTGATTAAGTTTTCATAATTAATTAATTTGAGACTGAAAAGTAAAAATTGATTAATGGATTTAAGAATTGATAATATGGATGTTAATTGTGTCTGAGAAGAAGAATTTAATCCATAGGAATAAATCTGATGTTTTTGGGAGTTGTTAATTTTTCTAGAGACCGAGAGGATATAGGAAATTGACAATATACTTTATAAATTGCCTAACCCTGGAATTTGTAATATTGTTCTGATGTTCCACCATAATCAATAGTTGAATTGATCAATTGATTTTCCTTGCATACTATCCGTGACATGAACTTGCCCTGGGATCTGATCTTTTATCTAGTGTCTTAAAAACTCCGTTTTTAAATCTCTGCGTCAATTTAATTTTCTTGCAAAATCAGTTTTAAGTTTCAAAACCTATCTAAATTTCTATTTACTTAGACAACAAACTGAAAACAAATGTTTCACTATATGATATGTTCGCTTTTACAATCTCCGTGGGATCGATAATTTAAACTTGTCACTACTCTATAAGTGTGATCAAAATTTGGCGCCGTTGCCAGGGATTGTTTAGAATTATCTTGTTATTGAATCTGTTTAGGGTTGTTGATTTAAGTTGTAATTTTAATTTTAATTTCCCTTTCATTTTTGCAGGATTTTCTTATTATTTTCCTTTAAAACTTTCGCCAGTTTTTCTTTAAAATTTTGCCCTGTGTCTCGACCGACAGTCTGAATCTCGATCGACAAAGCCGCTGCGGCCGTGTCTATCGACACACAGCCTATCGATCGACAGAGAAGTCAAATTTTCAATTATTTCTATTTTATCATTTATTTTGTGTGTTAGTTAATTTCTTTTGGTTTGTTTGCTGTTCTGTGTTTACTCACTCTTCCCTCGACTTATTTTCAGGTAGTTTATTAACGCAAGGAGGAGTGGTAAAACACCGATTCCAATCGACCCTGAAATTGAGGCTACGTGCAGAAGAAACAACATCAGGAGAAACCGAGAGGAAGCCGCTTCCAGCAGTGAAATTGTCAAAATCGCTGAAGAAAATCAAGAGAATATCCCCAACCTTACTCCCGAGCAGACAACTGAACTTTTGAGAGAGATGGACGCCATGCGAGAGCGTATGGTGATATTGTGCCAACAACAGAAGTCCTCGGGACAATAATCCACCCGGAGAATCTTCAGATGACGAAGATGAGGATGTCGATCTAGGGTTTGATGCTGATGAGGATGAAGATGCTATCCAGAAAAGATACAGACCTAAGTTCCAGGAGACTGATTTCAGCATTGGCATCAACGCCAATAACTTTGAGCAGAAGACTGGTTTGGTGCAGATGGTTCAGCAGAGTCAATATGGGGGCCGAGCTAATGAGGACCCATATGCTCATCTTGATAAATTTATCATGCTCTGCAATACTGTCAAAATCAATGAAGTTAGCAAGAGTGTCGTGCGGATGAGGCTCTTTGCCTTTTCTCTGCGAGACAAGGCCCAATCATGGTTTTCTGCTCTGGATAAAACCAATATCAGCACTTGAAAGGAATTGAGGAATGCGTTCTTGATGAATTTATTTCCCCCAAATGTCATCAGGAAAAGGAAGAAGGATATCAATAGGTTTTCTCAGAGACATGATGAGAATTTTTATGAGGCTTGGGAGAGATACAAAGAGTTGCTGAGAGTATGTCCTGGCCACGGGTTATCTTTGGCAGATCAAGCTGAGACTTTTTACGAAGGATTGAATGAAAGGACTGTCGAACTGGTGGATTCCACATTGGGGGACTCAGTGATGACAAAAGGTCCAAAGAGAGCCATGACCTTCTTTTAGAAGATGGCAACTAACAGTCAAAGATGGTCAAATATCCGCAAGGAACTAGTCAAAGCTGTGGAGAAGGTAGCAAAACCTGAGGTAGATTTGTTGGGAGAGATCAAGAAGCCGAGAGAGGACTTTGCCAAGATGGAATCTGGACGAACCGTTGCTGCTGTCGATCCAGTTCCATCATCTTCTTTTGAGACTGATGCCGCTAATGTCAATTTTGTCCAAAGAGGTGGTTATCAGAATAACAACCGAGGAGGATATTCACAAAATCAGGGCTACAATCAAGGGTACAATCAGAACTATAATCAAGGCTACAATCCCAACAAGACAAAGAATCACCCAGGTTTCTCATATTCAAATCCTGATGCTGCCGAGCAACCTCCTGCTGGATTCAATGTGGAGGATGGAGAAATTGTGGAACCAAAGAAGAAGCTGAACCTTGAGGAAATCCTAGCCAAGTTCATGCAAGGGTCTGATAAAAGAATTGGGCAGTTGGAGAAAGAGGTGCAAGGAATCAACACCAAAGTGGATAGAGTGGAGAAGCATGCTCAGATGATCGAGACACAGGTCAGCCAGATTGCTGCATCCCTTGATTCACAACATAAACAAGGGCAGCTACCGAACAACACTCAGGCAAACCCAAAGAATAAGAGAAATCAGGTTAACGTCATCACCTTGAGGGGTGGCAAGTCCTACAAGGGACCCGACCAGAAAGGGGCTGAATCTGAGGTCGAAGAAGGGAGCAAAAGGAGGAGGAGCCCACGGGAGATGCCTCTGTCTCGATCGACAGAGCCCTTGTCGATCGAGACAGAGGGCCAGACTCAGCAATCGATGCAGAAGTTGGCGTGTCGATCGACACAGCCGCCAGGCCCCAGTGAAAAGCTACCCCCGATGCCATTTCTGCAGCGGTTTGCCTAGAAGAAGATGAATGAGAGGTATTCACAGTTTTAGAGAATATGAAGAAGGTGCACATCAATATCCCTCTCGTGGAAGCTTTGTAAGAGATGCCGAGGTATATCAAATTCCTGAAGGGTATGGTCGCTATTATTCAGAAGAAGCTGCCTCTGAAAAGAGAGGATCCGGGTTTATTTACTATTTCTTGTGTTATAGGTGGAGAGACATTCGGGAAGGTGCTTTGCAATTCTGGAGCAAGCATCAATCTGATGCCGTTGTCAATCTTCAAGAGACTAGAGATTGGAGATATCAAGCCGACTACCATCACTCTTCAGATGGCTGATAGATCGATTTCATATCCTAGAGGAATTGTGGAGGATGTCTTGGTGAAGGTGAAAGATTTTATACTTCCTACTGATTTTGTTGTTTTGGACATGGAGGAGGATTACAATATCCCGCTGATTCTGGGAAGACCGTTTCTGAGGACCAGAGGAGCCCTAATCGATATTCGAGATGGAAAACTGACATTCCGAGTCAACAATGAGTCTGTGACCTTCTCGATTTACAAATCTATGCAGAAACACGATAATGGGAGTTACCAAGAGGAATGCCATATGATAGACAACTTTGATTAGGTGATTTCTTCTCCTTTAATTTCTGTTAATTCTAACACTGATTATCTGGAACAATGCCTAGACCAATCTCTCTTTTCTTTTTCAGAGTTAGATGAAGCTTGTGAAGAGATTCTGGACTTCATTATGGAGCTTGATGTGAATGAGGAGATCCCAGGGCAAAAGAGAACAAAAGGGAGCCCCTGCCAAGCCAATATGGGGAAGAAGGAAGGAAAAATCAAGCAGTGAACTCTGTCTCGCTTGACGCGGCTTCTGTGTCAACTGTAGCAATTTTACCTCCCTGTCGATCGACAGGGGAGCCAAAATCCAGCAGCTCGACAGGCAGGCCAGGAGGAGGAAGAAGAAGGAATTAGCCTCTATCTCGGTCGACAGAGAGGTTGTGTCGATCTGCACCTGGGGTGGAAAAACGGCCCGAACCATCTGTTTTGAAGCTTCTCCCCTCTCATTTACAATATGCTTATTTGGGTCCTGACAACACTTATCCTATAATTATGTCTTCTTTTCTTACTTCTACAGAGTTGGAGAAGCTGCTACGAGTTTTGAGGGACCACAAGTCAGCTATTGGATGGACAGTGGCAGATATCAAAGGAATCAGTCCAACCATATGCCAGCACATGATCAGTTTGGAAGAGGAGGCTAAGCCGAAGAGACAAGCCCAGAGAAGACTCAGCCCTACAATGCAAGAGGTTGTGAAGAAGGAAGTACTAAAGCTTCTAGACAATGGGATGATCTATCCCATTTCCGACAGTCAATGGGTGAGTCCGACATAGGTTGTAGCCAAGAAAGGGGGAATGCAGATTGTGAATAATGAGGATGGCAAAGAGGTGGCAACGAGACCAGTCATAGGATGGCGGTTTTGCATTGACTACCGAGCTCTGAATGCCGCCACATGCAAGGATCACTTCCCTCTACCCTTCATCGATCAGATGCTTGACAGACTGTCAGGTTATCCTTACTACTGTTTTCTTGATGGATATTCTGGTTATAACCAAATTGCAGTGGCCCCGGAAGATCAACATAAGACGACTTTCACTTGACCATATGGAGTCTTTGCCTATCGGAGGATGCCTTTTGGTTTGTGCAATGCACCTGCTACTTTTCAGCGGTGTATGATGTCCATTTTTCATGATTTTATTGAGCACATTATGGAGGTTTTTATGGATGACTTCTCTGTCTTTGGTAGCTCGTTTGATGGTTGTTTGCAGAATTTAGCTACTGTGATGGAGAGGTGCACTGAGACAAACTTGTGCCTGAATTGGGAGAAGTGCCACTTCATGGTGAAAGAAGGGATTGTACTAGGGCACCGGGTGTCCTCTGAAGGTTTGGAAGTGGACAGGACCAAGATCACGGCGATCGAGAAGATGCCGCCACCACTGAATGTGAAGGGAGTTTGGAGTTTCCTAGGCCATGCCGGGTTCTACCGTAGATTCATACAGGATTTCTCTAAAATCTCTAGACCCCTTTGTAATCTGCTTGAGAAAGATGTTTCTTTTGTTTTTGATGTAAAGTGTTTGAAGGCCTTCGAGCAGTTGAAGAAGGCATTGGTGACTGTTCCAGTCCTCACTTCTCCGGATTGGGATGAGCCCTTCGTGCTCATGTGTGATGCTAGTGACTATGCAGTTGGAGCGGTTCTAGGGCAGCTGAAGGGGAAGCTTTTCCATGTCATCCACTATGCCAGCAAGACCATGAACCCTGCCCAATGCAATTACACCACCACGGAGAAGGAGATGCTTGCTGTTGTGTATGCTTTTGACAAATTTCGGCCCTACTTGATAGGGTCGAAAACTATTGTTTATACTGACCATGCTGCTATCAGGTTTTTGTTTGCTAAGCAGGATGCCAAGCCCAGGTTGATCCGATGGATCCTGTCGGTTCAGGAGTTCGATGTGGAGATCAAGGATAGAAAGGGCTGTGAGAATGTGATTGCCGACCATCTCTCGAGGTTGGAGTACCCGGTTGAGGGGGATGATCAGAAGATGAGGATCCAAGAGACTTTCCCTGATGAACAGATCTATGCCTGCATAGGGACCTCAAGGAGTACTATTGCAACAAGACCCCTTGGTATGCTGACTATGCCAATTACTTGGTGAGTGGAGTTCCCCCTCCGGAGTCTACCCCACAGGAAATGAAGAGATTTTTGAAGGAGGTCCGATTCTACTATTGAGAGGATCTGTACCTGTGGTGCCGATGTGCCGATTCTATTATCCGCCGGTTTGTTCCTTAGCCTGAATTCTTCAAGATCATTGAGGCCTGCCATTCTTCTCCAAGCGGTGGCCACTTTGCTACCAACAGGACCGCCTTCAAGGTCCTTTCTAGTGGGTTCTACTGGCCGACAATCTATGGAGATTGCAAGGCTTTTGTTTCTAACTGTGACAGGTGTCAAAGGATGGGCAACATTTCGAAGAAAGATGAGATGCCCACTACACCAGTGATTGAGGTCGAGATCTTCGATGTGTGGGGGATAGACTTCATGGGACCTTTCCCACCTTCAGGAGGTTACACTTACATTCTTTTGGCTGTTGATTATGTTTCTAGGTGGGTGGAGGCCATTCCGACGACCACCAATGACTCCAAAGTTGTGGTGAACTTCCTCCAGAAGTATGTGGTAACTCGATATGGCACTCCAAGAGCCTTGGTGAGTGATGGTGGTTCCCATTTCTGTAACCGCACTATTACTGCTCTTCTTTCTCGATATGGTCTCAAGCACAGGGTTACTACTCCATACCACCCCCAAGGGAATGGGCTCGCTGAGTTGTCTAATAGAGAGATCAAAGGGATCCTTGAGAAGACTGTCAAGATGAAGAAGGATTGGGCGTTCAAGCTTGATGACGCACTGTGGGCTTACGGTACTGCTTTCAAGACGCCGATTGGTATGTCCCCATTCCAGTTGGTCTTTGGTAAGTCCTGTCATCTTCCTGTGGAGCTTGAGCACAAGGCATGGAGGACTATGAAGGAGTTGAATCAGAATTGGAAGGCTGCTGATGAGAGCCGAGCTGCTTACTTGAATGAGATGGACGAATTCCATGAGGAGGCTTATGAGAATTCCATGATTTACAAACTCCGAGCAAAGAGATTCCATGATCAAGGCTTGAAGAGGAGCCAATTCAACAAAGGTGATCATGTTTTGCTCTTTAATTCTCGCCTCCGCTTCATGCCTGGAAAGCTGCAGTCCAAGTGGAATGGACCATATACGTAGGTCAACATTGCCAGCAATGGATTTGTGGAGTTAGCTAGCCAGGATGGCACAATCTTCAGAGTCAATGCACATAGCGTCAAGCGCTACTACAGCCCGCTGCAAATTGGAGCTGTGGAGGTGCATTATCTGAACCGACCATGATCTGAGGTATCGTCGAGCTAACGACGTTAAATGAAGCACTTGTTGAGAGGTAACCCATCACTTTATTGCTTTATTTTAGTTTTAGAGTCAGTTTTTCGAGTCTTAGGTGTTTTAGCATTTGTTCAATGCCTTAGAAAAATTTCCAGCTTTTAATTTCATTTTTAAAATTTGGGCCTCTATCTCGATCGACGTGAGGTATGTTGATCGACACGAGTGTCGCCTTCAATTTTTGTTGAGTCGTGAAGTGTGTCGATCGACACCCGGCCTGTCAATAGACACGTCTGTGTCGGTCGAACCAGCCGGGTCGATCCGGTTTTAGGTTTTAATTTAAAATTCGTATTTAGTTATTAAATTAAATAAAGAAAATACAAAAAATTAGAAAATGGCGCGTCTGTCGATCGACAGCATGCCTGTCGATCGAGACAGATGCACGAAATCTGTCTTTTAAAAGTCGCTGAACAGCTCCCCCTCCCTCACTCTTTTCTCTCTATCTCTCGACACACACGCACGCCTCCACTTCCAAACCATTCCCGATAGAATTTCCTGCCCTTCCACTCCATTCCACACGAGGTAAACACTATTCCCATCTCTCCTTTGGATTATTTGTTCTCTATTTCCATGATTTTGTGCATATTTTTAATGTTGAGCCCTAGTTTTCCCATTTTTTTGATTTGGTTCAAATTGTTCTTTTTTATTTGGAATTGCTTTATATATCGGGTTACTATTGCTCGTTCTAGGTTGTAGGAGAGTCGATATGAGTTCCTTGTTGCTTCATTATTGTTGTTGTGGATTTTTTGTGGATTTGGGGAATTCCAATTGAACCCCCTTTACTGTTGCTCACATTGCACCTTACCAAATTATGAATTATGTATACATTGCTTATTGATTTATGTTTTGCACTTGGTTTTGGTGTTAATTGCATGATTGGGTGGTCAATTTGGAATGGGCATGCCTTAGTGTGGAGAATTTGGTGTTTTGCTTTCATATACACCCCCTTTACTGTTGCTTGATTTGTATCTATTCCTTGTGCACATTATCGTTCTTGTGGCTCTTGATTGTCGTTTTGCACTTGGTTTTGGTATAAATTGCATGATTGGGTGGTTACTTTGCTTTGGGCACGCTTCTGTTTGGTTGAATTTTGGATTTACTTGCACTAGGCAAGTTTGGGGGAGTAGGTTGTTTTCTCCTATATTGTTGATGCTGATTATGTGTTTTGTTGGTTCTGTAGATTTGAGGATGTCATCTTCTGATGAGGAGTACATCCCTGATGAGGATGAGGAGATGCATGATGATATGGAATCCGAGGCAGGGGAGGAGTCTGAGGCAGGCGAGGAGTCTGCGGCCGGCGAGGAGGACGAGCAGGTTCTCGTACCTTAGGAGCTGCCATCTTGGGATCCCAACTTTGCCTTTCCCGACCACCGGCGACATTTTCTTCACATGAAAACCTTCAGCTTGAAGACAATGAGGTACCCCGATGCTGCTGACTTGCGCCGAATGGGCTTAGGGGATGATGTCCAGCGGCTGTTTGCCCGGTGTGGCTGGGGGCACTTCATTGAGCAGCGGTGGCCTACTATTCCCCCTTGGTCCTGGAGTTCTTTTCCACACTCCACATCATCGATTCCACCCACCGCCGCGGACCCGTCGAGCCTAATAGGATTCAGTTTCAGCTGCGGGGGTAGCCGCATAGGCTTAGCCGATCAGAGTTGGATGGGATATTTGTTTGTGCCCCGGGAGGCTTATACAGCCCGCCCCCGAGTTCCGTATTGAGACTTTTTGGCCTTCTATAGCTGCTGTGGATGATCCCGCTGACTTTGATATTTGGAACATGAAGGCGAACTCCATTGATAATCCGATGCTGCGATACATTCAGAAGTTGTTTGAAGTCTCTGTTTTCGGCCGGAATGAGCACGGGAAGGCCCGTGGGAGTGAGATTTTCTGCATCTGGGCTATGCTGAGTGGAGTACATATTAGTCTGGCTGCATTTGTCATGGAGAATTGGAAGAGACAGCTGATTGCCACTCTGGGCGACTTCTGGTGTGGCGGATTCGTGACTCCCATTGCTGCTCACTTCGGTATTCTTGTTCATGCTTTCACACTGCTTGCTGGCGACTGAACATTGGTGACTGGCCAACTTGAGCAGTTCAGATTCCTCGTTTACTCTGGAGGTGATTTGTACCTGCACTTTTCGAATGGCGACAGGTTTCTTTTGCTTGCACCTGAGCTGACACATGTCACGGACCTCGGGTTCTGCAACAACTGATTTATGGCCATGCAGGCTCATATGGACAGGACCCAGAGTTCCCGAGGTGGACCACCCACCTCTTGCTTGCTGCACCGTGATGGCACCCCACCAGATCAGCGGGTTCGTACCCGTGAGGAGGAGGCTGAGCGATTGGCCGAGGAGCGGCGCAGGGCTGAGCAGCAGAGGGATGTGCCGCCCCGATATGACCCCCTCCATTTCAGTCCATTCCACCTTTTCTTGCAGGCGGAGGGGATGTCGCCTCTTCATCTTCCGGTGGTGCCCGTACTTCCAGCACAGTCCCCGACTGGGGACTGTTCCTTCAATTTATGCAGGATCAGACGGCAGCCACTGCCAGCTTCCGTACCAAGCTTCGAGCGGTTCATGATCATCAGTTGGTACTGGACGCTATACTTGCCGACATCAGGACTCAGCCCACACCGCCGCTGTGGTGGATCTGACCCGCAGGATGGAGGAGCACTTCTCTGTATTTGACCAGCCCTGCACTATACCCATCGGAACAGGCGGGAAGAGCGTGATCGGAGTCCGCCGTGGGAGTGAGGTCTTGATTCCCTTCCTACAAGCTGACTTTCAAACTTATTCTTTCCTTCGTGTTGACTAAGTTTGGGGGAGGATGACTTGTGGGAATGGAATCGTTATCATTTACTTGCTTTAATTCTGATTTGATGTATTGCAGTTATTTCCCTGTACTTTATTTCCCTTCAGTTGTATTTGCTCTAGTTAGTCATTTCTGATGTATTCGTTGCTTTCCGATGTATTTGTTCTTAGGTTCAAAATCCATTAAGTGTAACTTGAGATTATGTACTCTTCCTCCCCTATATTTGAGCTTGTTTGGTTGATGATTGGTCTACACTGAGATTGAGACAATTAGGATTGCATGATGAGTAGCTGATGATAGGAGAATACCGCATGATGAGATGCTCTCTGATTCTTGATTTTGTTTGATTTATCTGGTTTGGATTTGATACTGTTAGGGAAGAACAAAATAGCCAGGTGAGATTTGTGTCTGAATTTTTCTTTCATGTGTGATCGAGTTTGCAGTTGGATTCTAGAATTTGGCTTATTTCTCTCCCGAGACTATATTGATGTAAAACTTGGTGGAAATGATCTTAGGCATCTCTTTTCTTAGCCTTATCCCAAACACTAACCCTACACATGACCACTTGTAGCCATCTTGAGCTTGAAAAGTCTTTCTTTTGATGTAAGTAGTGTTCTGGTGAGTCAATTATGTGGATTGAATTGGAAAATGAGAAGGGTAGTGTGATTATGAGCTGTGTAGTTTGTTGAAAATGTGAATGCTCATGGATTTGAGCTGACTTGAGAAAAAAATATATGAAAAAAATGAGAGAAGAAAAGTTAACCCTCTTGTTTGCAGTTAGGTTTTGTTTGTACTGTGGTTTAAATTGTTAGGATAAGTTCACAAGGTGAACATGTGTTGAAAATATGTGTATAAGTGTAGAAAAGAGGAAGTTGAGAAAGAGATGTGATGAGGATTGACAGTTGGGAAGTTGTGGAAATCATAAATGTGTTAGTCACTCAGCCTAAAACGGTCTACCTTCTAGAAAAGCCCCATTACAACCAAATTAAAGACCTTTTTGATTCACTGAGTCATTTTATTTTCTAAGCAGTGGTGAGATGAGAAATTTGCCAAACTTATGGTTAAGAAAACTGTATTACTTGGGATTGAGTGAAACACATGTCCCAAACACTTGAGTGATGAGTGATTGATGAAATTCTTCCTATCTGTGAGGTTCTTCCTAAAACTATTGATAATTTGGATTGGATTTTGATTGCATTATCTTTTGGATGAGAGTGTACTTAGATTGTGATGAATCTTGTGAGGCATTGCACACCTCTGTTTGCATGAATTTTAGTTTCTTTTGGTGTTTGATCGAGGACGATCAATAGTTCAAGTTCGGGGGAGTTGATAAGTGCATTATTTCGTTCACTTATTAATGGATTTTTAGGTTGTTTTGATAATTTTATGGTACATTTACTTTAAATTCTAAGCATCGCATTACTTTTGTATCTGAGTTGGTTGTTATGCTGAAAAATGCAGGGTTTTGGAGTGAAAATCGACTAAGCCTGAAAACTGGAATTTTCTGCCATGCGCTCTGTCTCGATTGACAGGATTCATGTCGATCAAAACAGAGAGAAAGTTTGTGCGGTGTTGGTGTTGAAGGATGAAGCAGTCGACAGAAGAGACAATCATGTCGATCGACGGTCGCCCTGTCGATCGACAGGGACCCTAAAGCTGAGTCATTTGGGAGCTGAAGTTGTATCTCGATCGACAGGATTTACGTCGATCGAGATACGGGTCATTTTGGCGAAATTTATTGCTTTTAAGTTATTTCCATGTTGGGACAATTATATCTAGTATATATACTTATGTTTTGGCGAAATTAAAGACTTATGCCACTTTTTAGACCTAACCTTAGAGTTTTTCATTGTTCTTGAGTTGCTTTGATCTGGAGTGAAGATTGTGATCGAACTTTTTGAAGATTGGATGCAATATCAAGACTTGTTTTCTCTATGAAGTATTGTTACAGGTTTTATCTTTCCATATTTTTGTTTAACATGAATATGTGTGGGTAATCCTTTGTTCAGATTCGAGGGTTTATGTGATTGTCTTGGATGCATGTTTAGGTAATTAAATCGATCAATATTTTAAATTGGTTTATCAATTCTTGTGCTCTTACTTAATCTGATTAAATTGGCCATTTGATTAGGTTTTTATAATTAATTAATTTGAGACTTAAAAGTGAAAATTGATTAATGGATTTAAGAATTGATAATATGGATGTTAATTGTGTCTGAGAAGAAGAATTTAATCCATAGGAATAAATCTGATGTTTTTGGGAGCTGTTAATTTTTCTAGAGACCGAGAGGATATAGAAAATTGACAATCTACTTTATAAATTGCCTAACCCTGGAATTTGTAATATTGTTCTGATGTTCCACCATAATCAATAGTTAAATTGATCGATTGATTTTCCTTGCATGCTATCCGTGACATGAACTTGCCCTGGGATCTGATCTTTTCTCTAGTGTTTTAAAAACTCCGTTTTTAAATCTCTGCTTCAATTTAATTTTCTTGCAAAATCAGTTTTAAGTTTCAAAACCCATCTAAATTTCTATTTACTTAGACAACAAACAGAAAAAAAATGTTTTAGTACATGAGATGTTCGCTTTTACAATCTCCGTGGGATCGATAATTTAAACTTGTCCCTACTCTATACGTATCATTAAAAAATTAGTGATCAGTGAGTCCGTGGTTCCTTCGAGTTTGCCATTGCACCAGAGTTATCACAATAGATTATGATGATCTTCGACAAGCTCGGAATCACACCCAACTCTAAAAGATAGTTTCGGAGCTATACCCCTTCTTTCGATGCTTCGGAGGCGGCGACATATTCCGCCTCCATGGTGGAGTCAGCAATGTATTTATGCTTTGCGCTCCTCCAAGATACAGCCCCACCTCCCAAGGCAAACACATATCATGAGGTCGATTTCTTCTCATCCTGGTCCCCTTGGAAATCCGAATCTGTATAACCCACATGGCACAAATCCTCACCTTGATAAACCAGACAGTAATTCCTCGTTCTCTTCAAGTACTTGAGGATGTGCTTTACCGTAGTCCAGTGCGCTTGTCCAGGGTTAGACTGATATCTCGCTACCATGCCAATGACAAAACTGATATCTGGCCTGGTACACAACATCACATACATGAGACTACCCACCGCAAATACGTATGGCACAAGACTCATTTCATCTTTCTCCCGCTGTGTCTCAGGACACTGCCCTTTAGAAATATGAACGCCATGTCTGAAAGGTAGCAAGCCTTTCTTAGCGAGTTGCATGCTGAACCGGGTTATCACAGTATCCACATAGGATGCCTGGGATTAGCTTAACATCCTTCTCTTACGATCCCGTAAGACCTTAATCCCAAGGATGTACCCAGCTTCTCCCAAATCCTTCATTTGGAACTGCTCGGATAACCAGCTCTTGATTTCCGACATCACTCCCTCGTTGTTTCCAAATAGGAGTATGTCATTTACATATAGTGTCAGGAAAACCACGCTCTCACTGACACAAAGTCGGTAAACACAACTTTCGTTCTCCAACTGTGAAAATCCATAAGATCTAATCACATCATTGAAATACAAGTTCCATGACCTCGAAGCTTGCTTAAGTCCGTACAAGGACTTCTTAAACTTCCAGACAAGATGTTCTTTGCCCTTGCGTATGTAACCCTCGGGTTGCTGCATATAGATGTCCCTACCTTCTCCAAGGTAACCGTTTAGAAAAGTGGTTTTGACATCCATCTGCCAAATCTCGAGGTCCATATGCGCAGCTATGGCAAGGAGTATCCGGATGGACTTGAGCATGGCTACAGGTGAAAAGGTTTCATCATAGTCTATGCCCTCTTTCTGACTATAACCCTTTGCCACCAGCCTGGCTTTAAAAGCCGTAATTTCACCATCCGCTCCTTTCTTTCTCTTGTATACCCACTTGCACCCTATGGCTCGAAAGCCATCTGGTAGCTCAACTTTCTGGTATACATCCATAGCAGTTATGGATTCAATCTCAGATTTTATGGCGATACGCCATTTTTCAACATCCTTGTCCTGCACTGCCTCTTCGCAAGTCAGTGGGTCAGAGTCCTCATGTTCGTCTTCTGGGCTCAACTCCGAAGACTCACCCATGAACATGTACCTTTCCGGCTGAGAAATAACTCTCTCACTGCGACAAGGCATCGGTGCTGTGTCAGCAGTAGGTGCAGTAACTTGTGGTTCTGCACCTTGTACTGAAGAACGCGCCTGTGGTGCTGAAACTCTCACAGGTGCACCCACATTCGCACGTTCCCCTTCCCTTGGATTCTCATTCTCATTTTCAATTTCTTGAAGAATGATATCACTCCTTGACTAGTGGTTTCTCACATACTCGTCCTCCAAGAATCTAGCGTTGGTGCTAACAACGATTCTCTGACTCTCAGGACAGTAAAAGTAACCACCTTTCGTTTGCCTGGGATACCCTATAAACAACATTACTTTAGACCTGCTTTCTAATTTATCAGGTTCCTTTGTCAGCACATGTGCCAGACAACTCCATACTCTGAACTTGCACAAAATAGGTTTGCGACCAAGGAAGAGCTCAACAGGTGTCTTAGGAATCAATTTAGAAGGCACCACATTCAATACGTAAGCCGCTGTTTCCAATGCGTATCACCAAAACGAAATGGGTAAGCTTGCATAGCTCATCATTGATCTTACCATCTCTAAAAGAGTTCTATTTCTTCTCTCAGCTACACCATTTTGCTGGGGAGTACCCGATGCAGTCCACTGGGATGTAATCTCGTGATCTAACAAATATTGCAGGAACTCATTACCGAGGTATTCGCCACCGCGGTCAGATCGCAGTGACTTGATTATTTTCCCGACCTTGTTTTCTACCTCAGCCTTGAACTCTTTGAATTTCTCAAAGCATTCAGACTTGTAGCGAAGCAGGTAAACGTATCCGTACCTTGAGTAGTCGTCAATGAAAGTGATGAAGTACTCATATCCTCCACGACCCTGTGTGGACATAGGCCCACATAAGTCAGAATGAATCAATTCCAACACTTCCTCTGCTCGAGACTGACTAGCCTTGAAAGGCGTAGAAGACATCTTGCCCTCGATGCAGGATTCGCAGACTTTATAAGGTACAAGCCGGACTACGTCCAATGTACCATCATCTGCAAGTCGTTGAATCCGCTTCAAGCTGATGTGACCGAGTCTCAAGTGCTAGAGATATGTAAGATCCTCATAAGAAGAAGTAAGCTTTCTCTTTCTAAGATTATCAATTACAGATGAGTTACATGCAATACTTGCAGAAGACTTATGATTACAGTTAATAACATAGAGAGAGTTATTCAGCATCCCACGACAGATAACACCGTTACTACCAATGATAGAAACACCACTTTAAAAAATAATTGAATATCCATCAACATAAAGTTTGGAAACTGAAATAAGGTTCCGCTGAAAATCTGGCACATATAAAACATCTCTCAAAGTCAAAACAGAATCATCAAAGTACAAAGTGAAATCTCCAATGGCAACTGCACTCACTTGTGCTGCGTTCCTCATCGAGATGGTAACCTCATCATTCTTCAGCACCTTCTTCGGTGTGAACCCCTGCAAAATGTAACAAACATGATCAGTAGATCCAGTATCCACTACCCACGAATGAGTAGAAATTGATACTAAACATGTTTCCGTTACAAATGCAAATGACGTACCTTGTCCCTTGCTTTTACATGCGTTCTTACTCGAAGTGACACCAACCCTCTTCATCTCATTTGACCTCCTCTCACGTGTTCTGCGGTCAATCATATTCTTGCACACAGTATTAACCACATCTTTCAATGTGCTCAAGATCTGATAACTCAGAATCCCATGAAGGTACGAAAGACTGTTCTGCTTAGAGATCAGTAAGCAACTCTTTGAAAGAGTACTCGCTTCTCTTAGCTACATCCTCCTTAAAGTCATAGAATGAAAGCGGTAATGAGTTCAGGATTATATCGATCTTAGCCCGATCACTGATACATCCACCTCTACCCGTGAACCAATTCATGGTGTTATCCATCATCATCACATGTAATGTCACCGAACTACCATCAACCATTCTCTTACAAACAAGGTCTTTCACGAGATCACAGATGATAGTTCGTTCCACTTCGCCATACGTGGCCACTAAGTCCATCCAGATCGCAACAGAGCTACAATAGCCCATGTACTTGAGCTTCAGTTCTCTTGACAGGTTATCCGAGATTAACTTGTAAGTAAAATCTTCAGATACCACCCATCTGTCAGAACTCCTTCTCACGTCTAGAGATTTTATGGTAACGTGGGGCAAGTGGCATCATAGTAAGAACAAACTTGTGTTGCTTAGTCAGGAGGATATACTCAATGCAGTATCTCCACTCAGGAAAGTTTGGACCAGTCAAAGGATTGAGAGCAAGAATATGATCAACAGTAGACATAGACATATCTGAAACAATAAACAATCTTAAATAAGAACATACATGTAGAACTTCGAAAATAAATGCATTGAAAACCTTTTCATAAATCAAATACACATGTTTTCCACTAAAAGCCCAAGAGTTTCCACCGCAAGCTACACTCGTAGACGTTTACGATGTCACCCTCAACCAGAACTGCGGGTTTTAATCCCCAATTCTTTAATTTCATACCATGTCAGGAACCTTTAGACACTAGAAATTAATAATTAGTGATAAAACTTAGACCAAGCCATCTTTCAAGAACATGGAAGTAGCAACTGCATTATATCCTTAGATGCTTCTAAGCGATTAACCACAACTCTAACTCTAGCCAAAAGAGACAGTTTAGCATGGCACGTAACCATACCGCACAGCCCTTAAAGCCTTTGTTATCTAAAATTTAAATCAATCCTAGAATACTTATGTAAGAGATCTACGCAAGCTACACTCGTAGACGTTTACGCAAAACCCTCCCACTATTCACATGATTTAAATTGTTTGTCTAGAAATCCCAACAACTGTTCCCATGCACCTCCAAGAATTAGCAAGCTACACTTGTAGACGTTTACTAAGATGAGAGATGCACTTACAACCTAGGACCTCTTTGTGGAGGTATATTGATTTTTTTTTAAAAAAAAAATCCGCTTAGTATTTTTATTTAAAAAGGTTTCTTGAATGCGTACACAGATAATTTCGTTGTCATTATATTTTCCAAATTTTTGCATGTAATTAAACAAGCCCAAAAAGCAGTAAATCATGCTTTTCCTATTATCTACTCATGCTTATTGCGTAATTAATAAATCACATATATCATACGAGGACAATTAAGACAAACAAAAATTCCTCGTGGCCCCACAAAATAGAAAAAAAAATAATTCTATGTATTACAAAATTTGAAATTTGAATTTCAAATTTGGATAACTCCAAATCTTCTTCAAATCTTCACAATCTTCCAGGGCCTTGATATCCTCAACCACCAAATCTAGGGTTTTGTGTTTTGAAAATTGGCCCCACAACTCAACTGCAAACCCTAGGGATTTACATCGAATTGGGCCAACCGCCAAAACACGAACCACTGCCGCAGGCGCAGCCGCTGCCGCAGCAGCCTGCACACGCATCGCGCTGCCGCGCGTGCGCCGCCTGCCGCTGCGGCCTAGTAGCGCCGCCGCCCTGCCTGCGGACGTACGCGTGTGCAGCCAAGCTGCCGCACGCGCATGCAGCCAGGCAGCCGTCGTGCGCCGCTGTCGCTGATCACCGCGACCGCACGCGCGACGGCTGCCTGCTGCCGTGCGCGTCGCCCTCATCCCACCGGTCTTCGTCTTGTTCTTCGTCCCATCCCGTTTACAGATTTTAAAAAAAATACATAGACTAATCTATTAAAATTTTTTTCCTATCAAATCTAATCACGGATTTTCTCGTGATTTTACAAAAACAAATTTAATCCAAACACGGATAAACCACCACAGATTAAATCAAACGGGTTGCCACGAGGAACAAAAACCATCCACGACAATAAAAAATCATACACGCATAATAAATAAATCGTATTCAATAGAGCCATGAAATAGGAACCTCGCTCTGATACCAATTGTAGGGATTTTCCGTGAACCGAATCACCAAATCGATATGAACAGGACCAATCATGGATATTGAATATGATATACAATTCATACACCCTAGCATACTCCTATGAATTTAATGCGTGAATAAGAGGAATTACCGTTATTCCGTAGAGTCTGATTTGATCTTTCGCGTTTGAATATCCAACTTTAATTCAACCACGCGATTCAATTAAATCCGCGAAAACAGAAATTAGAAATCTAATTTCTAGATTCAATAGAAAAATAAAAAAAAAATAGAAAAGAAAGAATTATGTTCTCCAGATCAGATCTTCAGATCTGTATCCCAATGCTGCTCAGATCTTCTACTGGTGAGGATTCCATAGATCTGTAAAGCGTAGACCGGAGTCAAAATCCTTCTCCTCCCCTTCTACACTAGCGCCGCCCAACTCTCTCTCTTCCTAGTGTTTTGACTGATTTGAATTATGATCAAGGTAGCTGGGGTTTCAGAAAGAGAGAGAGGTCTATATAGACTTAGGGTTTTAACCCTAATAGGCTACTGGCCCTTTTTTCAGCATATATAATTGGGCCAGACCTGGGACCTAATGCAAATAATAAAGTGGGCTATGAATTAATTAATTCCCATATCCACAACCTGGGACACAATTAATTAATTAATATTAATTCTTTTTCACCACATAATTAATACTGACCTACCCCTTTATTACCACGTTGTGAGAACGGGTTGCATTTATCTGATAATCCCCATATTTAAGGTTACCGGACATTCATTAATTAATCGGAGCTTCTGACAAGCTCTATCTACAATTAATTAATATCTTATTTTCCTGAGCAGTACCACTCAAACCTTATCACTCGTGCCTGAACTTAATCAGCCTGCAGGACTTTGGCACGATGAATGTTATTGAGCTCCTCAGGGAATGTCCCCATCCTATTACTCGGATAAGGTTACCTAAGTTCAGTCTCAGGCTGTACTACACGAACTGCTGCTACACAAAATGCGGATATACGAGCACGTTGCTTAGGCTCTCCACCATGGCAAATCAAAGCAACAGTCAACCCGTGTATACCCCTAAACCTTCGTTCGGGTTTGGACTCAATCAAGAACGAGATCTTGTATTTGTTGATCTTAGAAAGACAAATACATCTCAATGTGGTCCAATCAGTACGCCACCCTTGCGTACCAACATATCAAGTAACCAAGACAGATTATTTCTTCCGACTATGCCACAGCCATCCGGACAGACGTATCCTCAATGTTGTCTCGGCTGTGATAATATTTATGTCTCACTAGGTCAAGTGATGATACTGTCTTTTGTGATCTACAACACGCCGTATGATCGTCCCTATCGGTGAGACACGAGGATACCATTGTTACGTGCATGTAAGTTTGTTTAACAGATATGAGAAAATTCAATCGTATACTAATTGTAGTAAATGCTTTTAGTATACAAAACCCAACAATAGAAACACTTCAGCTCGAGTTCAGTAGCCAATTGCAGGCGCGGGTGGTGAGAAGCGGCGGTGGTCGTGAGCAGCGGTGGTGACTCCCGGTTGGACATCGGCGCTGCAGGTGGAGCTACGGCCGGTCGTAGATGCGAGTGGTGAGAAGCGGCGGTGGCTGATATGATGTGGTGACTCCCAGTTGGACATCGGCGTTGTTGGCGGAGTCACGGCCGGTTGCAGGCGCGGGTCGTGAGAAGCGGCGGTGGCTGAGATGCGGTGGTCGTGAGATGCGAAGGTCGTGAGATGTGCTGGACGGAGAAGCAACGGTGGCTGCGATGGTGGTGCTCCACGGATCTGGAAGCAACAAGAGACGACGACCGAGACTTGGGCAACGGGAAGGGCTAGATCGGAGGCTGGTGGATGGTGGTGAGAGGCGGCGATCGTGAGTTCGTGTAGAGAGAAGGAGGAGTGGCGCAAGGGTAGGGAAAGTGAGAATGAATTTTGAGGGGTGGGGATTTAGGGTTTCAGAGGGGTAGTGTTGGTCCCCGATCAGATTGTTTATATATGCAGCAGAAGTATTAATAATTTCTTGCAGTTATCTTGCTAAGGTCACGACATAGCAAGAGTTTATCAAATGTGTTTGAGCTTGAATATCTGTTAATTTAATTGCAGATTATACTACAAAACTTGATGTGTTGAGTTTCAAATATGCGCACACACAATGTAACGAATTAAAGCAGTAAAGGACACAAGGATTTATAGTGGTTTGAACAAATGTTCTACGTCCACTCTTCAGTCCTTCGACTGAAAATTCACTATTCGGTTGATTACAAGGCCAGGCTTGATCTCTAACGTTGAGCAGCTCCTCCGTCTGGTCAGTGCGCACCTTCAAGCACTTCGGTCTTCAATCTGCACCTTGTCGCTTCTTAGAGTGAGGACAAACCTCCATTCTCCTTAGACGTCGACTGTTGGGAGTTGTATAGTTCTTCCCAGAACTTATCCTTGTGTTTGGCGATTGCCTGTGATAATCACGCTTGCACAACAAGGTGACTGCTAGATTCTTTCTTGAATAGAAAGAATCCTAATATTAACGTTAGAAGTTATACTTCAGAGGTCTGGAACTTCAAGTATGAAAGCTTGTGAAAAGCTTCAATCAAGTACCAGCTCGGATGAGTTCGTGTGAGTTTTGAGAGTTTTTGGATCTTCTCTTGTTATCTCTGTTAATAGAATTTTGCAAACCTTTGAATCATTTTTGGACGACACCTATTTATAGTTGAAGATTCAAACAACTATTTGAATCTTATCCGTTAGACACAAAGGGATTGCTCGCTAATCTTTGTTCTTCATTTTTATGCAACGCACCGTGACTTTTCAAGTCTCCTTCGTCTCTGATTGGCGTTGCTCCTATTCGTAGCCGTCTTTGTCATAACGGATCTTTTAGTGCAAACTTGAAACCTCCGTTGTGTCTGATGATTGTTTTTTTCTCTAATTCGTCATGTTTCCTTATGATCTAGATCCTTTTTATTTACGACTTTGTATTTATCTTGATTGTTGTTGAGTGTTTGCTGGCAGTTGATACACAGTTGATATTCCAACAGTGTCGCTGAGATCTTGTAATATGCTTCCATTATTCCTTTGGCATTCTCTTAAGCGCGTTCAAGATTCCTTCGTGTTTCCTAGCCTTTACTAGCTTCTTCAGCAATCTTCAAATCTGCTGATTCCTTCAGCATTCTTGATTCTTCTTCTCTAGTTCTATTACAATTCGAGTATATATGACCTATACAGGACTTTTACATTTTGACTCGATACTAAGTTGCTAGAAACTAGATCGGCTTGAGCTTTGATGCACCAAAACATAATAAATATACATTGACACCAAAGGGTTTTAATATTTCTAACAATATTCCTAAGAATTTCCCCCTTTTTGGTGCAATCAAAGCTTTAATCCTGAGCTTTAATACTAACTAATCAAGGGAAAGCTGATTACTGAGATTACAAGGTATTCCTATCAAATCTATTCTCAGCATCTCAACTCCCTTAGACTCATTATGGCTAAATGTTCCCCCTCAAAATATCAAGGGTATTGCTCGATTATATATTTTTGTTTCAAGTAAATGGCTTCCAAATTATTTATCAGATAAGCATGTAGCACATTCACACACAATTCTCAAGCAATCATTTAGGAACATACACACACATCAACAATCCACGCAGTTTGCTTATTACACTGAATGTATAATTCCAGCTAAATCAATTAATTCAACATTGGACAATAAGATGTTGTCTTCAATGTGGGTTAGTTTCCATTAAAGATCATCTTTCCATAATGTACAGGAAACACACACCCAAAGCAAACACATTTTGTTTTACTGTTAAAAGATTTATAAGGTTCAGAGAGTTACTTCTTGGTCTTCGAATAGTATGAATCAACAACATTTTTGGCACTTGAGGAGCCGACGGTGGTCTTCTTCACTTTCCTGAGAGTCTCGAGTGATACCTTCATGCACTACAGCTTCTCTCTCTTCTCTTTTGATTCTTTCTTTCTCCTCGATCCTTCTTCGTTCTTCTCTCTCTTCTTCTTCTTGTTGCCTTCTCAAGTCTTCTTCCAAATTTCTTCTTGCTTTGAGGCGCCGGAACCTGTCTTCTTGTTCCTTCAGTGGCTCTGTTTCCTCTGCTAATCTCTTCTCTTCCCCCTCTTTGATTGCAGCAAAAAGGCCGGTGGAGAAGGTTTTAAAGTTGTCCTGTAGAGTGGTGTAAAGCTCCTCATTTGCCTTGATCACTTGGTTTTTTAATTTGGTTCGCACGAGCGACACTATTTGCTCTCAATGCTTCTTCCTACCATCATATGGATGAATTGCTAGAGGTCCCTCTGATAAGTGCTGGAGCTCAAGGGCTCAATTGTCATGACTTGATGTTCCTCCGATAGCACGATTTGATTATGAGAGGTAGGTATGACGGTAGTGGTGGCCAGTGCTTAAGACGAAGTGGAAGGTGGATCAACATCGACTGCTGTGGCATGTTCATGCTCCTTAACTCTTTCTTCTTCAGCAGTGACTGGAGAAGGAGGCCTAAAATTGTCCATCCTGGATTACTTATTTGCCAATTGATTCCGTATGCGCTCCTTAAACTCCAACATCTTCCTCCGATCCTCTTCTCTCTTTCGTGCAGCTTCCTCTTCTGCTAACTTAGTTTGATGCCTAGCAGCTGCAGCCATGTGTCTTTGTGTTGCTAGGGATTTGAAGTGCTGAGTGAATGGGGGTGAGTCTTCAACAACGTACTCGGATGGTGGAAATGAGTGATCTCATGTGAATTCTCTGTGCGCCTTAATCTTTTGCAATCTGGCAGGAACTTGCTTCTCCGTGTACTACTTCTTGGATGTCTGATCCATCCAACAATCTGCCCATTCCTCTTCACTTCGCTAGTAATTGAGACCCATCATTGCCATCATGATCGCGTGGTCTTCGTAATGTAGTTCATGTGTGGCATAGTCGAAAAACCTCCACCTCTGGAACTCTGTTCTCAACCATTCAAGATCAAAAGACTCGCCCATTAATTCCGCAGGATATGTGTTCTCAACCTCAACAGCAACTTGAGCTTCAATAAAATCACAAATATCATTTGCCCACGAGATGAGATCATCATTCTTCTCCTCCCTCACGGTGACAGGAGGACACCACTTCGCAATCCTCTTTGCTCTAAATTTCATGTCAGATAGTCCTTCCATGGGCACTCTCAGTGTTTCACCTCGAAACATAGGTTCACCATCTGCAAGCATCACACTCCCTCTGGTAGTTCCAGTTTTTCCTGCATTCTCCTCATCATCAGTACTAGGGCCCATGAGCGGCTCCCATAAGACTTCCATTAGTTGAGCGGAGGGTGACATGAATGAACCAGGCCCATACCGGAACGAGAGGGATTCTGAGGCTATACAGGAATGAGACTGTATAGCTGAGGAGAGCTTAAAGGATTTTATAGGTGCTACTCATACCAACATGGTGCATCATCTTTTCCGGCACCCATTCTAGGAAAACTCCAATACTAAGCGTGCTTGACTTGGGGTAGAACTAGGATGGGTGACCCCTTGAGAAGTTTCTCAAGGTGCATGTGAGTGAGGACAAAGCACGCTGGGAAGGACTTGTGTTGGTTTGTGGGGTCAGCCATCAGTTTGGAAGCCGGTCCAAGCCATTGGTGGGTAACATGGCCAACCTCGGGTGAGGTCATTCGGGCCCTAGGGCCGGGGCATTACAGATGTCACTGAAAGATATACTTTGGGCGAGGTAGGGATTGGAATGCGTCTCTGCCAGAGTGACTCAATTGTGTTTCAAGTACGAAGGTAGTATCTGCTTCTGAATTCCATCCTGGAACGGTAGATGGATCCATTCCCAAAGCACGTAGATACTGCTCATTTTGTGCTCACACGCTTGCAGTGAGGTTTGCTTGCAATCTTGCTCGGGTTTTAGCATCCAAAGAGGTAATGGCTTCTTCTTCTATTGTTGTCTTCTCAGCAATGCTCTCATCAACATCCATCTTCTCTGCTGTAGTAATGGCTTGCTGAACAACTTTTTGTATAGCTCCCTGGAGATTTGTTGTACCCTCAATCGTTGTTATCTCAAGGTCAGCATTCTCCTCATCTACTGACTTGACTTTCTTATCTGCAGTCGAGATTCAGTTCCCTTCTTTTACAAAATCAAATTCTGCCAAAATTGTAACAACCTGGCCTTCTCCTTGCACAACCAAATGTTCATCCTTAGTTCCCTTTTCAGCGACAAAACTGCTTCCTCCTTGCGCAGCAGTCTGTGACACAACTTTCTCAACAGTGACCTCAACATTTTCACTTCCCCCTTGAGAGGTGACAGGCTGAATAGTCAGGGTAGCATAACTCCTTTCTCCTTGCACATGAGTCTGCTACTTCCTTGATTCCTCTAATCTCCTTGGTAACTTCTTTTCCTTTCTTAGTTTGTGCCTTCTCGATGTCCCGTTTTGTGATGCATCCAAATTTCTCACTAGCTTGAATTTTGGCATTGCGCTCTGCATAGCTAGCCATGACTTGCTCATATTGACCATCCCTTTGTTTAAGAGTCATTTGTAGCTTAGCTTTGTCAAATTCTTTCTGTTCGCGTGCCCTTTTCAACGCTTTCTCTTGTCGCCTCTTCTTTTGTGACTGTTCCTCATCAGAGAATTCAAGCCTTCTCTTTGCATCCTTGGAGGCTGACTCAATGTGCTCTGCCCCTCTTTCCTTGACGACATCTGGAACTGGTAGAGATGGGTCTACCACTAACACTGTGACTTTAACTGTTGATCCTTGAAAGCGATCATGCTTTCCTTTCTTTTTGGCTTGCTCCTCATCACCTACTGGCTTGCTTCGCTTCTGCTGAGGGCTTCTATGTGAGCGCCTCTTCTTTGTAATGGTTGGCATAGGGGGTTGACCGGATTCCAGCTGAGTGATGTCGACTAAGCTTTAATATTCTTTGAACAAGGCATCATGTTATGCTTTTCTTCTCTCCTCTTCAACTTCCTCCGCAGTGAGTGGAACAACAATTGGCAGGATAGCATGTCATTGGTAGGGGTCTTCTTCGTAAGAAACTGGTGTAGATGAACCTTGCCCAATTTCCTCGGACTTGATCTTCAATTGTCATCATAAAAACAAACTTCTTTGCACTAAGTTCTGAAAGTGAACCAACCTCGCCTACTAGCATCCTTATCACAATTTGTGCTAGGCTCTTCATCGGTTCTTCAAGTGATCTCACAGGTGCGGCCACCTTCCACGATTCTATGAAGGTGTCAGCTTTCCACTTTAGCGCTTCTGCATCTTGGCTTCGTCGTAGACCTTGTAGTTGGCTACATCATCTCCTTCTGCTCACAGTCCGTACTTTTGTGCTAACACTTCTGGGCTCACAACAATTTTCATGCCCAAAACACTTGTAGTGAAAAACTTTTCACTCTTATCAACCACTGTGCGAGCGAAGAATTCCGCAACTATGTGTGGCCAGAATTTCAGAGATTCCACAAAAAGATACTTCAAAAGATTTTTGCAGTCGATTTTGCCGAAGAGGTTTTTGCAGTAGTGCTTCCTGAACAACGGCTCGTAGAGTATCTTATCTTTATTCACTTGAGCCGACCTCTTCTGTGAATAAGTGAGTTCACCCGGTGCCTTACCATGAGTTATGGTTCCCAAATGATAGTAGGAGATTGACTCATCAATGTGCTCCTTCTTCAAAATACCTGTGAACGTGGGTTGGAATTGTTCAGGTTCTCCGAGTATGGTTGGTCTCCTTGATGATTCTGCAGGGGGACTGGCACAGTTGGATGATTTTGCCATTGATGTTTCTTCTGAAAACTCAAAGAGGTGTAGAATAGAAGAAATTTCAAAATCAGAAGTATTGGGACTAATAGGGTTTAGAATTACCAAACCAAACTTCCTTTATACGATTGCTAGTAACCGGCTTTTTGTGAGTGGTTGGATCTCTTCTTCTGTTCTGGATGAATCAATGGTTGGGCAGTTGGTGATGGTTCACCTTACGTCCCATGATGTTGGAAACTTGTGCATGGCTGATATGTCCTCTAGGTATTTGTCGCCGCCATGAGCTAGAGTTGCCTTTTCAATTAATGTGGACTCTGCTGCTTCTCTGTCATTTAGATAATCCCTCCTTTCGAGAGATTTGAAATGATTATCTCTCTTTTGTTTGCTGGTCAACTTGCAGAAATGCATTTGCTGACAGTAGTACATCCAGCAATTTGAAAGGCCTATGCTGAGAGCTTGAACTCAGCATTCGATCACCTAATGATCCCCTTAACTTTCTAGATACTTTAGATCACAAAGTTTGTTGAGAGCTTGGACTCAGCATTTGATCATATATTCTGTTGTGATCTTAGAATTCCTTGGACCTTCTGTATTAATTTGCTGAGAGCTTGGACTCAGCATTCTACTTGATTCTTTGAATTTCTTCTTATTTTGTAGACAATAGTCACCTGCTAAGAGCTTGGACTCAACAGTCAAATAAAAAAGTATGCTAAGATTACATACTTAGCTGTCTATATGTATCTACTGAGAGCTTGGACTCAACATCCTTCGGGGTTCTACCGAGAGCTTGGACTTAGTAGACGAAACAGACTCTAAATAAAATTTTGATCGTTGATAGATGAGAGAGTCTCTTTACTGAGAGCTTGGACTCAGTAAACTTCCTTCCAGTTTTGTCTGTGATGGCCGAATATAGCAAACATTATTAATTGTTGAGAGCTTGGACTCAACATTCATCGGATATCTCCTGAAAGTTTAGATTCAACAGTACTTTTAGACTCATTTAATTCCTTGAATCCTTTGAGTTCAAGAGTCTATACTGAGAGCTCGGACTCAGTAATCATCGAGAATCTACTGAGAACTTGGACTCAGCAGTCAGCAGAAAACGATTCACTTAAAAGAATTCTTTAATTTTAACCATCAAGCACTCTGCTTCCGACTTAATGTTGGGGAGACACTTAAGAAATTCCTATCTTCTGATTTTCCTTTATATTTTCGAATCTTTGACCAGGAAAATCATAAGAGCTTTAGATAGGATTCTATGTACAAAAGGAGTGTAGTGATCTAGCATTTTGTTTTAGGCAGTTATATTATTTGAGAAAACAGAGTATTGTCATCAATACGAGCATTTCTCTTATTGATATCATTGATTTACAAGAGTTACACTTCGTAAAGTATAATACTACAAGTTTACAATGATCAATTTGTCTTCAGACTGCTCTAAATAACGCCTTTGCTAGATCTTCTTCTTCTTGGTCTCTTCCCCGAGCTCATTGCTGCAAGTCACCCCACTTGCGCAACAATGTCTTGTTGGCTGCGAGATGTCTCTTTGCAAGTTCATCATGTACTTCTTTGAACTTGTACGTATACATCTCTTCTCCAATAACCTTCTCCATCTGCGAACATCCAACATCTATAGTCGGACCGGAAGTCTGAATCTCCATCTGCTTCAGACTGGAGCTCTGTTCGCATAAATCTTCTAGCTCCGAGTGTCATATTGGCATCCATACATTTTGTATGGTGAGTAACACCAACACCACTTGCAATCTTTTCTTTGCTCTTCAGATGCTAAGTAGATGATTCGTGTTGCATCTACTCCATCTGAAAGCTTTCCCTTGATCTCCTCTTCTTCTCTACGGTTTCAGCTTGAAAATTTTGAAGAAATTTAATAGACTCCCTTAAGTGTACAAATTTCGTACACATCAGAAGAGCTAACCAATTCATGTGACTAAGGATTATCCATCCTCAGACCCACCTGACAAGCTTATATCTCTCCAATGAGAAAACTGTCATGACCTAACAGAATGGATCTCCAATCTCCATCCGGTTCTAATATTAGAAAGCCAATCGTTAAAGGTGAACCGAGAATTGAGAGAATCGTCTTACATGTTATCTCTTTGAAGATTATTCTTCCTCTCAATTTGGATACTTCCAAGTCACGTTGCTCGAACCTATTTTGAAGGTATTTTGGTGAGATGGTAAAGGGCGACATTTCGGTTTATTCAAGCAACAGGGTTTAATCGAAGTGAATGAAAGGCATGTGACGGGTTTAGGTTTCAAAGGTTTGGATATGAATCTCCTAAGCGAAAGAACCTGGGCGGGATACTTGTTCAATCAATTAACTCATCTGCCTTGGGAACTAACGGTTTCGACATGACTTTCAACGTGGCCATTTGAGACACCATTTCCAGAACTGAATCATCTCGAGCCTTGAGCAAAATCTTTGGTAATGATAGTGAGTATCCCGATATTTATTCCCTTATCTGATCAAATTTCCCAAGATTGATTCTATAGTTATTGATTCAACAATCGTCTTCATATGCTGAGAGCTGGGACCCAGCATTTTCCTTATTTAGTCTGTTGAAACCAATATTCTTTAATGACTGACCATCAAGATTGCTGAGAGCTGGGACTCAGCAATCCGGTTAAACTTTCAGTATTTTACTAAAGAGCGTGAGCTTGGACACACTCTTATTCCGCATCATCTCCAAGAAATCCAAATAATTCCAGAATTCCAAGTAAGTGCAAGAAATCCAAGAACATAATGAGAGCTGTGACTCATTCTTATGTAACCTCGTCTAACTGTAATAGACCAAGCTTAAGATAGAGCTACTCGAATCTGCCTTCTGTCCTTATATAATCCACCGAGATATCCTTTTTCTCAATATGGTCTCGAATAAAGTGATGTCTGATGTCAATGTGCTTCGTCCTTGAGTGATGTACTGGATTCTTTGTGATGCACATTGCACTGTTGTTGTCGCAGTATATTGGAACGCAACTGATGCTAACTTCATAGTCTTGTAGTTGTTGTTTGATCCACAGCACCTGTGTACAACAACTCGCGGCAGCTACATATTCAGCTTATGTCTTGGATGTTGCTACGGAGTGTTGCTTCTTGCTGAACCAGCTTATTAGCTTATGACCAAGGAATTGGCATGTTCCACTCGTACTTTTTCGATCAATTCAGCATCCTCCAAAGTCTGAGTCTGAATATCCAACGAGTGTGAGATCATCTACTCAAGGGTACCAAATTCCTAAGGATTCCATTCCTTTCAGATATCTGACAATCCTTCGTGTGTACTCCATGTGCGATTTCTTTGGATTTGCTTGATATCTAGCACATACGCCTACAACATACAAAATATTTGGCCTGCTGGCCGTTAAATATAATAGAGAACCAATAATACCTCTGTATGTTGTTGGGCCCACGGATTCGCCTTCTTCGTCCATTGATATTTGGCATGTTGTACTCATGGGAATCCGCAGTGTTTTTGTCTTCTCTAGACAAAATTTGCTGATGAGATCCTTCGTATACTTCTTCTGGTGGATGAAGATCCCATCACTGGATTGTTGAACTTGCAGACCTAGGAAGTATGACATCTTTCCCATCATACTCATCTGAAAGTTAGTCTGCATAAGTCTAGCAAGCTTTTCACATAAGGTTAGATTTCTTGATCCAAATATGATGTCATCCACGTAGATTTGGACGAGTAATATATCTTCAGCATCCTTGATCAAGAATAGTGTCCTATCGATCTTCCCTTTCCTAAATCCATTCTTCAGCAAAAACTGTGATAACGTCTCGTACCAAGCTCTTGGGGCTTGCTTCAGACCGTAGAGAGATTTCCTCAATCTGTACACCTTGTTTTCGTGTTCAAATCCTAGAGGTTGCTCCACGTAGACTTCCTCTTTTAATTCACCATTCAGGAATGCATTCTTGACATCCATCTGAAAAATAATGAAACCATGATGGGTGATCACTGCAATTTCTACAGATTAATTATAGAAATAGTGGCAAATAAATTTGTAAACCCTAAAGTTATCGATCCAGGGGAATGAAGCAACGAAAAACCTTAAGTACTAAATCATAAGTTCTCAAAATACTGGTCAGGAAAATCAATTAAAAAGTTTTGGTTGTTTTGAAAATCGCAATACTTGCTAATGAAAATTAAACAGGAAATTAAAAGGCTTTTGGATTCAAATAAGAGGAGCACAGATTCTAGGGATATCTACCTATCAAGTATGACATGTATGAATGAATCGATTAATTCCCAATTTTAATTCCTCTTCGTAGTGAAACATCAGAAAAGTATTACGAACTTCTTTGTTGGACAATTCGTAAAGTAGATTAATTAATTACCTATCTCCGCTCGGTCTCAAGATAAATTAACTAACTCCAAAGATCTACAGATTTATTCCTACAATCAATCTCCTTCAGTTACGACAAGAAATCAGATTATATTGTAAAAATCTCTTTCCATTGAAAACTATCACAGTTACGTCTCAAGTAATCAACTAGATAATCCTAAGATGTGATCAGCAAATCAAGATTATGAAGAAGCACAGATTTCACAAACTACGAAGGGAAAGGGAAAATAATTCAATCAATCAAACATGTATACATTGATAGTTCGAAACCCTAGAATCTGAGGAAGGATTTAGTTACACATATTCAAGGTAATATTCATCATAGAAAGATAAAACCTGAATTGCATAATAACTTGGGTCTGAATGTCTTCCCCCAAAAATATGTCTTCAAACATAAACCTAAAAACTCTTGGAATCTCTAAAATCTGAAATCTGGAATGAGGAATTATTGGGAATTCTGAAAAATCGAATTTACAAAGTTATATATAGAGGTGGAGGTGTATCAAATCAAATCTTGGGCTAAAAATATGAAAAAACTCGAATTCAGCCAATTTCCCGCGCCAGCAGGTCCACGTCGATCAACGCGGCATCCCCGTCGATCGACGTGGCTTCCAAATTGCTGTCGATCGATGCTGATTGGCGTCTGTCGACGCAGCTTCTCGCCCCTTCTGCGCGGTCTCACGGTTTTGGCCATAACTTCCTCTCCCGGACTCCGATTGACCCGATTCCAGTTGCGTTGGAGAGCTAACTCAAAGCATCATCCATTTTCATGCGCCAATAGCCCAAATTCCTCTTGTGGAAGAACTCTTCACTGCTACTCTTACACATCACTGCTTTCGGAACGGTTTTCTCGTGGGTTTAGGCCTAAAAACCTGTATAAACATCAAAATGCGTATAATACCACCTAATATTGACTCATGCATAAAATATATATATAAACTCAATAAAACTACATAAAATAGTATAAATATAATATAGATAAGTGAGTGAAATAATGACCTTATCAATGGGCAGCATAGGCTTGAAATAACCTGATTGCTTCCAGCCAAACTACTGGTACAAATGTTTCATCGAAATCTATTCCTTCGCACTGCGCATATCCTTTAACAACCAGTCTTGCTTTGTTGCAAACTATGAGTCCATTTTCATCGTGTTTGTTCGTGAATACCCATTTGGTTCCTATCACCGATTGATGTGTTAGTCGATCGACAAGATCTCATACGTGATTCTGCGTGAATTCTTATAGTTCTTCGTGCATAGTGTTGATCCAATCAGTTGATTTAAGTGCGTCTGCCACTTTGGTAGGCTCTTCTTGAGATATTAAACAGACTAGCATGGCGTTGTGTCTGGTATGGATTGGATCTGCAAGATCTCCTAATATAGCTTATGTAGGATGATCTCTGAGTAGCCACTTTGGTCTTTGAAGTTCCTTGACTGGAATGGCTTGACTGCTAGACGTTTCGATTTAACTTTCAGAAACTGGTACGTCAACAAGCTGTAGATTGTTCAAGCTTTCTGCTACACTTGTTGGGTTGATTTCTACTGAAGGTTTGTCTTTTGACGTATCATCTGCTAAATTTGTTTGTGTTGGTGTTGTACTCCTGTCTTCAGTGGTTGTCTTCTGGTTCACTTCAGCAATGTTGTCTTCAGCAATTCTCTCGCCATTTTGAGGATCCTCAGCAACATCTTCATTTTGCTGATTGACTTCTTCTTCTTGAATTCCCCCTTGACATATGAGTTCCTTGAGAGAATTTAGGGTGGCCTCAGCAATTCCAGTTGCATCACCAGCCATCTCGACTATTTGTTGATCAGTCAAGATCTCCAGTGTAGATGTGATTCATTCATTAACCTGGTCAGATCAATCGGTTCAGCTTCAGAAGTATTCGAGCTCGAAAGTCCATTGACATCATTGGTTTCATGAATCACATCTTTCTGACTTCTCATGGTCCTAAACACTAAAGTAGCTTCATAAAAAATAGCATTGCATGTTATTTCCACAAGCTTGGTTGTCTTGTTAAGTACTCTATATCCTTTGTGAGAATGATGTCCATATCCTAGGAACACTCATTCGTCAGCTTTGGGAGAGAAAGTACTTAACTTCGACTTCCTATCATTATGGATATAACATGGTGAACCGATAACATCGACTTCCATATCATAGGGAGTTTTGTTGAAATGAAGATTCAGTCCACTTCGATTCTGAGTGTAGCATGCATTCATAACAGCTTCTCCCAGTATCTATGACCTAGATTTGTATCAGCAAACATTGTTCGCACGACCTCCTAGAGAGTCTTGTTCCTCCGTTCAGCCAGACTGTTCTGCTGAGGTGTTCTTGCAGTGGACCTTTCATGTCCTATCCCAGCGTCAGCGTAGAAATCCATTAATGTTCCATTACAGAATTTTGTACTGTTGTCAGATCTTATTCTTTTCACCGTGAGCTCTTTGTCATTTTGCACTCAAAGTATCAGCTCCAGCAGGACTATCTTTATTTCGTCCTTGCTCTTGAGTAGCCTCACCCACGTGTACCTGGAATAGTAATCAATAATGATTAAAGTATAATATTTATTACCTACGGTGGGTGGAGTCACTGGGCCGAATAAATCCATGTGCAGCAACTCAAGGATTCTATTTGATGTGGCCTTTTCTGGGTTGGATCTGAAGGACTTCCTTGGCTTGTTTTCCTTGTCGACAGGCTCTGCATATTCCTTCCTTTTTGAAGGTCTCTTTAGGTAGTCCCGTAATAATGTCATTTTTGGCAATATAATTGATAGTTTTAAAATTTAGATGCGTTAGCCTTTTGCGCCATAGCCAGTTTGTCTCTTCTTTGCTGAATGCTAAGAAACATGATGCTTGCAGACCACTTTCCCAATCGACAACATAGAGTCCTCCTTTCCTTATTCCTCTAAGATTTACTTCTCCAGTGGTCCGGTCAGCAATCTCGCAACTTGCATCAAAGAAAGAAACAATATAATCATTTTCACTTAGTTGACTGATGCTCAATAGATTGTGCTTGAGACTATCGACGAGGGTCACATTGATGATTCACATTCCATTCTGCTCGATGCACCCTCTTCCAATTACTCTAGCCTTTGAATTGTCACCGAATGAGACTGAAGGTCCTCTGATCTTCTGAAGTTCTGTAAAGATCTCTTCATTTCCCGTCATGTGACCTGAGCATCCACTGTCTAGGATACATTCTTTTAATTTTCTTGAAGTTCTTCTTCCTAGACCCTGTTCCTGGAAAACAAAGAAGTTATATTTTATGTACCTGATCAATTAAGGGTCCTGCATGATTAGTTCTCTGGATTATTCCTTTGGGAATCCAGACCTTCGTGATTTTGACATTTCTTTTGTCATCACGTTTTACTAACCTTCCCTTCCTATTGGAGTAATACATTGAATCAACATAGAAATGTGTAGTAGTGTGTCGATCCTTCACAATCTTTTGAAAATGTGTTGACTTAGACTCTGGCCTCAAGTTGGTGTTCCTCCTACTTGGTGTGTATGCTGGCTTCCTTTCAATCTCAGTAGATTGCTCAGCCTTGTTAGGGTTTGTATGAGCCTTCCTAGCAGATGGAATAGTCTGCTGGGCTACATACTTTGACTTTGTTGGCTGTTTCTCAGCATACAAGTAATTCAGTCTTTGCTGAGCAGTTAGCAGAGGGACGTTAGTTTGCCAACATTTTTGCTGAGCAATTGTAACTAACTTGGAATTTTCCTTCTTGACTTTCCTAGCAGGTTGTTGAATCTTCCCAATTGCTGGGAAAATTTTTTTCTTTGATTTACTAGATTCAGCATCGCAGGATTCTCTTTCATCAAAACCTAATCCAACAAAGTTCTTTGAACTCCTTTGAACACTTAGAATCTCATCTAAATCTCTCGTGCTTTTTGAAAATCTACGATGACAAGTATTTTGCACGGAGTTTTTATTTTTCAGAACTTCATTCTCTTGTTTCAAAACATTAAAACTTTCTTTCAAAGAGGAGAATTCAGTTCTTAATTTCGAAAGTTTCTCATCTGCTGACCTAGATTTTTCAATCTCACTAATCAAGGTAGAAAGCTGAGTTTTCAGAGAGGAATTTTCCTTTACTAAAACATCTTTAAAGGATGAACTTTTGAAAATTCTTTTAACAAAAATTCTACAGTTATTTCATCTTATTCTGAGTAACATGAATCAGCGGTATCATGCATATATTCTGAAGTAGAAGCATCAGACATAACGGAATTCGTTACCTGGTTTCTCGTGACAGCTAGATCTGATTCTCCTGTCTGCTCTTCATTTCCATTAGCATCTTCATTGATGTCGGCCATGAACACCATAAGAACATCCTCTTCATCTTCTGATGAGTATCCTTTGTCGTCGTGATCCGGGATGTCTGGTAATTATGTCCTTGTCAACAGAGATTTAGTGATCTCTTTTGATGCACGCATTTCAAACAACTTCCATAATCGTTCCCTTTCCTTTGGATCTATTCGAGGACACTCGAACTTTAGATGATCCGGAGAATTAAATTCGTAGCATGTTCTTGGTGTCTTCTTGGTGATTCGGCTATTTGCTGGTTGACTTTGCTTGAACTCTTCCTTCTTCCCTTTGGCTTTCAGCAACAACTTTTGTAATCTGCTCATATGCTCTTCCAGCTCGTTGACTGAGCATTATGCTTCTTTGGCTTGAGATCCACAGGTAGATGGGATCTTCTTTCTTGGACTAGATTGAGCTGGTCGATCTGAGTGAAATGGTTTTCCATTTATGTCCATCTCTCTTCACAAAGAATGTTGCATCCTCGATGGGTTTTTTAATGGATACTGCAGCACGAATAGCTTCATTTTTGTTGATCTCCATGATGTCCCATTCGTGTGCCTTCAGTTGAGCGAACACTTCTTTGGTACTTATGTTGGGAAATTTTTCTAAGTTTCCCTCCCTCAGTAGCTACTTGTTTAGATTCTAGTTTTGGTGTTTTGGTGGATCAAATCCTAAGTCCTACCAGCGTCAGTTTGTCTCTAGAATAGCTCTAGTCTCAAATGTAAAGTCCTGTTTAGGTCTTTTGAGTTGTAAGTCGCAGCTGATCAAGACTCATGCTGGCTACTGTTCACCAGCATGAGATGTACTTACCAGTTGAGAGAAGTCTCACCAGCAAGCGACTGACAAGACTCATGCTGACACTGTTCATCAGCATGAGAAAGAGCTCACAACTGGCAACTGTTCACCAGTTGGGAAGGTTTTCATCAGCAGGCGGCTGACAAACCTTACCAGCAGAATACGTGTTCTCACTGACACTATTCACCAGCGGTGAAGCCACCAGTCATGGGAGATTCCAAGAGTTAACATCAGACATATTGGTAGACTTAGATTGTGCCAGCGCAAGTCACCAGCAGAGACTGCCAGCACAAGATCACCAGAATGATCTACCAGTCGGATGTTACCAGCAGAATTCCAGATTCGCTCTCCCAGAGTCTTAGAGACAAAAAGAAGATTCGTCGAGGAATTAACTGACAGAGTATGACTTTAAGGAGGATACCTTAAAGTCCATCAGTTACAAGACACCAGTCTCGATTCCTCGTACTGACGAATAGTGCCGTTCTGACATAAAGAGATCAATGTCAGATAAAGCGGTCTTAGGTATGGCCTTTCTCCGGAAAAGCATACCTGCCGCCGTCAGAAGGACATCCGAGGTCTGACACCTTTTCCGGATGTGTCCAAACGGCTAGAAGATTTGAATGGGATCCCGCGTCTATAAATAGGTCGGAACCACCAACATTTAAGACGCTTGCTAGCTTGCTTCCTGACATTCAATACTCTTCTCGCCATACTCAACTACCGAAAGTCTGAAACTTTATTGCAAGCAAGCAAAACTTTCGAGGCTTTTCTTAAAGCTTTCCGTGTGTTGATTTCTTCAAACACGAGACTTCAAGCTTCCAGCTTGTAAGTTACAGATCTCTTTGGTGTTCTTTCTCTTCTGAGGAAGTTCACAGCAGCTCTTGTGCCAGCCAGCACTTGAGTTATTACGGGCTTTTGCCGTATTGAGAAGATACGTTCTTGGGAGAACTAAACACCCAGTGAAGCTGTGGAGGTTGAAGTGACGTGCTCGCACTCCACCAGCTGATCAGAGTTGAAGAAGGACAAGGCCGGGAGCGGTTGATCTAGTGAACTGGTGGACGAGGCATTCACCAGCTAGAGATAGATCGTAGGACGCTTGTACCTGATTACTCTTAGTGAAATTTCCAGTGCTACGACTGGAGAGTGGACGTAGATCAGTTGATCGAACCACTATAAATCCTTTGTCTTTTATCAGCTTTCTGCATTTCATACTGATTTAAAACCCAGCACCCAAGTGCTGGAGTATATCTGAAAATTGATATAACTGTGCAAACAAGGCTAAAAATATTCTAAGTCTTGAACTACCAGCTGACGAGCCAGTCGCCAGTCAGCTGAGTACGCAGAGTGCAAGTTGACTTACCAGCTGACAAGGTCCCAGTCAGTTGGTTATCCAGCAAGTGCAAGAAAACGATTAACCACATTTTCCGCTGCTAAGTTATACCCTGATAATCCGGGACCAACAAGTGGTATCAGAGCCAGGTTCTTATAGACCGATTGTTTCTGAGTCGCTTAGGACCGAGATCCACGTTTCCTTGCACTCCTTTGTTTGTCTGTTGATTAGCTCAGGTACACGAAGATGAATAATCCGAAGCTACTCGACTACAAGACTGTGAAGCATGATATATGGCGAAAGAGGTCGCTCATTTCTCTAAAGAGCATCCATCCGGAAATGAAAGATGTGCTGGAGAAAGGACCAATCGAGATCACCATGATACAGCACCAGCTAGGAGATCGTCCAGCTGCTGTGATCCCAAAGCCTCAAGGCGAATGGAACGCCGAGGACAGGAAGCGGAATCAGTTGGATTCCATTGCTCACGAGTTGATCCTGGCTTCTCTTCCAGAGTCGCTGATGGAGGAAGCCCTCCAGTTTGACAATGCCAAGGGAGTATGGGATTACCTTGATAGTCTATGTCAAGAAACTGATCAAATGAAACGCAACAAATTGCAGGTTGCAGTGGACAAGTACGAGTCCTTCCAGATGCTGCCTGGAGAAACCATCAAGGAGATGGAGGCGAGATTCAACGCCATCGTCAGCGAGCTAAAGTCACTGGACAGGAAGTGCTCAAATGAAGATCTTAATGCCAAGATCCTGTCCAAGATCCCCTAGGAGGACTGGTTCGTGAAGACCACAGCTCTGAAGGAGAAGGACCTGTCCAAAATGACTCCCAAGGAGTTATTTGCTCAATTGCAGGCACACGAGTGGGATATCCAGATGGTAAACAAGAATGAGGCCATCCGGAACATGGGATCCCCCAGCATCAAAGCTCAAGACGAAGCTTACTTCGTCAAGAAGGACTTCAAATGGAAGCACAAGAAGCCCTTCCATGCTGACAGACCTGCTGCCCAGCACAACCAGCAGAAAGAGATCCCAGCCACATCGGGATCTAACTCAAAAGACAGCGAGAGCTCTATCGCTGACCTTGAGCAACAGATGAAGAGACTGGCCGTTCTCCTGGAGAAAGCCAAGTCGAAACAGGGAGTATCTCTAAGCTCATCTGATGGAAAATTTATCAAGAGAGCTCCCCGTGCTTGCTATCAGTGCCAATCCCCTGATCACCTTAAATTTGAATGTCCACAGGTGGAAAAGGGTGAGCGGGAAAGGCTGAAGAAGCTCTTTGAAGAGCGAGCATCCAAGGCCATTGCCAAGGCCATGCTGACCAGGACAGAAGTTCCTGATATTCCTGACCATGACGACGGAGAGTATGAGTCAGACGAAGAGTCAGAAGAGGAAGCTCTACTGGCACTTATGGCAGCCTTCGGAGAAGAGTCAGCTGAAGGAAGTGCTGACAGTGAAGAGGCACTTGCAGCTGATGATCAGGTACAATCATCAGCTTCCCCAATGCATATCATGCCTTCTATCAGTTTAGACGATTCTGAGTCGCGTTGCTCCGACTCAGAAGCTGTCACAATAGACATTCTTCAAAAAGAATTTTTAAAATTTTATGAAATAAAGAATGTCTTGGCTGGCGAAAATACTTCGCTGAAAGATCAAGTTTCTATTTTGACCAAGGAGATTGAAAAATCGAGGTCAGTCAGTGAAGAGCTAGCCACTTTGAAAAAGACTCACTTTGAGTTGCTCCAAAATTTTCAAATTACAAAAACTGAGCGAGATAATTTTCACAATCTCGTTCTGGAGCAAGAAAATAAAATAAATTTTCTAAATAAAGGCTCAAAAGACTTGGAAGCAGCTCTAAGTCATTGGAGAAAGCCTTCTGATAAGTCCGGGTTGGGATTTACAAAAGACTTGAGCATAAATCAGCCCGAACAAATCAGTACTGGTAAGGGTAAGGGCCAACTAGCAAATGTATCAGCACCAGCTGGTAATGCCAGTCAGTCCCGTGTGGCTGATCAGCATAGGAACCATAAGTCCAGATATATAGGTGAGTCATCAAGACAAAATCCTCAACTGGCAAGATCCTCTGCTGACAGGACGCCAGCATACCCGAAGATGCAGACTAAGCCGAAATATTCTAAGGCTAGGAAGTCAGCGTCAGCTGCCAGTGGAATCCGACAGCCAGCACCAGCTGTCCAGAGATTCCACGCCCAACCTTACAAGTATGCCAGTTGCCAGCATGCTTACAAGGGATCCAAATCTCAGCGGAATACTGAGAGAAGGATATTTCCCGATAGGAGGAACACCTATCGGAGGCCTGAGCCCAATCAAAACCTTTTCTCAAGGGCTGGGAAGGCTAATCATCGTGGTCCACAATTCCAGAGACCACCAAGGCAACACAAGCGGTCGGAAAGAAATTTCCGACACTCTCGGAGGAAGAATACTTCCAGAGGAACCGCACACACAGCCACACCTTCCAAAAACAAATCCATGCATTATTTTAAAAGGAAGGGAAAGGCCACAAGTGATGTCAGCAAGGGTAACACCGAGCTGAAGATTACTCAAGTCTGGATTCCAAAAGGAATGATCCAGAGATCTAACCCTGCAGGACCCGCTGATGATCGGGGACCTAAATAATTTCATTTTCTTGCAGGAACAGGATCATGCAACACAGCTTCAGAGATCGAGCGAGTGGATCATAGATAGTGGTTGCTCGGCTCATATGACTGGTGAGGAGTTCCTATTTTCTGAGCTCACCAAGGTCAGAGGACCTCCAGTTATTTTTGGTGATAACTCCAAGGGCAGAGTTATTAGCAAGGGCTGCATCGAGAAGGATGATGTCAGAATTGTGAATGTATCCCTTGTCACCAATCTGAAGCAACCTCCTGAGCATCAGTCAGCTGTGCGACAATGGTTATACCATTGTGTTTGACAAATCAGGGTGCCAGATCAAGAATGAAGAGTCTGGCGAGACCAAGCTGAAAGGTGTCAGGAAAGGAGGTCTCTATGTTGTTGACTGGCAAAGCGGGAAGACTGATACATCCTTTGTAGCCACCAGTTCCATGGAAACTAACTAGCTGTGGCACAAAAGGTTAAGTCATCTAAATTTCAAAACTATTAATTATCTAACCCAGCATGATCTTGTAGATGGTCTTCCCAAGGGCGGGTTCAAGAAGGAAGGAATTTGCAAAGCTTGCCAGCAAGGCAAACAAACTAAGAAGTCCTTCAAGAACCAGTCGCCAGTCTGCCCCAGTACCAGTCAGGTACTCGAGTTGTTACACATGGACCTGTTTGGACCGGTAACACCGCAAACCATTGGAGGAAGACGATATTCGCTGGTGGTAGTCGATGACTACTCGCGCTACACATGGGTAAAGCTTCTCAGAACCAAGGATGAGGTGAAGATCATTCTTCCAGAAAATATCATCCAAGCTCAGAAACAGAGAGAAGCTGTGGTAAAGCGAATTCGATCAGACAATGGGACTGAATTCTGCAACAGTCTGCTGATGGATTTTTGCGCGGAGGCCGGGATCAAACATGAGAGATCTACTCCAAGGCAACCGCAGCAGAATGGACTGGCAGAACGTAGGAACAGGACGCTGAAAGAAGCGGTCCGGTCCATGCTGGCTGAGTCCGGCTTGGGACAGAGTTTCTGGGGAGAAGCGTTGGTGACTGCCTGTTACACTCAGAATAGAAGCGGGATCAACGGCAGACTCCAGAAAACTCCCTACGAAGTGTATTTTGGTCGTAAGCCTTCTATAGCTCATCTTCGTGCATTCGGTTCACCATGTTATATCCATAATAATGGGAAGTCGAAGTTAAATGCTTTCTCGCCTAAGGCTGATGAGGGTGTGTTTGTCGGATATGGACATCCCTCTCACAAGGGCTATAGAGTATTTAACAAGACTACCCAGCTTGTGGAAATAACATGCAATGTTGTTTTTGATGAAGCTACTTTAGTGCGCAGGACCTTACGACAACTGGCTGAAGATGTTCCTGAGGTCAATGATGTTGTTGATCAGTTGGGCAGGAATTCTTCCGATACTCAACCAACTGGTTCGACTAGACCTATGACTGGATCATCTTCACAACCAGTTCCCTCGGTTGCCCATCAGCAAACCGGGAGGGTCGGTGATGCAAATGACCTTGCTGAGACCTTACACTCAATCTCCCTGAGTGGATCTAGCAAAAATCAAGGGGGAATTCCGACTGGAATCTTTGAGCCAGAAGACAACGATGAACTAGCTGGAATGGAGGTACCAGCTGATACTGACAACGTTGGTGAAGGTTCAGGAAGCCAGTCAGACAGTGGAGCTGATGAAGAAGTTCCAACTGGTGAAGGTCAACCACCAGTTGCAATTCCAGTTCCGACTGGTGAAGGTCAACCGCCAGTTGCAGTTCCAGCTCCGACTGGTGAAAATATGGAAGCACCAGTCTTCAGGACAGATGAACCTATTTCACAGCCGGCACCAGCAGTCGCTGGTCCTCCCAAATGGCTGAGGGATCACCCATCCGATGCTATTCTCGGTGATCCGGAAGGTTCTGTCCAGACTCGACACGGCAGTGCGCTCCTAAGTTGTTTTATTTCTCAAATGGAACCTACTTCCATAGGAGTTGCGCTAGGATCTGCTGATTGGATTAATGCCATGCAAGAAGAGCTTGCTGAATTCACTCGCAATAATGTTTGGGACTTGGTGGAGAGACCATCACATCAGTCAGTGATTGGCACCAAGTGGGTCTTCAAGAACAAGCGAGATGAGAATGGCACCGTGGTCAGAAACAAAGCTCGTTTAGTCGCCAAAGGTTACAGGCAATGTGAAGGCATCGACTTCGATGAGACCTTCGCACCAGTTGCAAGAATGGAGGCGATACGGCTGTTCCTTGCTTATGCAGCGTATCACGGCTTCACGGTGTTCCAGATGGACGTGAAGAGCGCCTTCCTGAATGGCGAGCTAAAAGAGGAGGTATATGTCGAGCAACCTCCAGGCTTTGAAGTTGGCACCAAGGTGTACAAGCTGAGAAAGGCCCTGTATGGATTGAAACAGGCGCCCAGGGCTTGGTACGAAACGCTGTCACAATTCCTCACCAGCAATGGATTTCGGAAAGGGAAGATTGATAGGACTCTCTTTCTTCTCAAGGATGGTGGTGACATGCTAATGGTGCAGATCTATGTAGATGACATCATATTCGGATCAAGGAATATAACTCTCTGCGAGAAGTTTTCTCAACTGATGCAGACATCATTTCAGATGAGTATGATGGGCAAGTTAACATACTTTCTCGGACTCCAGGTCCAGCAGTCAGCTGATGGAATTTTTATCAGCCAGCGGAAGTATACGAAGGAGTTAATTCAGAAGTATTGCCCAGAGAAAACTAAGTCCCTCAGAATACCTATGAGCTCCAGTTGTCAAATATTTCTTGATGAGCAAGGTGAATCAGTTGATCCTACCATCTACCGAGGAATCATTGGATCACTTCTCTATCTCACAGCCAGCAGACCCGACATTTCGTACTCAGTCGGAGTGTGTGCCAGATTTCAAGCCAATCCGAAAAGGTCACACATGGAAGCTGCAAAGAGGATAGTAAAATATCTGAAGGGGACTGAATCTCTTGGAATATGGTATCCCAGAAATGATGAGCTTATACTCATTGGATATTCAGATTCAGATTTTGCTGGATGCCGTATAGATCGAAAGAGTACCAGTGGTACGTGTCAGTTTCTAGGACACAAGCTAATCAGCTGGTTTAGCAAGAAGCAGCTCTCAGTTGCTACTTCTACCACTGAGGCTGAGTATGTTGCCGCTGCCAGTTGCTGTGCTCAAGTTATCTGGATCAAGCAACAACTGGAGGATTATGAAGTGGACACTGGCTGTGTTCCCATCTATTGCGACAACAACAGCGCTATGTGCATCACGAAGAATCTGATTCATCATTCTAGAACCAAGCACATAGATATTCGACATCACTTCATACGTGATCATGTCGAGAAGAAGGATGCCAGCGTGGACTACATCAGAACTGAAGATCAACTGGCTGACATCTTCACCAAACCCCTTCCAGAAGCAAGATTCAAGGAGTTGTGCATCAAACTCGGTCTTATGGAGATTGATGTGAGCCCCAATGATGAGGAAGAATGAGTCCCAGCTCTCATTCTGTTCTTGATCTTCTGAAGGACGCTGATTACGACTAAGTCCAAGCTCTTAGTTGTTTTTATTTAAGTGGTACCTACTGGCGGAACTTATCCCTCAAATGTCTAAGGAAATGAGTCCCAGCTCTCATTTCAATTTGCCAGCATAAACCATCAGTTGACATAGAATTGGGTCCCAGCTCCCAACTCCAAGTGATGATGAGGAGTGGATTTCTTGGAGAGAAGATTATGCGGAATAAAATTGAGTCCAAGCTCTCAATTTTTACTATCTTTCAAGTTGCCAGCAGATAACTGATGGAGTTTCCGCGACTGGCGAAAATTGAGCCCAAGCTCTCAATTTGTCTAAGTATGCCAGCACCAGTATGTGTATCAGTTGCCAACTGATAAAGAGGCCAACCAGTTAGGGGGAAGTATGCGACTGGTATATGCTACTGATGACCAGTCATGCCAGCTGTCACAGAAAAGGCGGGATCGTTCAAATCCAAGTAGCGTGTACAGTCCTCAGAATTTAATGCCACATTTAATGTGCACAGTGTCTGCGCAGTCCGACGCTTGGTTGACACCAATCGCTGCGTGCCACGTCAGCTCCACGTCGTGGCGCCCGTCAGCACGACCGCGCACGTCACCACAGGGAACCGGGCCTACTGATGACCGTCGATCCTCGCTTGCTGAGCGTTGATCCTGGACGTCTGATCCTGCATGGCCCGAGTATAAATACCCGATCACTTCCTTCGGGTTAACCTTTATGTTTCCCTACTTTCAGAACCCTAATATCTTTCAAAATTCTCTCATCTTCCCTTGAACTTTTCTGAACCTTGAATCTTTCTGAAGTCATGGCATCATCTTCTCAACATCCAGCTGATAACCCTCCATCTACATCTACATCATCCTCGTCTGGTTCACCAGACCTACCAGTCGCTGAAGCTCATATGCCTACGTATACTGGCATAGTGAAGATCGAAGATATCGATTACACCTATCCGTTCGCCCGATTGGTTCAGTTGAACAGGCCGGCGACCAGGCGACAGCTCTCTAACGCACAAATTAGGACTGCACAGGTTCAGAAGGAGAAGATTCTGAACGCGAAGCTAGCCCTAAAGCATCATGGGCCGGAGCTGATGGAGATGGTCGACCACGAGCAGCTCCGCCAGTACTTGACGGCGAAACCCGAAACTTTCCATCCACACATGGTAGCTGAGTTCTACGCTCGGGCCGTGATAGCTGACGGCAGGAAGTCTTTCACAACTTCCGTTTTTGGTCACCTGATCACCGTCACCGCCGAATACCTCGCCGATCTGTTCGGGCTGAGGAATGAAGGTATGGAGATAGCCTCGTATTATCAGAATAATACAGACGAGTTCAGGAGGAGATGGGCGGAGTGGAAGAAGGCGGAGGTGACTGAGTTCCGTACTGGAATGAGGAAGTCAGAAATGGAAGAATATTGGCAGATGGTATGCGACATTGTGGTACGCATGCTGCAATGTGAGGTCGGATCGTACGCCGAGCTGAGCCTGCGCAAGTTTTCAGTGATGTGTGCGCTTGTCGACGGGGTTGAGGGCAACTGGGCTGAATTCTTCTTCGGCCGGTTGCTGGAAAATGTAGACAGAAACATCACTGTTCCGACTAACGGCAGGTTTGCTCACGCCGTATCCTTCGGGCTGAGGATCAGCCACATCCTGGAGATGGAATTGGGTGATGGCGTGGATCAGGGGGAACAACTGGTTGGTTCCGATTTCATACCAGCCACGAAGGTGAAGCTGCCTCGCCCAGATTACAAGAAGCCACGCAGGCTGAAAGGGAAGTCAGCAGTGGACCCTGATGAGGCCGTTTCTGAGGAGGACTCAGAAGACCTGGGGGAGCAAGTGCCAGCTGTGGCTCTCCCACTGACTGATGAGGCTAGGGCTGAGCTGAAGAGAAAGCGCGAGCTCGAGTCCCTATTTGTCTCGATGGAGGACGCGGTGGCTGAGGCAACTGGCATACATCCTCAAGAACTAGCGCCAGTGCCAGCTCCCAAGCCCCGCTCAAGGAAGAAGCCTAAGACTCACCAGTACCAGCAGCCTCCGCAAGCTGTTGCTTATGAACCAGCATCCGGGAAAATCTCGATACCAGTCAAGAAGTCCGTTCTTGGACTGACTGAGGAGGAGACCATAGAAAGGATGACCCGGAAGCGAAAGAGGGTTCAGACCAGAGCTCAGAAACTGGTGGAGCAAGCAAAGAAGGAGCAACAAGCCTCCATAGTAAGGAAGAAACAGGCCCAGGCAAGGTTGAAGGCCTTGGCCGACCAGCGAAGAAGAGAGGCTGAGCTGGCAGCCCGCGATGAAGGCTTTGCAAAGGTGCAAGCTGAGCATGAGGCCAGACGTCAGGCGCAACTGGCGGAGCAGGTGCACCAGGTGGCCAAAGGCAAATGGGAAGTTGCCCCAACTACAAGTGCAAGGACACCAGCACCAGCTCCAGGCCAGATTCTCTCAGACGAATCTTTCACGCGCCTGATGGTCATGGGTGCTGATGAAGATGTACTATCCCTTGTGGATAAGTACCAAGAGGAGGAGGTCGCTGAAGTCCCTCCACCCGCGCAAGGGGGTGGTGGAGGTGAAGAAGACCCACTGGCCGCGCACGGGGGTGCCAGTGGAGGAGTTGAGGAGCGGGCGACCACCCCGGAAAAACTGGCGAGTTCTTCGGACATGAGCTCAGATTCTGAGGATGCAGAGGAGCCAAGGGCTGAGGAGCCGGAGCAGGCGGCAGCTGAGGAGGTGATACATTACTCCATGGTGCAGAGGATGGAGCCAAGGGATCTGTTCCCAGACCTTGATGATAAGGCTCGTCGTCCTGCCAGTCGCCCCCGATCTACAGATGCCTCGACATCAACTTCCGGGCGACCAGCAGCATCCTCTACATCACCAGCTAGGCGTGCACGTACTGAAAGGCGACCTTACATGCTCTGCATCCAAGAGCATCAACTGATTGATGAGGATACCTTCCAGTCGCGAGTGACAGGGGTACATCGGTGGGAGCACCGCGGGGAGATGGCATTTTATAATTCCAGGGTGCCTGAATTCTCAATCTTCAACATAATCCCGACCAGCGGCCTCCCCCACCAGTCCGTTTACGCTTCAAGAATTTTTGACTGGTGCCTGCCCCTGCAGCCAGTGGAATACTACAACTCTACTCTGTATGAGTATGCAGAGAACATCACGGCGGAGGTGGAGAATGCCGTCAACGACGAAATAATATCCAGCTACCGAAGACTCTGGAGGGTGGATCCGGAACTATGTTTGGAGTTCCGGAGGTGAAGGATTTTCGACGATGCGAGCGCCTGCTGACAGTGGAGAAGCGGGCGGTCCTCTATGCCAGGCTGGGTCTTGGCTACTGGAGAGCGGAGGAGGAGTGGGCTCATGCCTTCATGGGCACTGATCCTGAATGCCCCCAGCAGCTGTCTACAAGGAGGATCAGGCGCCGCTTGCGGAAAATCGCTGAGTATAGGCAGCTGACTGGAAGCTCCGGCCTCCCGCCACTGAAAAAGATCAAGTTACCTTTCCTCCAATTTCGAGTCACCAGTCGGGGGTACCAGCTGACGTACGCGCTCCGTCGCCTCAAAGTGCTGGTTACCCTCCCGAGGATCCCTCCCTACCATGCTATATTGTTCGACATGGCTGCCAGCGCTCTGCTGGTAGACCACTTAGTAGAGGAGGATCCCTCTCGTGGTTGGTGGCTGACCCTTGCCGTCCCTCCTGTTCCTATTGTCTCGGGCGATCTCGTCCCTGCTCACATGGACTGGCAAGTGGTGGAATTCACAGCCCCAACAGTTGTTTCTGAACAAGTCCAGCCAGCTCCAGCAGCAGTGCCAGTGGTGGAATCAACTGAGGTACCAGCAGTCGAGGTACCAGCGGAGGAACCAGCTGCAGCAGCGGCACCAGCGGAGGAGCCAGCCCCAATGGAGATAACAGCTGAATCTGAACCAGCAATGGCTCCTTCCGCACCTGATGTGCCCTCCTCTTCCATAGAAGTATCAGCGATGCCAATCTCCGAGATCCATCCTCCTGCGCAACTCATTGCCTTAATTGATGCCAGGCTGGATCAACGATTTTCCTCCTTCCGGACCGAGATGACACAACAGTTGGAGTCAGTCACCGCTGGAGTGTCCTCCTTTTTGGCGCGGATCCAAGAGGGGGAAAGTACGCGAGCACGTGCTGAGGCAGAGAGAGCTCGTCTTGCTGAAGAGGAGAGGAGAATTGCTGCTGAGGAAAGGGAGAAGAGCAGACAAGATATGGCAGCGCTCACTGAGATCCTGAGGTCGCTCACAAGCAGAACTCAATCACCAGGATCATCTTCTCAGCCATAATCTTGTTTCTTCATTTTGTTGTAAGTATTTGTATCTCTAGACTAGTCAGTTTTCTATCCTGTACTTGTAACTGCAACATATTAAATGGATTGATTACTGACAAGTTGATGACAATTCCTCATTGTCCAACAAATTGTCTAAGTATTTACTTACCAGCTGAACTTACACTTCCAGTGTAATCAGCACCAGCACTCTTTTACTTATCTGTGCTCTGATCTTAATTTTCACATTTTAAACGAGCAATATCCCTCTTAGTTTGAGGGGGAAGATTTTAGTTAGAGCTGATGTGAGGAAGTAGTTTCATGGGTTTAGATCTGATAGGCTTACTTGTAAAACCCTGAAATCTTCTGTAACTTTCCTCATCAGCTGAGTGCTCGCTGGTTAGGCTTTGATCGCACCAAAAAGGGGGAAATTGTTGGGAAATTTGTCTAAGTTTCCCTCCCTCAGTAGCTACTTGTTTAGATTCTAGTTTTGGTGTTTTGGTGGATCAAATCCTAAGTCCTACCAGCGTCAGTTTGTCTCTAGAATAGCTCTAGTCTCAAATGTAAAGTCCTGTTTAGGTCTTTTGAGTTGTAAGTCGCAGCTGATCAAGACTCATGCTGGCTACTGTTCACCAGCATGAGATGTACTTACCAGTTGAGAGAAGTCTCACCAGCAAGCGACTGACAAGACTCATGCTGACACTGTTCATCAGCATGAGAAAGAGCTCACAACTGGCTACTGTTCACCAGTTGGGAAGGTTTTCATCAGCAGGCGGCTGACAAACCTTACCAGCAGAATACGTGTTCTCACTGACACTATTCACCAGCGGTGAAGCCACCAGTCATGGGAGATTCCAAGAGTTAACATCAGACATATTGGTAGACTTAGATTGTGCCAGCGCAAGTCACCAGCAGAGACTGCCAGCACAAGATCACCAGAATGATCTACCAGTCGGATGTTACCAGCAGAATTCCAGATTCGCTCTCCCAGAGTCTTAGAGACAAAAAGAAGATTCGTCGAGCAATTAACTGACAGAGTATGACTTTAAGGAGGATACCTTAAAGTCCATCAGTTACAAGACACCAGTCTCGATTCCTCGTACTGACGAATAGTGCCGTTCTGACATAAAGAGATCAATGTCAGATAAAGCGGTCTTAGGTATGGCCTTTCTCCGGAAAAGCATACCTGCCGCCGTCAGAAGGACATCCGAGGTCTGACACCTTTTCCGGATGTGTCCAAACGGCTAGAAGATTTGAATGGGATCCCGCGTCTATAAATAGGTCGGAACCACCAACATTTAAGACGCTTGCTAGCTTGCTTCCTGACATTCAATACTCTTCTCGCCATACTCAACTACCGAAAGTCTGAAACTTTATTGCAAGCAAGCAAAACTTTCGAGGCTTTTCTTAAAGCTTTCCGTGTGTTGATTTCTTCAAACACGAGACTTCAAGCTTCCAGCTTGTAAGTTACAGATCTCTTTGGTGTTCTTTCTCTTCTGAGGAAGTTCACAGCAGCTCTTGTGCCAGCCAGCACTTGAGTTATTACGGGCTTTTGCCGTATTAAGAAGATACGTTCTTGGGAGAACTAAACACCCAGTGAAGCTGTGGAGGTTGAAGTGACGTCCTCGCACTCCACCAGCTGATCAGAGTTGAAGAAGGAAACAAGACCGGGAGCGGTTGATCTAGCGAAGTGGTGGACAAGGGTCGCACCAGCTAGAGATAGATCGTAGGCAACTTGTACCTGATTACTCTATAGTGAATTTCCAGTGCTACGACTGGAGAGTGGACGTAGATCAGTTGATCGAACCACTATAAATCCTTTGTCTTTTATCAGCTTTCTGCATTTCATACTGATTTAAAACCCAACACCCAAGTGCTGGTGTATATCTGAAAACTGATATAACTGTGCAAACAAGGCTAAAAATATTCTAAGTCTTGAACTACCAGCTGACGAGCCAGTCGCCAGTCAGCTGAGTACGCAGAGTGCAAGTTGACTTACCAGCTGACAAGGTCCCAGTCAGTTGGTTATCCAGCAAGTGCAAGAAAACGATTAACCACATTTTCCGCTGCTAAGTTATACCCTGATAATCCGGGACCAACAACTTATCGCTAGCAGATCGTTCTCTTTCAGGCCGGTCACTTTAACGAACCAGTCCTCCTTTGGCAGTCTTGAGAGAATCTTTGAATTAATGTCAGGAAGCTCATATGTCCTTCCCAGCTTCTTTAACTCAGCTACAATGGTGTTGAATCTGGCCTCCATGTCTGATCGATGCAAAATCTGCACACAGATTATAGCAAAGGGCAAATAAATTTATAATAACCCGAAGGTTGTCGAACCCACAGGGATAGTGCAACGAGGGAAAATCATGTACTGAATGTAGTTTTCAAAACCTTTGTTTGGGCAAATCAATTTTAAGGGTTTTGGGTTTTTCAAGACAAATAATTAAAGAGAGGAAATTCAAATATTAAAAAACACAGATTCTAGGGAAATCTATCAATCTGATCAACATGCAAGAAACAAGTATTTAAACCCAGAAAAGATAATTTTGGTGGAAAATCTGTTAAGGTGGAATTAATTCCTTTGTTGGGCAATTAAAACCTAAATTATTAACTAGTGGTTATCTCCTCTCGGTCTCAAACACACAAAGTTAATTAATTTCAATAAAGATTAGATTTATCCTACAATTGAAATCTTCTTGCTCGGACAGATAATCAAAAGTATTAAATCCTAACTTCCTGTTACTAACTTTCACCTCTCGGTCATTCGATTAATAACTGAAACCTACCTCAGTCTTCATCTCTTGATCCTTCGATGAGAATAGATTTAAAATAAAACATAGGATTTAAACCAATTTTAAGGGTTTGAACAATTGAATCTAAACATGCATCACAGATTGAGAAACTCTAGAACCTGTTTAGGGTTCTAGCCTAACATATTAAAACTAAACATTGGAACATGAATTAAAGATTGCATTAAAAAGTAAAGGTTCAAACAATAAAATTAAAGAGGAATTCTGAAAACTTAAAGTGCAAACATAAAAATAAAGATAGAATAATGTGTAAAAGATTCAACAACCTAATTCTGAGCTATTCAAGATTTTATATAGTGGTAGGGTTGAGGCCTTGGATGGTCTCTTTACTCCAAAATTCGTCCATATCTATAATTGGTATCTTCCTTCTTTTAAATCCTGAACACGTGCAGATTAGGACTTCAAAACCACGCATCTCGGTCGAGATAAGGTCTGCCACGGCCGAGATGGTATCCCAACTTCGATCTTCCTTTGGCACGATTTCAATCCACTTCGAGCCTCCATTCTCTGCACCACGATCAAGCTGCATTCCAACTCGGTCGAAACAGAATACTCTCCTTTGGTGAATTCCTTCATCTTCTTGACCAATTCTTCACTTTTCCTCACTTTTTCTTGCAAAATCATGCACCACAAGCATACTACCTTCCACTATACACTCATGCTCAATTTATTATAAACAACACGTAAAAGAGAAGAAAAACAATGCGATAAGAGAGTAGAAAATGAGCTTATCAATATCCTTGACGGTTTCACCTGGAAACAATAGAAATGATTCATACATGTCCACCCATTGTTGTAGCTTGTTTCTCTTCATTTGATCCGTCTCTTTGATTAGAGTGCCAAGAAAGTCCCACATTTCTTTGGCATTCTCATATTCCAACATTATGTCTGGTCCTGCTACTCCTTCACCAATCCTGGTCTTCACCTTTTGGATTTTGATTGGTCCATTCTCGATCACTTGCTTCATCTCGGGATAGATATTCATCAACGTCATCAGCAACCTCTTCTTCCAGGTGGGGTAGGTTTCTGGAGTAAAATTTTCAAATTTTGCGTTGTTGACATTGCCTTTAACCTGAATTAAACAAAGAAACACACAAGTATGCAAGGAAAATATGGATCTGGTCCTAAGTGACTCAGAAGCAACTAGTCTATAAAGACAAACCGCTCTGATACCACTTGTTGGTCCCCGATCAGAATGTTTATATATGTAGCGAAAGTAAATATAATGTCTTGCACTTATCTTGCTAAGGTCACAACTTAGCAAGTGTTTATCAAATGTGTTTGAGCTCGCATATCCGTTAATTTAATTGCAGATTATACCACAACACTTGATGTGTTGAGTTTCAAATATGCACACACACAATGTAACGAATTAAAACAGTAAAGGACACAAGGATTTATAGCGGTTCGAACAAATGTTCTATGTCCACTCTTCAGTCCTCCGACTGAAAAATCAATATTCGATTGATTACAAAGTCAGGCTTGATCTCTAATGTTGAGCAGCTCTTCCGTCTCGTCAGTGCGCACCTTCAAGCATCTCGGTCTTCGATCTGCACCTTGTCACTCCTTAGAGTGAGGACAAACCTCCCTTCTCCTTAGACGTCGACTCTTGGGAGTTTTATAGTTCTTCCTAGAACCTATCCTTGTGTTTGGCGATTGCCCATGATAATCACGCTTTCAAAACAAGGTGTCTGCTAGATTCTTTCTAGGATAGAAAGAATCCCATTATTAACCTTAGAAGTTATACTTCAGAGGTCTTGAGCTTCAAGTATGAAAGTTTGTAAAAAGCTTCAATCAAGTACAAGCTCGGATGAGTTCGCGTAAGTTTGAGAGTTTCTGGATCTTCTCTTGTTATCTCTGTTAATAGAATTTTGCGATCCTTTGAATCATTTTTGGACGACACCTATTTATAGGTGAAGATTCAAACGACTGTTTGAATCTTATCCATTTGACACAAAGGGTTTGCTCGCCAATCTTTGTTCTTCATTTTTATGCAACGCACGGTGACTCTTCAAGTATCCTTCGTCTTTGAATGTCATAGCTCCTATTCGTAGCCATCTTTGTCAGGATGGATCTTTTATTTTCTCTGATTTGTCAGGTTTCCTTGTGATCCGGATCATTCTGATTTACGACTTTGTATTTGTCTTGATTGCTTTTGAGTGTTTGCTGGCAATTGATACACAATTGACATTCTAGCAGTCTCGCTGAGATCTTGTAATATACTTGCGTTATTCCTTCAGCATTCTCTTAAGCGCGTTCAGAATTCCTTCGTGTTTGCTAGCCTTTACTAGCTTCTTCAGGTATGATGATTCTGTCAGCATTCTTGATTCTTCTTTTCTAGTTCTATTACAACTTGAGTATATATGACCTATACAGGACTTTTACATTTTGACTCAATACTAAGTTGCTAGAAACTAGATCGGCTTTGAGCTTTGACGCACCAAAACATAATAAACATACATTGACAACCAAGGGATTTTAATATTTCTAACAATATTCCTAACAGGTAGGGTGGGAATTTGAATAATATTTCGGGGCAGGGTAGTAATTTTAAGTGTAGTTAATTTTGATTATGTTTTATTAATGTTTTGCAAAATTACGAAACATGTCAAATAATTAGGACGGATCGAAAAGGAATACACGTCTAGTATGACGGGACGGAGGGAGTACTAAATTGTAAATTTTATGAAACTAAATTATCAAGTAATCATAAATTAAAACTATCAATTATACATAAATAATTATAAACGATTTTATGATGGAATGCATAATTTCTTATTAAATATGGACACAATACATAAAAAATTATAATATATACATTCAAATATAAACCAATTAAATTAATCTTTTCTTAATTATTTTTTTTAATTATCAACTCATAAATATCGAATATTAACATGAGCTTTTAATAATTAAAGAAATAATAATTGCAAAGTTCTATAATAAAAATTATCTTATTTGTCAAATAAAACGTTAAAATTAATAATTAAATTAAATATTTAAAAATACTATTTTGATCTTAATCAAATATAATATTCACATATCGTGAAAGTGTTATAATAGCATATATTAAAACAATATTGCATCCTAAATATGGAAAGATTTAGTTGTATTAATTGTTTATTAATTGATCTTATTACTTCATTAATTATCAAGTGAAGATATTCTATATATATTGATTATTAGATTTTTTGTGGATGAAAATGGTAATAATATAATATAAATTTTGTTATTCTAGAATTATATATAGATTTATTATCAATATTATATTCAACAAATCTCTATCTAAAATTATTTTTATAATTAATATAAAAGTATAATAAAGTCTTTTGATATGACAAATTTGGTGACACAATTTAACCACATATATATGTTAATGTTTAGATTATAAATATTTATTATTAATACAACAGCTTATTTGCATAAAATATTCCTCTAAAATTGAGAAGTTGGGGTTATTAAAGTCTAAAGAAGCATTGGAGAAAAACTCATAGTTGTATTAATTATTCAATAATTTAACTATTTAGTTCATTAACTATACATTGAAACTTTTCATTTTTTAAGATTTAATTATAATTAAAATTGTTTGTATAAATTTATTTTAGATTTCTTTTACTTATTTTATGTTTCAAGTAATTTTGCACATCGCATAAATGATATAATAGTTCATTTAAAAATAAAATCCTCAATCAAAGCATCACAAAATCTTTAGTAAGTCTAACATAAACAAATCTTTAAATTTAAATACTAATTAAAACTCCTCATTTCTAAATATCCAACATATGGGTGTGAAGCCCAAATCTAAAATATGTAGCATCTAACTGAAGTATCAATAGGACTCGTACAAAGCAACAAACTATAAAACTTTGATACAATGTCATCCTTAATCCAACAACATTCTACCTTAGTTGACAAACTTCTCACCTTCAAATACCAAACAACACTCCTTCTATAAATTTGAGGGGATAAAAATATTAATTGAGACTTAAAAAATTATGACAATAAAAATTCTAGAAATCTTTTCATCTATCATGGTAAAATTGCAATAATTGAGGTTGAACAATTAGATGAATCAAGAATACTTTCATCAGCATCCAAGTTTAAAATCTCACAAACTAATTCTTCGGTCGATATAGCTTGTTAGGAAGTATTTATACCTATTTGTTGTTTTGATGTGTCAAAAGAATGCATAGAAGCCATCAAATTAGGGTATCTCTAGATTAGCTTAGTCGCTATAAAATTGTAATGACTTGTTAGGACGATTATCAAAATGTCATGGAGCTGATGAAGCTTATAAAGACAAACTGGGTCCAATTCTAAGCCACCAATTTAAAACGTGTGAAGGATGAGAAGAAACTGGATCTCAATCAGAAACTGACAAATCAAAGAACCTGATCGAAGACACCCGCTTGGGTTTTTCCCAGTTTACTAGACGAGTTTGCATTCACACACAGAGACAAAGAGCATAAGGCAGAGGAATCATTAAAGATCAGTCTTTAAGGATGAAGATTCCTTAAAGACTGAAGATATATTAACCAATTAAGATTTCTCGGACTGGCGAAGCCGTTCTGATACAAAAGCAACATGTCAGCATCTTGTGTAAAAAAAAGACATATTAGATGCAGAACTTCAAAAAAAATATCCTGCTCCCATCAGAAAATGGGACGCCTTAGATTGGAGATGCCCAATCCATCTCTAAACGACTGCAATTTTGAAATGATCTTGACAAAGTGCTCAAAGACAGAAAAAAAAGAAGAAGAAAGTAACAAAATTTCGCACAAGTGAACACTCAACCGTTTCTATCGCCAAGACTAAAACTTAGCCAATCGTGTGTCATCTTTTGAACACGAAATTCTTAGTTGTTTCAAATACAATTATTTTCTAGGTGTTCGTTGTTTCTAAGAAAGAACACAACAGTCAATGCAGATCTCCAACAGTGATTATCACGGGCATCTAGCCAACCAGTTTGATAGTTCGAGAGGAACTGTAAAGCTCTCAACATCCAGAGGAGGAGGTTGCGTGGTGTGCCCACACTACAAGTCTGTGAAGCAAACGAAATAGAGGCCTGGACGATTGAGCTAGTGGACTGGTAGACATTGGCATCTACCATCTAGCGATAGATCGCGAGACCATCCTGTTGTAGTATATTTGAACTGAATCTATATTCCAAACTCGCTAACAATCGGTTTTACAAGAACAAAAACTGGTCAAAAACCATTGTGAGTGCAAGTATGTTATCAAAATTTCTGCCACGCATCATACTTACTTTGATCTTGGGACCAACAAGTGGTATCTGTTGGTCCCAAAATCAAAGTAAAATGTATTGTAGTAGAAGTAAGTATGTAATGCACTTGTTCTTCGAAACTGACTAAAACTTAGTTTCGGGTTTAAGAAAGTAAGTTTTAAGCTCAGAAAACGATTAAGTTTCACAGATATACACTTCAATACTTAACCAAGTATTGAAGGTTTTAAAGTAAGTTTGTTGAAACTAAAATAAATCAAGTAAATGACTCAGGATATTATAGTGGTTCGGACTTAATATTCTACTTCCACTCTTCCGAACTTAATCGGGAAATCCACTAAGTATGAGATTACAAGTCTTCCTGCGATCTATGGATAGCCCGTTGGCACTTCGTCCTTCGATCTGCTATCGTCACTCATTTGGAAACGCCTTGCAAGCTGACTCAGTCTTAAGGTCAAAGTGAGAACGCACCTCGCAACCTTCTTCCTGGTAGATGGATGTTTGAATGTTCTTCCCAGAAGTTTGGTTGGCAAATGCCCATGAGAATCAAAATCCCATAGTATGATAATGATTGATGTGAATATAACTTAGAAAGTTATATTCACCAATAGTAGAGGTTCAGCCTCGTGCTTAGAAAAGATAACACGATAGTGATAACTTGAGTTAGAAACTCATATCTTGTGTTCAGAACACGAAGTAATCAAGAACTTTTTAGAGAAAATTGGATAGAGCTTAGACTTATCTTAGCTTGAGATTTCGTAATATTTTAAGGTTTAAATACAAACCTATTTATAGAGGAATCATTGGGTGTTGAAATTCTACCGGTTAGACACAAATTTCCAATCGTTAGAGAAATTGAGAATGTCGTTCAATCAAGCCCATTATTTGATAGGTCTGCTCTGAAAATGTGTACTTCCCACCTGTTCTTGTCAGACTCAGCTTCAGCCCGAGGAATCCAAGTATGGACATCCTCATACTAATTTTTACTTAGAATTCAATACTCTTTAAGTTTGACTAAGCTTGATCCGACTTGTATTCCATGTGTTTTAGAAACAAGGTCTATATACTGACATTCCATAGTTAGTATAGACAACCCTCATACAGACTTCTCATAAGTCAGTACGGTAAACTCTATACTGAGTTCACAAACTCAATATAGGCCTTGACCATACTTAGTGAAACTAAATTTAACGTACGGACACTTCTTCACTTCTCGAGCAAGTCTTTTTCTTGGTCTTCAACACCTAGCCTATACATGAATTACATTTTAGAACTCTAGAAACTTAGTGCTAAAGTGAGTTTTGACATATCAAAACATGAAATTAAGGAGGGAACTAAAACTTAGTTCCTAAACAATATCAGAGTTGGTCGGTCTTAAAAGACTGAACTGCTTTTAGTCGCCAAAGACTGGATCCATTTCCTTGCATTTTTTTTGTGTAGCGAGAATGTCATATTGAGATGATGAATATTCCAAAGCTTCCAACATATTCGGCAAAGAAGTCGCCATGTGGAAGAATAGGTCCACTATCGAGCTAAAAATTATACATCCAGAGATGGTTGACGTCATTGAGCACGGACTCATAAAGATCATGAAGGTCAAAACTTGGATCAGAGGTGAAGATGTCCCAAAATTTATCGAGAAGCCATTTGCAGAGTGGATGCCAGACAAAAAATGATGTGCTCAATTTGACTGCATTGCTCATAAGCTGATCTTATCAGCTCTACCCGAGGCTCCTATTGATGAAGTTATGCAATTCGACAATGCCAAAGAAGTGTGGCATTATCTTGGAGGCTTGTGTCAAGAATTTGAACAATGAAGAAGAACAAGCTCCAAGTTTGCATCAACAAATATTAATCTTTCCAGATGCTCCCCGGAGAAAGCATCAAATCTATGGAGGCAAGATTCACCACGATCGTGAGCAAACTCAAGGTGCTGGACAGAGTATAATTAATTGCATATCTCAACGCCAAAATGTTGTCCAAGATGCCAAAGGAGGACTGGTTCGTAAGGACAATCAACTTGAAGGAGAAAGATCTCTCCAATTATTTGCTCAGCTCCAAACTCATGAATGGGACATACAAATGGTGAACAAAAATGAAGTCGTTCGAGTGGCCAATTCACCAATCCATCACATTGAAGACGCTGCTTACTTTGTAAAGAAGGACACCAGATGGAGACTGAAGAAGTTGTTCCAAACTGACAAACTTGCACGTCAATCAAATCTTGTAAATGAAGCACTATCAACATCAACCTCATATCAGAAGGAATGAGAGAGCTCAATTGAAGATCTAGAGGAACAAATGAGAAAGTTGGCTAAGTTTTTGAAAAAGCTAAGGCCAAAATGACATTACACAAACTGAAGAGAAGAGATTTGTGAAGAGATCACCTCGATTATGCTTCGAATGCAACTCTCCAGATCACTTCAAGTTCGAATGTCCATGTGTGGACAAAGATGAGAGAGAAAGACTCAAAAAGATTTTTAAGCGAAGAATTTCAAAGGCCGTTGCCAAGACGATGTTGTCGAGAATAAAAGTTTCCGACATCCCCATCAATGATGATGGATAGATACATCACATCAGATGAAGTGTCGGAGGAAGAAGCACTACTAATATTTTTTGCTACAATCAAGCAAGGAAACAACAATGATGCAGAAGCTAAGATGGCCTTAACTGCAACTGGTGATGAGGTAACTAACTCTCTACCAGTTTCCATTCTTTCTACATGCAATTAGAGGACTTTAAATCCTATTGCTCTGATAGAAGTTTCCCTTGATCTTCTTTCTAAATATTTTTTGGAGTTTTATGAATATAAAAATATTTATGCTGGTGAAAACGCCACACTGAAGATTCAAGTTTCAGTTTTGACCGATGGGATTGAAACATATAGGGTTACTAGCGTGGAACTAGCACAACTTCAAGGATGAACATTTCATACTTTTGAAAAAAAAAATGCAAATCTTAAAAGGGAATGTGATATCTTGAAGAAGAAAAACCTTGAGCAGGAACCTTGCAAATGCTTGTTCATGAAAAGCCCAAGAGAACTTGAGGAAGTGCTTTTTATTCAAGAAAACCCAAAAATAAAGTGGGTCTTGGTTTTCAATGAAAGTGCTTTGAGCAATATTGCATCTTCTTCAGGAAGTGGGACTCTCAAAAAGAAAATATTTTTTATTAAGGAAAATGTCAGTGATTTGCCAAAATTGAAAGGCTAGGGGATAGCCAAAAGAATGCATTGTAAGCTCGAGAAATTGAATCTTTACCAGCTTAGTGATGCTTTTTGACAATGTCAAAAAGGGGGAATTGTTAGGAAGTATTCGTACCTATTTGATGTTTTTATGTGTCAAAAAAATCTATAGAAAACATCAAGTTAGGGTGTATCTAGATTAGCTTAGTACATACAAACTTGTAATGTCCTGTTAGGATTACTATCGAGTTGTAATGGAGCTGATGAAGCTGATCAAGACAAAGTGGGTCGGATTCTTAGCCACCAGTTTGAAATGTGTGAAGGATGAGAAGAAACTGGATCTCAATCAGAAACTGAAAAATCAAAGAAACTGATTGAAGACACCAGCTTGGGTTTTTCCTAGTTTACAAGACCAGTTTCCATTCACACACAGAGACACAGAGAATAAGTCAGAGGAATAATCAAAGATCAGTCTTTGAGAATGGAGATTTCTTAAAGAATGAAGATATATTAACCAGTTCAATTCCTCAGACTGGCAAAGTCGTTCTTCCACAAAAGCAGCATGTCGATATCTTGTGTCAGAAAAGGACGTAGCAGATGTAGATTTTCACGAAAAGCATCATGCTCTTGTTAGAAAAAGGGGCGCCTCAGATTGGACATGCCCAATCCATCTCTAAATGGTTATAATTTTGAAACGATCCTATCTCGTCTATAAATAGACGAAATGCTCAGAGACAAAAAAGAAAAACCTAGAAGAAAGCAACGAAACTCTCTGCAAGTGAAAACTCAATCGTTTCTATCGCCAAGGCTAAAATTTACCCAATTTTGTGTCATCTTTTGAACACGAGACTCTTAGCTTTCTTAGGTAGAGTTATTTTCTTAGTTCTTTCTTTCCAAGATAGGACACAACAATCACTGCAGATCTCCAGCAGTGATTATCACAGATGTCTAGCCAACCAATTCTATAGTTCGGCAGAAAATAGAAAGCTCTCAACATCCAGAGGAGGAGGTTGCGTGGTGTATCCACACTCCAAGTCTGCGAAGCCGAAGAAACTAGAGGATTGGACAAGTGAACTAGTGGACTGGTAGACATTGGCATCTACCATCTAGTGATAGATCGTGAGACCATCCTGTAATTAAGGCTTTGTGAATTTCCAAACATTGGTCTTAAGAGAGGACGTATGACGTGTTGTCCGAACCTCTATAAATTCTTTGCTCTTTACTGCTTTCTATTTTTCTTGCAAGGATTTTGAAACTCAACACATTCTAGTGTTGTAGTATATTTGAACTGAATATATATTCCAAACTCACGAACAATCGATTTTACAAGAACACAAACTGGTCAAGAACCACTAGTTTGTGAGTGCAAGTCTGTTCTTAAAATTTTTGTTGTGCATCGTACTTACTTTAATCTAGGAACCATCGATTTTACAAGAATACAAGCTAGCCAAGAACCACTAATTTTTTGTTGTGCATCATTCTTAAAGTAGAAAACAAAAATAAACCATCAAAAAATAGGGTAATTCTAAACGCAACCTTATTTTGTCTCTTTACAACCCTCTAATTAATTAAAATAAAATACGTTTTTAATTTACATTCATACACTTGTAATCCCATAAAACAAAATATAATCATGCGGCCTATCGCCTCTTCTTCCTGAATGACTATGAAATTGTTTTCTCTGAGAAAAATGAAAAAGATTTTTGGTTAGTCTTATGGCAATATCACAAATAAGATCGAGTACTTGACTGGCTTTGGTCTAACAACCGTTTCTTAAACGACCAATCTTGGTTTGTTGTCGATTTTAGATTAGGAATCATCTTCTTGAATTCAACACATCATTCAACAATTGTTTTTGCTTTATTTAATGAATAAATATAAACTGCACTGCATGTTAGAGGTTGGGACTTGGGCTTGGGCAAAAGTCATAGTATGATGCCTACCGTTTGCACGATATGAAAACTTGTGGTTTGCACAAAGCAAATTTCTTTTTCTTGTAGTTGTTCCTTTTTTTCTTCTTCTTTTTCCTTTTATGTAATTATGAAGAAATGAAGGAAGAAAATGTTGGTTGTATTTTAATTCTTGTAGGGTTTTAAATAGTTACGGGCTATAAGAGACAGTGATGATGATGTCCCAAAATTTTCTGTCAATTTGTGTTTTTTAGAATTTCGTTGAAAATCTGATTTTTAAGAAAGATTTTAATTGGAACTACAAGGACCAAATTGGAATATCATATAATAATTTAATTATTTTTTAAAAATGGGCTTTAAGGAGTAAAAACGTGGCTGCATTTAGAATTCCCCAAAAAATATATTAAGTTTTGTTAGTATGAAAAAAATTAATGAAGAGATAAAAGAATAAATATCTTTTTTGGTCAAATATCCAATCTCTAGTACAAATAATTGCTTCCACAGTACTTGGATTAAGAGAACTACGATATTGATAAAGAACTCTTGAACTAACACTGAACATGGATTCCGAACTCGTTGTAGTTATAGGAATGCTCAAAATATCACGTGCCATGGAAGCAACTTGATGACACTTGTATTGATTCCCTCTCCAATATGCAATAATATCCAACTTAACATCCATTTCACTAATTGAAGTTTATATCGAGGATCAAAGATGGCAGCTATGGTCAAGATCATGTTGAAATCTGACCAATGTTTTTCAAATTTCTCAAGCATAAGTGCAGCCATTTTCTTAATCCATGAATTTTCACTATCCAAATTTTTCTTCCATGAAGCAAAGCACATGGAAATTGGACAAAAATACAAATTCGATATGGGATACTTACTTCGTGAAAATAAGTTGGTGATATCATAATATAAACCCAAAAACCCACGAATCTATTCTATTTTGTCTCATTCAGCTGTAGAAGGACAATTGTTGTTGGAGTCACTCAATTGAATATTCATGAAAGCTTTCTTGTAGTATAGTGCACTATCCAACATAAAAAAGGTAGAATTCCACCTAGTGGCACATCTTGTCTCAATCCCGTTTACCTACAGAAACCCACCTTAGTTACACATTCTAAAAATCTTTGTTTCTTCATCCCTGATCCTCGCATATATTTGACACTATCTCGAAGTTTTCCCACAGCCTCGTCAATATTTTTTAAACAATTCTGAACTATCAAATTGATTATATGAGCGCAACAACGAAGATGAAGAAACTGAACATCGCAAAGAAGTTCATTGTTCAAAACCAATTGTGATTAGGGATGGGGAAAAATACGAAAAATCTAAATATCGGATATATTGTATCGAAAAAATACCAAAATTATTGAATTTTTGGTATACTGTTATTTTTATAAGGTATCTTAACGTAACGAGAATTTTTGGTATGGTAACGGTATGATTATCCTAATATTGAAGGTATACCAACACATACCGTATAAAAAATATAATAATTTTTTTTGTTTTTATTTTTATTTTAAAACAATAAATTAAAAATAAAATTATATAGATTAAGAATAAAATCATATTTTAAAGTGTTCCCAAATTCCTGACCTTTGTTTTCTTTTACTCTTTTGCAGCATGTTTGTTGCAATTAGAGTTGAATTCCCTTCTGAATCAATAATATTAAGTGGATTGATGTTTTGAGTCTCATGCATGCTATTGCTACAACTCACCAATGTATTGGAGTCCATAAATCTAAAATTTAAAACAAACAAACATAAATAAACGAAAGTTATTTATTAGAACTACTAATTTCATGTAACTTCACACACATAAAGCCAAAACATCATTAGAACTTCTAAGTTAATTTCATTATTAGAGTCTTTGCATTTTTTGCCGCAATTGTTACATGTACAGCCACCGAAGCTAATGGCTCATTTCCTTTAATAAATCCTCATATTAGTTAATTTAAATTTTCTTTGGATTTTTTCTCTTGTTTTAAACCTACACGTCCGTTTGATGGCTTGACATTTTTCCTTAACAAGTGAATTGTGGATCAAAGTTGGATAAAACAAATTTAATGTAGCAGTTTTGAACTAAATGACATGATCATTCAATCATATTTGGAGAGAAGTCACAGTTTCATTTAACCAAATTCTAAAAACTTCTCTAAGACTCATTACACATATACGAATATATTAGCTTTCGAACTCCGACTCAAATATACATCTTATCACAAATTATACAACAAGTTATGTTCAACAACAACCATCAACTCACTAAAAATAACAAAATATTGAGAAGATTTGCTTATCTAATCTAATTTGTATTAATTTTGAATAGGTAAAAGAGAAATAAGGATAACTAAAATATAAATGATTAAATTAAAAAAATAAGAAATAAAACCTAGGAAAAGAAGCAGCATCGGTGATGCCGAACGACTAGAGTGGCGCAGTCATTGGTGAAGAAGTTGCGACGATGATGTTGGAAGAGAGAAGCAGTCGTTGGTTAGTTGGTCATGGTTATACTAAACAAATGGAGAGAAGCATTCGCTGGTGAAGAAACAATGATGGTGACGCTGAATGGCGGGAGAGAAGCAATCACTGGTTAGAGAGAGAGTATGGGTTCGAGCATAAAAACTAAAAAAGAAGAGAAAGAACGATGGCGCGAGTACTAAATAGGAATAAGATAATGATTATTAAGAACCATAAATGATAAACCTAAATTGATTTAAAATTAAATTTATTTATAATTATAGTTAAATAAATATATATTACAAAATAGTTTTTCTTAATTTATTAATGGATACCCAAATCCGATACGTTTAACAGATTTCCCAACTCAATCCGGTACCAATCAAAAAAAATTTCTGTCCTTATCGTGTCGATCTGAAAAGGATCCATATCCAATAAGTTTTAATTTGTATCCGTTGTTATCATACAGATTTGTGTCACATTATCAGATCGTATCAAAAATTATCAGCCATACTTGTGATCAAGGGTTATTCAATAAAGGAATATCGAACCCTACCAAGATTTAAGGTATGCAAAAAACTTATACTATTACTGTACTGAAGTTTTTGGTATACCTTATTTCAATATACCGAATTTTTATATGATTTCAGTATAGGATAATTTATATTCCATTATTTTGGTATATCGAATTCTTGAATAATACAATATGATTTTGATATGACATAATTTATACTCCCTCTGTCCCAAGGGAATTGCCCCCTTGGGATATGGCACAATAACCAATGTAGTGGAATGTGGTAGAGATAGATAAAATTATTATTTTATTAGTTAGTGTGTAATAACTTTCCATTTTAGGTAAGGGGATAATTCGTGTGGGACGGACGAAAAAGGAAAGAGGGACAATTCGTGTGGGACGGAGGGAGTACATCATTTTTCTTATCATTTTTTCAGTATACCATTAACATACCGAAAGTTTACGATATAAGTTGATTTTAGCATACCAAAAATTTACGATAATATAAGTGAAGAGGAGAAGATATGATTTTATTTTTAATTTTTTGCTTAAAAAAAATCTTACTCCCTCTGTCCCACTTGAATTGTCGCACTTACCAAATTGGGTCTCTCAACCGAATTGTCACATTTCCAAAAATGATAATTTTTTCACACTCAACAATAAAATATTAATCCCACTAATTCATTCTATACTCAGAACTCTTACCGAAAATATTCAGTACAGTATGATACCTCAGCAAATATTACGTATACCAAAAAATTGATAATTTTAGTACCCTTTCGGTATGATATGTCCGATATTTTTATATTTCGGTATTTATCTCCATCCCTATGATTATCGGCTCAAACCAAATAAAATTATTATATACATGTCTATGTTCATATTATATTACGTTTTCTTAACTATAATCAAACTTGGATCACAGTTTGGTCTGAATTAGGATGTTTGCAAAAAATAAAAGAAATTCCTAATCCTGAACTATATTGAACATCCAAAAAAATCTCAATTCTAAACTAATTTATTTATATTAACTTTTTATTAAATGTAGAGTATATATACATAGGTGTGTCATGTGGTGAAAATAAATTTTGTGATGAGAAATAACAATAAATTCCAATCTTTCAAAATTATGATCTAACACTCAGAATTTAATAAATCTCATGTTCATTTTAGTATATTTTACATGCGTTATCCAGTAGTTCATATGCATTTAATTCATTCTCATAAAATGAATAAATTATGCATAATATACATATTCGGCAGGGTTATAATGCACAAATTTATTGATAAAATGATGTGAAATGCATAAATCACATGATATGCATATTTCTTTATGTATGATAGATATATAACACATATAATATTAGTTTAAATGAATGACAAGATTTCTAATATTTGCAAAATGACATAATCACCTTATAATACAAATAAGTCACACTAAAATGCACAAGGAGTTTATTAAATATTGACATATGTGATAAGTGTTAAAATTAAAGTTGTGTTATTAGAAGATGACCCCAAATTATCAGTTTAAAAAACACAGCGGAAATCCTAAATGTAGTGGTGTCAAATGACTCTTACTCAAATCGATCGAATCTCTTAAAAAATTATCAAAGGTTAGATTTTACTTAAATAGATTTGAATGATACTCCAACAACCTAATCAGTTGTTGGATTTCAAATGAATAGGTAAATAAGCTGGAAAATAAAGCAATAAACAACACCAGATTTATAATGGTTCGGATATCGAAGATCCTACGTCCACTCCTCGATCCACCAACTGGAAATCACTGAGAAAAGTATACAACACAATGTAATGAACTCTTTCAGTAGATTTTATACTCTACGTATAAGAGGAGAGTGGCGTGATTGTTCCCGTTTGAAAAGTAGTCGTTTGATAGTCGATGGTCGTACTGCCCTATGCTAAGAAGGTGATAGTTCCTTTTGCAGTGTGACAAATTTTTCGTCAGAACATCTCTATTTAAGTCAGTTTGAGGAATCCCACTGGATCTCATTTCTGATTTACAAAGGAAGGATCCCTTAGTTTCTTTTGTCTTTCCTTTTGACTTCTCTTTTTAACCTTGTTAGTTAAGTCTCCTGCTTAATTGCAAGTTTGTTATCCAAAGGATTTGTCCGATCGTCTAAGTGAGGGTTGATCTTATCAGTTACAACTCATATCTCCTATATAGAATTACATTGTTGTACTAATCTAAGTCGGTTCTATACATAGATAACTGACTCAATGTATGAATTGACTCATCAAAACACAATTTTCCTAGACACAACAATGAATTTCATCCATTAGATTGATAATGCCTAACTTTGTAGTTGTAGGTAGTTTGAATCCTCTGATGCTCCTTGTCAGTTAAAGAAACCATTTTCCGTCCTATTAAAAGGAAGAAGTCGGCATGTGAGATATTTAGAATTATGAAATGATAGGAAATGACATGTACATGAAATAATTTTAAGGACCCCATGGAGTTCGTTCTATTAGTTAGGGATTTGGACGTAGAAAAACTCCTGAACTAATTTTTCAGAGTTAGCTTTCGTGTCCTTGACGAGTGTCTTAAGATTATCATGGTGCTTCAAAAAATAAAAAGTATCTTGGCCACTCTTCTGTATGATATTATATAGCTCAGTTCGTTCCCTGACGGATGGTTTTTCGAGCCTGACATCATTAAAAATCAACAGGGTCCCGCATATGATACAAAACAATCAGAGATAACTAGATGGAGGCTATATTGTAGAGTTCGAGGATATATACAAGAAAGGGTGAAGGGGGAGTCTGATACCGAACTAGAATAACCTACAGGTGAAATCTATAAAACCATAAGAGGGCTGGTGCATATGATTATCTGCGTCCAGAGCAATAGGATTCAACCTGATGTATAGAACGTATTGTTTGAAAACCACTAGAAGAGCCACATCATCCATGTCTGAACAATATTTTCAAGAGATCCCCTAAAATTGATGTGGAGGAAAGACACCAGATGCCAATCCTAAAGATAACAAGTAGATTCACTCAAAAAGGATGTCCAAGGATTTTCCCTCGTACTCACGATTGATTGAAAAATAAGAGAAGAAATACGGGAAAAAACTAACCCAGAAAGTTATTTGAAAGTGCAAACAAGTGGTTGTGTCTGAATGTCGAAGTAGTCTTCGAGGTGTTATGGTAAATGTAAAACTATAAAAGTGATTTGCTCTAACATATAGCGGTAAATGCATCGATTTACATGTAACTTCATCTTCAATCAGAGGCCGCCACATGTCCTCACATTTAATGCTTTTGAAAATAAAAAAGCCCGCCCAGAATCTTGACTTTCTCGAAGAGTATCAATCGTCTTGAACAAATCAACAATACTTCGAACTTGGGAGTGATTCAAACATATTCAATATACCAAATCCTTCGGGCTTTGGTATATCAATGCCCCTAGCAAGGGCAACTATCTGACGTAAGGCAGTTCCAAAGAGCCTAGAGAATGTGTGTCGTATCGCTTCTTTTCAAGTGGCACTTCGAAGACTTTGTTTACATGGATAAATGTCGGGCATATTATCGTATACCATATGAAATCTGGTATGGGGTGCCTACAGGCATGGGGTCGCTCCCTTATAATTCAGTGGTGTTAAACTAAAGCACGCTGGAAAGTTACGAAGAGTACGCTCTTCGTAGAAGGGTTAGGTCAAGTGAGCTGGAAAGCTATGAAGATTACGATCTTCGTGGATCTTACTAAACTTAAGGAGTTATGTCGATAAGTTCGTGTTTTCACTAACTTATCAATGAGTTTCTAGGTTGTTTTATTCGTATTTGATGCATTTTATGTGTTTTATGGTGCACTGTAGGGTATTTGCACTTGTTATGCTTTCGGTGGTGTGTTTTTGCAAGTTTTATGTGAAAAAATTGGCTAAGTGTCGAAAGTTCAATTTTGGACATGGCTCTATGTCGACTGATGTGTCTCTGCGTTGGTTAGACAGGATAGACAGGATGGACATCATTGCATGTTAGACAAGATAGAAATTAAACTTTAGAATTTGTGTTTGTGTTTGTCGCTATTTGAATTCAAAACCCTTAATTTCACTGTTTTTTAATTTGAAATTGCAATTTCAATTCTTTTTTTGAAAATAATAAATATTTTCAAAATTTGATATGCTTGAACAATATTCTGAGAAGCTGTGTTTCAATATATGAGATTGTTCGAAATTTCATTCCTCGTGGGATTGATAATTTAATTTGCCATTACATTATTAGTTTTTGCTAAACTGCTAATTATTTTAGTGATCATACACTTAGTTTTGCTAAAATTTTTTGAAAAACTGACTGCTGACTGTAAGACTTTAAAGACCAAGAACTTAGAGCAAGAAAAATGCATTTGCAATTTCAAATCAAGCTCTAAGGTTCTTAAAAGTAGATGCTCTCAGATGAAAAAACCATCTGATAAAACAGGCATAGGTTTTTAAATCGAGCAATCATCCATCAACTTCTCAAATCATGGATAAAAAGGAAAATGAAGATTGGCTTCATTCCCAAGGGAACTTCTTGTTCATCTAAGAAAACTGGTGAGGGGAGTTCTATGAGACAACCCCTTACTGCTCGTCAAACCGGGTGTGGGTCCGCATCCAACTCCAAACTAACCAATCGACTAGTTTCTGGTTTAAGAAATCAACCAGTTCTTGGTGTGAGGTAGTCAGTTCCTTATCAAAAATTGGTTGAGCAGCGAGTACCAGCTACAAAGAAACCAATTTTTAATCCCAAACTGACCAAGCAGGTATATAGTACTGCAAAAAGGCCAGAGGTAGTTCCTGATCTTGGGCATGATCGGAGAATCTACTCTTATCCACAAGGTGAGTGAAGACTTGTGACAAATAGAGGGAATACCTATTTGACAAAGCCCAAAAAGAACAGTGGGCAAATGTACTTCCTAAGAAGCCTCATGATTTCATACAACCAGAACCAGTGTTCTAAGGTTCTACTAAGAGACCAACTCTAAAGTAGAACTCACACAATGCACATCATGAAAATAATGCATTTATGCATTGTTTTAGAAGGCAAGGAAAGGTTGTGGTTGAGAAAAAAGTCAAAACCATAATGAATAAGATTATTTGGGTCTGGATTCCAAAGGATGGATTCAGCATTCTAATCCTAAAGGACCTGTCACCACTCGGGTATCTGAACACTGATTTTCTGTGTCAGCCGCAAGAACAAAGAGAACAATGATTTTAGATAGTTGGTGATCCGCTCACATGATCAGAGAAAGATAATTACTGGTAAATCTCATAATGGTCAAGGGATCACCGGTCATCTTTGGTAATAATTTCAAAGGAAGAATGACTGGGAAAGGGTGCGTTGTATCAAAATGAATTACCATAAGAGATATATCCCTACCCACCAATTTGAAGCACAATTTACTCAGCATTAGTCATCTTGGAGAGAATGGATCAAGGTCTCATTCTTCGAGTCTGAATACTTGATCAAAGACGAGGCCTTCAAGGAAATAAAACTCAGATGATTAAGGAGATGAGGTCTCTACATTGTAGATTGGGAAAGTGATCTGGTTAACACTTGCTTTGTAGCAACTAGCTCTATTGAAAAAAACTGGTTGTGGCACAAGAGATTGTGCCATCTAAACTTTAAGACAATAAACTATATGGCCACACACAAGCTGGTAGATGGACTGCCAAAATGAGAAATAGAACGATCAAGGAAGTTGTGAAGATGATGCTGGTTGAGGCCAACTTGCAAGAGAAATATTGGCTGAAGAAGTCAACACAACTTGCTACACTCAAAATTGGAGTGCTTGCTTGAATAAGACTCCCTATGAAGTCTATAATGATCATAACCCTTCTTTAGCTCATCTTCGTGTTTTTTGTTGCTCATGTTATATTCATAATAATGGTCAATCTAAGTTAAATACCCTTTTGCAAAAAGCCAATGAGGGAATTTTTCCTTGGGTATGGATATTCCTCTCACAAAGCTTTTAGAGTACTTAACTTGTCTATCAGAATTTTGGAGATAATATGCAATGCTATTTTTGATGAGTCTACTCTAGTGCGCAAGACGATAAAAGAGCTGGCACATGATATTCCTGACATCAAGAATGTTGATTGTCAAATGCACATCAATTGTTGTTTTGAACCAGATGACATTACTATAACTATGAATGAATCATCTTGTGTACCATGCTCCTCTGTTGGAGATCAACCAACTGAGAGGGCCGATGATGCAATAGATCTTGCTGAGGCCTTAGGTTTTATATCCTTACATAAAAGCAAACATTAAGGGGGAATCAACGCTGATGAAGAAGCAGTCACTTCGACTAATGGATTTGCAGTAGAAGACATGGAACCGACAACTTGTAAGATGTGAGCAAATGACATCATCAGCACAGAAGAGCCAATTATGGAGATATCAGTTCCTGAAAGAGAACAAGTTGTGGAGCAACCAGTCGTAAAGAGTACAACAGAGAGCTCACACAACTTGAAAGATTTTGACCTAATGGGTATTCCGATTACCACACCAGAGGAGACCATAATTTTTGAAAGTCAGTCGGTATCATTTGAAGTCATGAGAGAGCTGAAGTGGTTGAGAGACTATCCTCCAACCAACATCAATGATGATGTCGGAAATCCAGTTTGCACCAGGCTTGCTATCATGCTTCATTTCACAATCAGAGCCTACCAAGATCTGGTAAGCGTTGAAGTTGGTGTATTATATCAACGTTATACAGGAGGAACTCTCCGAATTAATCTGTAATAATGTATGGTACTTGATGGATCGGCCAACACATCAGAAGGTGATTGGCACCAAGTAGGTATTCAAGAACAAGCGGGAGAACAAGAGACAATTGTGCGAAACAAGGCATGACTTGCCAAAGGATACACGCAGTGTGAAGGTATTGGTTATGAAGAAAACTTTGCACTAGTTGCAAGGTTGGAAGCCATTCGGCTGTTCTTAGCTTATACTGCCTTCCACAACTTTATAGTCTTTCAGATGGATGTGAAGAGTGTTTTTCTTAATGGAGAATTGAATGAGGAGGCATATGTGGAGCAACCCCCTGATTTTGAACAAGGAGATAAGGTGTAAAAATTAAGAAAAGTCTTTACGAGTTGAAGCAAGCTCCCAAAGCTTGGTATGAGACCTTACCTATATTCCTGTTGAAGAATTGATTCCGAAAGGAAAAGACCAATAGGACTCTCTTTCTCATCAAGGACAAAAATGATATCTTGTTGGTGCAGATCTATGTGGATGACATCATTTTTGGGTTTAAGAATTCAGATTTATGCAAGAGATGTGTCTGATGCAGAACAACTTCCAAATGAGTATGATGGGCGAGCTAATGTACTTCGTGGGTCTTCAAGTTAATAAGTTACCTGACGGTATCTTCATCAGCCAGAAGAAGTACACAAAGGATTTAATTGTCAAATTCTGCCCAAAGAAGATGATAACTCTAAGGATCCCAATGAGCTCCAACACTCAATTCACGCTCGTTGAAGATGGTGAGCCAGTTAATCTAATTCTCTATAGAGGAATCATCTTATCGTTACTCTACTTGATAGTCAGCTATTTAGATACATCTTATGTTGTCGGAGTATGTGCAAGATTCAAAGCCAATTCGAAGAAATCACACCTTTAAGCTGCAAAATGGAGAGTGAAGTGCCTAAAGAGAATAGAGTCCCTATGTATCTGGTATCACAAGGATGATGGATTAGATATAGTGCGATATTCGAATTCAAATATTGGAGGATGCAGATTTAATCTAAAGAGCACAAGTGAAATCAATCATTATCTTGGGAATGAACTGATAAGTTGATTCAACAAGAAGCAACACTCAGTTGCTACATCCACTGCAAAAGCTGAATGTGTAGCCGCTGCAAGCTACTGTACACAAGTCTTATGGACTAAGCAACAACTGATGGATTATGATGTCATGGTTAGAGAAGTCCCAATCTATTGCGATAATAATAGTGTCAAGTCCATTTCGCAAATATCCAGCTTATCATTCATGGTCAAAGCACATTGACATACGACATCACTTCATTAGAGATCATGTGCATAATAAAGACATAGCGGTGGAATTTGTTAGATTAGAAGATCAACTAGCAAATATTCTCACCAAACCACTTCCAGAAGCACGTTTCAAAGAGCTATTTGTCAAACTTGGACTTCTGGAATTCGATGAAGAAAACTAAGTCTAAGCTCTCAATTTAGAGTCAATCCCATTATTCAAAGACAGTTGCATAATATGATTAAGTTCAAGCTCTTGATCATGGTATTCTTGTAGATTTCTCTCAGAAATTGATAATCTTCAATCAATTTTTGATATTATGGGTTTCGGAATAAGATCGAGTCCAAGCTCTCAATCTTTCCAACTGGTTCTCAACAATTATGCTGATGTCATACCAGTCCAAGCTCAACAACTAAGGAATTAGACGGGAAAATTTGAAAAGATGCAGTCTCCAATAGGCTGCATTAAATGCAAATTTAGTGCTTCCAAGCATGACGGTCTGAGGAAAGAATGAGGGTTCAGCATGTGGCCCACTCACCATGTCGTCATTGTTCAAGTTTGGATAAGCATGAAGATTTGAAATGACGCATGATCTCGAGATTAGACAGTCAAAGATCGAGGGAACTCACTCTAGGCGAAGAGTTACCAATTCCCTTTTTGTCTTGGGTAATTTCAATTACCTGTGGTATTATCATAACTAACATTGTACTTTTCCTAAGTTATGATGAGCATGCTAAGTCAATGCTCTTAGTGTTTCATTAAGACATTATTTTATTGGACAACACGCTGACAGAGAGAACCTTAAGATTTAGGGTAGATAATTCTAAATAGATGCCCTAAACCTTACTGGTAGTCAGCTGGTAGCATATTATAACTAGGCCCGAGCTCTTAGTTATCAGAAGAAACATAAGATTTAGATTAGCTTTCGCTCCTTCCTAGGTCTAATGTGATCTCTTTTAGTATGATTTACACAATGATCATACCTAGATATCTGGAATTCTCCTGAGATGGCATTTTGTCTATCGAATTAATTTATATGTTACTCAAAAATGTAACAACTGCGCAAATAAATCCATTTGTTTATTCCAATTCATTCATCCTCTAACCATAGATTGACATGGGAATTATAAGGATTTAGCGCATATATATATATAGAAGTGGATTTCGATCATTCAGTACCATTCCAACACTTCTTTTCTCCAGAAAATGCCTCCTGGTTACTCTTCTTATTCATCTCTCTTCCAGTCAATGGAAAGAATTCCAGCTTATCAAATCTACCAAGTATTTTGATTTTTTCACTCTTATCTACTCTCATTCAATTCAGATGATCCCTAAATATCCATTTTTTCATATTATATTTTTACTTTCATGAGGAGGATTCGATGGTGGAGGAGACGGTGAAATACATGTTAGAATTCAGTGCTCCAATCTTCACCACCCCGGACAAGGAGCTAATTAATATTTATACTCTTGACCTTGTAATGCTCTAGATAAGATTACCTTAGAATGATTTTAATCTACTTCATTCGAATAAAAACTATAAATATTTATTTTCTTTTATCAATTAGCTTTTTGTAATCCTATTTCATCTTTATGAGCTCAAAAACTGATGAGTTTAAGCCACCAAAAATTAGGCAAATCATTTTGAGTGGGAGGTTTGATAACTGGTTAGCTTATTAGTTGTAAGGGATTGTTGTCAGCTTAATAGGATGACAATTGACAAATGATAAATTCCTATTTGCTTGAGTATACAATCGAAATACTCAAGATAATTTATATATGCCATTGCCGAGGCTCACATGCCTTCATCATTATTCTGGCAGAATAAATCTTTAGCATTTAATGCCCCTTCCTCTGGAAATCCATCTACGTTCTTTTTCCAGAGAGGTCGCTTCAACTTTTTGTTCCCTATACCAAGGAAGATCATGAATCGCAAGGGTAATAATATGAAAACTCTTGCCTCGGCTTGTGTGAAGTGACTACATTAGGTGAAAACCTCCAACAAGCATTCATTCTCCTTGAAGAAGAATCGTCAGATTCCACCTATTTATAAAGGACCATAGAATATTCGGTATATTCTTTTTCTTCAACCACTCAAACGAAAAAAACCCTGAATATTCTTATTCAAATGGCTTATCTGTTGGGTTTCATTGATTTCATCTAATGAACGCAGTGGAATAATTAATCAACGAACAGATCTAGATTTATAATTAATATCATGCGTAGAGATTCAACGTGGATAAAAGGAAAAAACTTACAGTTTCTTCCGTAGAACACAAGCGATTCTGACTTGTCCTGGAGCGCGAATCCACCACTAGAGGTATCCACGTGTCGAATCAATCAGGTGCAGAATCCAATTCACGGTGTATATTCAAACCAGGAACGCTAGGAATTCCTAGAGAGAATTATGGATGCGTAGAACTCAAAACCTTAGGCTTTGTGTATTTGATATGAAAAATGCCTAGGAAACAAATTCTCTCTCTTCTCTATAAGTCACGTTAATTCTTATTCTCTAAGAATAAGTTATTCTCTTATATATAGAGGAGAGTCTCAAATCTTATCTAATAAGATTTGGGCCTTATTTATTTCCATATCAATTCCAATAATTAATAATCTAATTATTAATATATTACCAAAATAGATATTAATCCAATTAATATATTATATACTAATCATATTAGTATATTATCTAGAAAGATATATTAATCTAATTAATATATATTGTACTAATCTAATTAGTACAAAATCTTAGTCCATATCTTTCAATCTCCCACTTGGACTACGATTTTGATTTCAAAAATCATGCACCATCTTTACACCCTTAAACTGATCAATCCAACACTTATAGTGTGACCCTATAGGCCTCCATTACCAACGATAATCAAATTAAAGTCTACACAAAACTCCTAGATTGCGTTGTGTAGCGAACTTGATATATGGAGAACGTTTATGTGGACTCAGTAAACTTAACATTTCGTGAAGTTTATATAACATCCCTTCATTCGCGAACCACTCAATTAAGCCTAGAATTTGTCATGTGTCTATCCCAATAGCTTAATTAATTTATCTCATCTTTACTAGATGACACATATAGATCATATTCAATTACTATAATTGAATATATCCCTTTGCACTGGCCAGTGACTTAGCGGTCAAATAATATAGAGAATTTGAGTGTTCTTCTCGAAGTCTAATCGAGCAATGAATTCCATCTTGGCTCAACTACCATTTTCATCCACATCATGATGTACCCAACACAAGTCGTATCTACCCCTTTATTGGAGTGCAAGCATTGTACTTGGTCAAAGCACACCACTTTGTAAATAAATTGAGTATTGACCTCAGGTCTAAGGACCGTTATATACTCCACTTACCAATAAACCATAGACACACAAAACAAATGGTTTAGAGGTAGGGTATACCAATACTCTCCAAAGTATCCATGTGTCCATCACGAACATCAAATGTTTCGTAGCCGTGAGATCAACTACATTCTCTAAGAATGTGATACAGACCACAGGCCAACCTATCACATATCATCAATATTCCACTCTTGATGATCATTGGTTGGGGTAATTTAAGAGTTATACTCTATCATTAATGTCTCACTTCATTAACAACAGTATCAACTCATGGAAACATCTATTTATGAATAATACAAACAAATAAATTATTATTCAAAATAATGTGTAAGCCTTATATGTACACAATGAACATATAGGTGAATGTGATCAAGATAAATGTCTCCTTCAAAAGATGTTTCTAAGACATACTATCTCAAAACTCCCACTAGCTCTAGCCAATCTTTAGAATATCTAATATCATGTTTAAGAATATATTGTGACTCCAAACACACAAATGTTTCACAAACAAATTAGTTATTTATCCACAGTGGGTACTCATTCTGATTTTATGTCCATCCTTTCTTTATTATTTCTCTTATCATCAAGATTATTACAAGTCGAAATAAGTTTGGAAACCTTTATCAGTGCACTCAATCACTGATAGCTATAATTGTCCACCATGGATCAATAAATATTCTTAAGTCCTTCTAAAGTTCTTGAGAATAGTTTTAGCATTTTAAATATACATTTTGTGATTTCTAAAATCTTCCAAAATGTTAAATCCTCAAATGAATTTGTCTCACACAACTCCAATCAGATTCTTGGTTAGTTATTATCAACCAAGTCTTTATCTTATTGGTTCTAAACGAAAAGATTATGTCTCTCAGACAATTCATAAGTAACCAAGATCTATTGAGTTAATTTTGCGTTTGTTCAAGCTTATCATTTTACACGTGTAAGAGTTCTGTGTCCAACATTATGAGAGTTCTTAGAGTTATGCAACTATTGCAACATTCTCCTTTTGATAGCTCTCATTGTCTCAAGGTCATCTACCAAGAGATTTCCCCCATCCAATAGAGCATCAAAAACTCCCACTGAATTCTTGTCGTAACTATTAAACAAGATTTCACCCTCTTCACCATCATTATTATCATTATTTCCAAAATAATGGTATTCATATTAATTCTAAATTAATATAAATTTTCCAAGAAATGTCGTAGTATTAGAAATCACCTTGTGATCTCTAAGTATGTAAAATGATATATCCTCTTAGGATATCCCACAAACTTCTCATTTTAGATTCTAATTCATTCTTCTTGATAATGCTACAACCCTAGGTTTGCATTTGCTCAAGATAAGATCTAATATATCATAATTCATATGATATTTTCTTGACTGATTTCGAAAGAATCTTATTTAGAACATAGACATTGCTCTAAAAACATATCCCAAGTGATGTAGAGAGATCAATGAAATTCATCATGGATAGAATCATGTCCTACAAGATTCAATCTCTCATTTTGAATGCCCCCATCAGATTGAGACATTCTATGAGATGTTCATTCTAATTGAACTCCATGTAATTTCATATTTAATTAATAACATTTGACTAAGTATATGCTTCATGATCAAATCATAAAGCTTTAATACTCCTGTCAATTTGTTTCTCAACTTTCAACTTAAACTCCTTAGATTTTTAAGAGCTTTAGATTTGTATAAATACAAATATCCATTTCTTTAAAATCATAAGTAAAAGTTATAGAATACAAATTTCCACTCATGCTTGAGTTGGTAACTGTCCATTCACAATGGTGTGGATCAACTCTAGCGTATCTTTGACTCATAATACTTTCCTAGAAAGTAATTCATATGACATACATCATATGAGATAAGATTTGTGAGTATCACAAGATTCAAAATCAAATGATATGAGATAGTATAACTTTCTCAACCTCACTACTCTTTTCTCATTAGTATGATCAGGTTTACAATGTCAAAGATCTATGAGCTTATTTGTATTATTTAGCTAAGGACTTTTATTATTGTCATTGAGAATTCTGTGTTTACATTTCAGCAAGCATAATCCATTCAACAGGGATGTATTTAGTTTCATTCATTCAAAATTAATAGAATATGAAACCAAAACTAAATAATCAATCCCATTCATGTCTAACATGAGAATAGATATAATGATTCTCAACGTTAGTCTATTTAAACATAGATCTAATCTATATATCACTATACGTTCATCAACAACTATTGCTTCATTTTTACGTAAGTGTCAACTTTCATTGTCTCACTTAGCTTCAAACATTTCTCAAATGTCTAAGCTATAATAGATATCCAATACCCAACAATGTGAGTTCATAAATAGACGTATGTATCTCAATAATAGACATCCTTAGCTTATAGCCTGAACACCTCGTGTCTCAAGCTTTGCAAAATCTCTCTTTATGCATCTAAGCATTTAACTAGGAAACATGTGCTCATATCACTTTTGCAACTCCATAGCTATAAAAGGACATGACATATTTAGCCTTAGTGGCATCCTCGATATATTTCTTATGACTCGCTTCGTCAAACTTAGCAAAGTCAATAGAATATTTATCAGGATGAGACAAATATTTTGTCCTACACATAATCAATGTGTTCCAATTTTAGCAACAAACGCAGATATTGGATCTAATCCAAAACCTTGACCAAGTCAACTTATTGATTTCCATCAAACATTTCAAAAATAATTTCGACATTTAATCTAATTAGAAAATAATTAAAAGGAAAAATCAGAATTGAGTAAACAACATCACATTCACATGACTAATCAAACAAGGACTTTTGCATTGATTAGCTCCCACTAATTTTATCATATTTTGTGACCCCAAACACAAAATACGAATTTATATCAAGTATAAATTTTAGTGGACCAAGATCCAAGTCAATATTATCACAGCGTTTGCTAGGGCTGATAACTGCAATAACACCACTTAGTAGGCCTCCAAGCCAATTGCAAAACTATTTTGCAACTCTTGGCTGATTAATCCAATTAATCTGCATCCTTAAATCACCTTGCTCGCTAGGGCGCCAAGATAATTTAAGCAAGTCAACCCCATCACACGATGCCAACAATACACCTATGAGTGAGCCTTGGCCTCGTCGGGTCAGAGCAAACACTAGGGTGTAAATACTCCAGACCGAAGAGGTTTTTGACACTCAAACAACTATGATGGACGATGCGTATTTCCAAAATAGACTTATATTTTAGTGGGGATATAATATGTGATACTAATTGTTTAAACCATATCAAATATTAGTTATGATAAAACAATTACTGGGCGCCGCCTACCCAGGCATACGAATGCGGACCACAAATATTGGGCGCCGTCTACCCAAACATGTAAAACAGACTACAAGTATTGGGCGCCGCCTACCCAGTCATGCATAGCGGTCTCTAACTACTATAGTTAAAACATGATAAATAACATAATCAAATTATAAGCAATTATCATGTCAGACAAAATATAAACACGCAATCTCTACAAATAAAATACGTTAATCCAATTAACATATTATATTCTATTAAATTTATGGGTTAATATTTATATTAATATCCAAATTAATATAAAAGGTCATATCATTATTTCTAAAATAATGAAAATTTTATGTTAATTCGAAATTAACATAAATATACATACATTCTCATTATTTAAAATAGTGAAATTTATGTTAATTCTAAATTAACATCCATACATTTATTCAAGATATTTTTCATTATTTCAAAAATAATGGTACTCATATTAATTCTAAATTAATATAAGTATAAATATCTATATAATATCAATTATCTCAATAACGATATAGTAGCTCTAGACTACTATAAATGTATAGCATATTTGAAATTCAAAAGTGTATATTAATTCCAAATTAATATAATTATGAATATTCATAATATTCACAATATTTATCCAATAAGAAAATTTATATTAATTCTAAATTAATATAAATATTTATTATTATTATTATTTATAAAATAATAATAGATATTTTGACTTTTGAATTTCACTTGACGTATCTTGAAGATTTGTGAATATCAAATATTCTCATAGAAAGTGTTTCAAAAATAAATCTACAAATTACGATTTAATATCTTGATTTATATTAGTCCCACTAATACAAATTTCTATCTTATTGAAAGTGAAAATTTATGTTAATTCTAAATTAACACAAATATCATTAAAATAATAATGATTGTTTCTCTTCCAATAATTGCATATGTACGTCAAAATCCTTAACCAATTGCCTCAAAACAATGAACAATTTCTAAAATACAATCATTGTAAGTATTGAAACAATTCATCAATTTTTGCTCTCGCTGAATTACGGATAATTGTTTCATAACAATTAAGAAGGCAAAATCCAATTTCCAGCAAATAGGATTGCAGCCCAAGGCTGTTCCAATCTTGAAATAATTATGCAACGAGAGTCGATATTCTTTTGTTTTGATGCCCAAGGCACGCCTACCATTGTTCAAAACAATTTACGGCCCCAAATTGATATTTTCAATATAAATGATCGATTAACCCATAAACTTAATTAATCATGCAAATTAATTATAAATCGAAATTTGGCTCTGATACCACTGTTGAGTTTCGTTGATTTTATCTAATGAACGCAGCGGAATAATTAATCAACGAACAGATCTAGATTTATAATTAATATCATGCGTAGAGATTCAACGTGGATAAAAGGTAAAAACTTACAGTTTCTTCCATAGAACACAAGCAATTCTGACTTGTCCTACAGCGCGAATCCACCACTAGAGGTATCCACGTGTCGAATCAATCAGGTGCAGAATCCAATTCACGGTGTATATTCAAACCACGAACGCTAGGAATTCCTAAAGAGAATTATGGAGGCGTAGAACTCAAAACCCTAGACTTTGTGTATTTGATATTAAAAATGCCTAGGAAACAAATTCTCTCTCTTCTCTATAAGTCACGTTAATTCTTATTCTCTAAGAATAAGTTATTCTCTTATATATAGAGGAGAGTCTCAAATCTTATCTAATAAGATTTGGGCCTTATTTATTTCCATATCAATTCCAATAATTAATAATCTAATTATTAATATATTATCAAAATAGATATTAATCCAATTAATATATTATATACTAATCATATTAGTATATTATCTAGAAAGATATATTAATTTAATTAATATATATTGTACTAATTTAATTAGTACAAAATTTTAGTCCATATCTTTCATTATCCTTCCCAGATAAAAGAACAATTAGAATCTACAAATGAGAGATTCTAAATTACTTCGAGTTCTCTCCTTTTGGGTTCGCCAATCTGAGTTCCTAATTTTGGTACACCGTGTTGAGAAACTTTTTGTGTGTCCAACTAGAGCAATTCAAACCACGGCTTATTGTTGAGTTCTATTTGAAAACTAAAATCTCCAAGGAAAGGTTATCTCTCTCACTCCCGTCAAACTGGCAGAATACCTTCATATTCCTTACAAAGGAATCAATTTGAGTGATTATCTGGAGGATTCCGAAAAAATCACACTGGAAAAAATGAAATCAGTTAGACACTGAAGAATTCCATTTAAACATCTACTAACAGTTGAAGTGATGTGACTGGTCGAGGAGTTGCTTCAACTGAAAATATGTATTTACAATTCATAGTTAAACATCTATAAATCAAAATTCTCCAATTAAAACAAACAATAAAGAGCAATCAAGGTCTTATGTACTCAATTCAAGCTTTAAGTTCTTTGTTGAGTATTTATTTCTGTATCAAAAATCGACCTCAACAACTTGAATCTATATTAAGAGTAGAAAAAAGAGAAATTCATGTTAGAAGGAAATTTTCTTTTTTCTAAAAGAATTATATATTAATGTATTGTAAAAGTTAACCGTAATTTCCGGGACTTAGCTTAAACGTTGCTTCTGAATTCTAATCCTTCAAAACTAAGATATATATAGCATGCAGTGGTTGGAATTGAGGCTTTTATATATTCTATACAACTTATTATTCCACAGCAAATCATTTCATTATCATATCAAATTATAATATTGTGGGATAACATAATTAATGATCATTTTATTTTGTTGGTACAGTTAAGTAAATTTGAGTCATCGATCACTTATCAACTATCAATCTTTTAACTCCACTATATCATATCGTAGATTTTCAATAAACTAAGATGTTATCTACTTAATTATGTTAATGCAAGTCGTTCATTAAGTTAATACTATGTTATAGTTGTTTCGTGGCAGCTTTAGGAAAAGCCTGCCAAACACAACCGAGAGATTAAAGCTGCTTCAAAACTTTTCTCACCCTTCAATCAGTCAAATTTTAACATATTCCATATATAAAAAAAAGTTGCAAAAGTTGGAGAGCTCAAGAGAGGGTGATAGTGGTTCAAACATTTTATTTAAATATAATGAATTACTCCCTCCGTCCCATGAAATTAGTCTCATTTTCCATTTTAGTCCGTCCCATATAATTGTCCCATTACTAAAAATGGAAAAGTAATTCACTCACACCAATAAATTATTAATTTCCCTTATCTCTATCTCCTTGGTTATTGTGGCGAAAGCAAATGAGACTAATTATGTGGGACGGAGGCAGTATTGATTTTAAGTTTCAAATATCATATCCGAAATTGTGTAGAATTTAAATTAATATATTATATATATTTATAATAAAAAGGTGAAACATAATTCACGTAAGAATTATAAGTTCTTAATTCAAACATAGCAAAGAGCTTTCAATATTATTTTTGGATTTACATTTCATAATGAAGTTTCTCTCCCGGTGACACTTGGATTTGTAGCATCAAATTTTTATTTGGCTCAGACTTGCTGAGTGATTGAATTCAATCATCCAACTTAACATAATGCGATTATTGCAGGTGTTATCACATCACTACACATGTATATTTTTAGATGATCTGTTATAAAATAATCACTTTCGATAGTAAAGATTAGAGAATATTGAACAAAGATTAGGGAATAATTAAGTAATGACAAAAACTCATCACATCGCGAGTTTTCTGTCAGTAGATCATTTATGATGTAAGAAAATATCATCTCAATTAATATTAAAAATATCATTTTCAATTAATTGTAGAATATATAATATAATAGCTGTGTTATATTAAATAAAAAAAATTAAATTACTGAAACTTGAGTTGCAAAATTCAGTACTGGATAACTTACAAAAACACTACTTGACATGGTAGGAAACCTATATTTGTGGTCCGATGGAAGGAAGTATGAATTGAAAGGTTGATCGAGTGAATTATCTTAACTCTGGATTCTCTCATCACTCACGAAACTGAAAAGAAAATAAAAACAACAGATTTTCTAAAATAATAGTTGGTGAGTGAATTAACTATTGTATCTATTATTCGAGGTATACATTAATGGATAAACTTTGTAATAATGGAAGTCTTCGAATAAATGAACGATAAACAGAGCTAGCTTGATTGGGTAGGAGATATATAATGTATCCGAACTTCATCTATGAAGTTATTGGTAAAACTTATCTTGTAACATTTGATCACAAGATCATAGTTGCGTGTGCTCACACAGGTACTCAATATAAATACAGTGTTTATCTGTCATAGAAAGTTGGTAAATCCTGATAATTAAAAATAAATTGTAGAAAATAAAAATAAATCATAAAGTGTTCAAAATTGAACCGTAATACAAAAAAAAATTATGAAACCCAAAAGGCTAAAAATAGAAATAGAAATAGAAATAAAAGAAAAGAGGGAGGACAGGAGGAATCACTTCCACCAAAAAAAACATGTCGGATGTAACATGGTCTGCACCAATCCATATATAATAAACTGAGTAATCAATCCATCGCAGTCAACAACATTGGAGCGAAAGGAACTGCACACACCAAAAAGTTGACAAAATTAGATACATAATTAATTTAGAGTTTGCGCAGAAAGTAATATTCCCAGAATATAATATAATATTCTTCAAAAGCATTGGATAGATAGGTAGCATGGGGAATTAATTACAAATCCAAGTGTAGTCTGTAATAGAAAATAACAAATGGCAAATAGCAGCAGCATCCAAAGGAAAGGAAAGGAAAGGAAAGGAAAGGCCAACACAAAACATAAATTCCTACCCTAGAAGAATATTTACAACCCAATCTCAAAACAAAACCACATACCAACCAAAGAAATTAATTCTAGGAAAAGAGTGGGCTCAAGCTCAACACAAACACATTGCAAGTAACAAACCCACACCATCCTCAATGGATATATCATATATCACCAGATACAGATACAGATACAGATTGCTGTAAGATAGCCATATCACCCATCTCTCAACTCACTTTTTCAGATTTAGGAGGCATCGTCTGACTGGTTTGGATCCCGAAACCTCACCGTCCACTCAAACTCTATCAATTGGCTCTGTCCGGTCCTGCACCGCTAAATGCTCTGAAACATCTGCTAGAGACTTGAGGTTGCACTTGATCAAAGCCTCAACAAAGTAGCATGTGTCATCCCTGGTGTTTCCTTCAGGTACATCCACAACAAAAGACTCGATCACCATTGTCCCCGGCCTTCCATCAATGATCTCCGGGTGGACAGTGATGATGGAAGAGTAGTTCTGCAACAAAACACACAGCTCATACTGGGCTAAACAAACCACAACTCTTGCTCCCTAATAAAATCCTAAATAACCAGACTCTCACGACATGTAGAAGAACACATAACAATCTATCAAAGTTCCAAAACCTAACAAACCAGTTACACATTCCCATGAAAGATGATAGATATATGTGTCTATATACACCTACTTCTGGAGGATCTAAAGTGCTTCGCTGAATATATTTTTGAGCTATTAAATAGATGAAGATCAATAGGCAGTCATCTCAAATTCAAATCAAAGCACGGGAAAAGGGATAATTCCGTTGCAGAGTCTTCCTCTTCTTCGAGCAGATTGAAGAAAGAAATAAAACGGAAGGTAAAAGAACAAGAAGTTCCCAAACAAAATGCCAATCTCAATCATCAATGTCAAACTAGAAAAAGTAGGCGATTCTATCCAGCGTGCCAATCCTCAATTTACAAGCTTCGTATATCTTTAACATCCACAAATCCCCTCACATACCAAAAACAACAGCCACAAAAACAAAAGCAGCAGCAATAACGAGTTCAATCAAAAGTCACTACAAAGAAAGACAAGCGAAAAAGGCGGCGGCGGTACCTTGAGGCGATGATCTCCACCAACAATCCGAATACTTAAAATGTGCTCCTCGTCGTCGAGCAGCTCAAGCCGCTCCTTGCTGGTGGTAGCCGGCAGCCCCGACTTGACATTCACCTCTCTCACAGTGCCGATACGCAAATCGCCTTGCACTATACACCGACTCACGAAAGGCTTGTACCTCTGCGGCTGATCGAACCGCCTCACCAAGGACCACACCTGCACGAAATCAACTCAAATCCAAGTCGCGATTACCGTCGATGATCCCAATCATCTCAAATTCAAACAGTTAAGCGCGGATCTGAAGATAAAACTCACGAGAGGGAGAGGAGCTTTGATGTGCTTGACCAAGGAAGAAGAGCACTGGTTCTCGCCAACGTCGTGCTTGTGGTGCCGGCGGATGAAATCCTCCTCCGGACCGCCGGCGCGCCTGTCGCCGCTCATCGGGCCGACCATTGCAAGGATTGAACGGTGGAGATGTGGATATTAGGGGGAAAACGTAGTGCGCGAGGGGGGAGGTGGGGAGTGAATGAGAATCAAAGTCAGAGGGTCAGAGCTTTCACAACAGTCCAAAACACACCGCCATTGGCACCTGCAACTTGCCTCAATGGTCCAAATTCATTTCTTTAATATTTCCTCCTCTCTCATCCACATCAAATAACTCATTTATTTAAAACAAATTTAAATACTCGTGATGAAATATATATATTTATCCCTCCAACTTTACAAAATATCGGAACTGGATAAGGTCGAAGGTTAAAAGCGTCTCGTATTAATTAACTAGTAATGATGGCATGGATTATGGTGGAATTTTTTTGAGTTTTATAATTTTATGATTATGATTATTAATTGGCCACATTAAATCAAATTCAGATGCTTAAATTATTATTATGTTTTAAATGAAATTAATTTTAAGAGTTGTGGATGTGAATTGATTTCTAAAGTGAAAAAGAAAAAGTATTCGCAACTTTAATTGTTTAATAATTGAAAAAGAAAAAGTGGGGGAAGAGAGAATTAAGTGGAGGAAGGGGAATTGACATTTTCATTGGTTTAAATGGAAACCTAGTCCTATTGAGATTGGTTAATTTGCTCAGAAAAGAACACACAATTGGTGGAGACTTAAGTTTACATAAATAGGTTCCGCAACTTTCTCTTACTCATGCGCTGCACAAGTCTAAGATAGGAATATTTTTTATTTTTTTTTTCTCTTTTACAAGAATTGTCTTTCTTTCGTGCGACGAGTCTCTTTGAATAATTTAACCACTTTTAAACAAATTTGGACGTTCTTTCTAATTTCAGTAGGGAAATTTGGACTTCAGTTATTCTCGAATTTATACTAAATATTTATATTTCTGTTTGTTGGTATCAAATTTAGAGTTTAAATGTGTATCAGATATTTTGAATGTGATTAGGCTCGAACTCAATCTTACTCCAATCAGTTTGTACTTAAGAAAATTAATTATGTTGAATTTAATAAGTTAGTCGATTTGAAAAAATACACCAATAACTTACTCAGCTATTACATTTTAAATAAGCAAGGAAATTAAATAAATAAAGCGATAAATAACACATGATAGATAGGGGTTTAGATGTTAAATTCACTTAGTACAAGTTACAAAAGGATGCAACAGACCGATTTCGGGAAGTTCATCATCCGAATTCCAAGCAACTAAAGGCAATGAGCTATACCACAAGACACGCGTGCTATGCTCTCTCGCTGTCTTCAAACTGGCATATTTTACCACGAACAAGTCACTAGATCTACGAGTTGGATGGTTGTGAGTTTGTGTTCCTCATAGAACTTGGAGATGGTTGAATGATATTGTGTTGACTACTAAAGGTTCTGACAGTCTGTCTCAAGTTCAATCTCCTTAAAAGAGCCTAAACTCGGTTAATTCAAGCTAAGAAGTCTTGAGTCTCTTGTATGAACACAGTAATCTGGAGAGAGAGAGTGCTTCAGTAATTAGATGACTAATTTTAGCGAGTTCGATATCACTAATCCTTTCTCAAATGATCTTCTGGGGTATTTATAAACATGCTGGGAGACTCTGAAAGTTTGAAATCTATATGTTGAGTGGTGAGTGTGCTCTCAGATCTCTCACATTTTGGCAACTTTTTGTCACTTCATTGACTTTTCGTCAGAATGGCTTCCAATCTGTCTGAGTTATCTCGACTGAGTCTCTAAGTTTGGACCCTTAGTCATTTTGTCTCTTGTCAGTCACTTGTGAAGTGATGTGACTTCATGCATGTTAGAGTTTCATGCATGTTGGAGTTCTGATTTGTTGAAGTGTTGTGAAGTTAGTTTGTGTCTGAGTGGTGAGAAGTTGAAGTTGTATTTCTGGAGGTTATGTTTTTATAAGTAACCAGATAGATTGGTGACACATGTTGAGATCTGGGAAGTTAGTTGGGAGATAGAATATAGCTGTTGGTGAAGTCTGTTACAGTTAGCACCAGTTACAGTTTTCAGAATTCATCTTCTTCGTTCAGCTGAGAGAGAGAGTTGCAGAGATGTTCTATTTTCTGTGTGTAATCGTGTAGCCAATTTCGTCCAGCAATAAAATCATAGTGTAACCCTCCGTGGATGTAGGCAATTGCTGAACCACGTATATCGGTGTGTTCTTGTTTGTGTTTGATCATTTTAGTCATCCAATTCGTAACAAAGTGGCGTCGTTTGTGGGAACGGGGCGACGGTGATCAAATTCTGGGATTGAGAAATTGTTATGCAGAGTTCGTGTGAGCAGCAGCGAGGTTCTTTGAAGAAATTCTGCCCCCTGTGAGTATTTCTGTTTTGTCTGTGATTAATAAGACATCGAGTAGTCTTATTCTTGGATTTTCTGGGATTTTCGTATTCTGGTTTGGGAAGTTTAGAACTGCTGCTCGTCTAATTGCGAATTGTGTGGAATTTGCGTGATTGGAACTCTCTGATTCAGTTTTGTATTTTCTGAAAAATTTCTGGGTTTGTGAATTTTCTGTGAAGAAAGGAGTTTATTTGTGTGTGAAAGTTATGGCTTCAAGTCGATTTGGAGTTGATAAGTTTTTGGGGAAGAATGATTTCGAATTATGGAAAATAAAGATTCGAGCTATACTCACAAAAGAGGGACTGGTGGATGCCCTTCTGCCCGACTCTGACAAAGCGTTTGTTGGAGAGACAGCTGATAAGAAGGCCAAGTTAATGGAGAATGCCATGAGTACTCTACTCCTTAGTTTGGATGACAAGGTACTGCGTGAGGTCTCCAAGGAGAAGAATGCTGCAGACATATGGAAGAAGTTACAGAAGCTATACATGACTAAATCTATAGCCAACAGAATTTATATGAAGCAACGACTCTATGGTTTCATGTTTAATGATGAAAGAAACCTACTAGATTAATTAGATGACTTCCACAAGGCTGTGGATGAACTTGAAGGCATTGGGGGTAGAGATCGATGATGAAGATAAGGCCATACACCTCCTAAATGCATTGCCAAAGTCCTACTCAAGTGTGAAGGATGCTATGGTGTATGGCAGATCAGAGGGAATATCATTAGAGGATGTACTATCAGCCATCAAACAAAAGGAAATGGAGAAGCTCTCAGTGGTTATTAGAAATGATCATAGTGGAATGGGGTTGTACATCAAGAAAGGTCAGAAAAGTAGTTTTCCAAAGAAGAATCAGATCTTTAACAAATGAGAAAATCAAGAGAGATTCAATCCAAACCAAGGAAAGGATTATAAACCAACATATGTTCAGAAGAAGCCTTATGGAGCTTCAAAGCAGCAAGAGGCAAGGGCTCCTGGTAACTTTTAGGAGTCTAGGGTGTGCCATTATTGTAAGAAACTGGGCCACCTAATTAGGGACTGCAGTGTGTTGAAGCAAAAGAACCTCTATCAACAAAGAGGGTCCAATCTTGTAAGTTCAACAGAAGATGTAACAGATGAGATTCTCAATATAATGGAGGTTGTTGGAGATGATTCCTGGATCATTGATTTAGGATGTTCCTTCCACATGTGTCCAAGGAAGGAATGGTTTGTGGACCTAACTTTGAAGGACATGGGCACTGTGATGCTTGGTAACAATCACATTTGCAAGATTGAAGGTGTCGGATCAGTCACAATCCAAAATCATAAGGGAGAAGTCAAAACTCTAACAGATGTGATGTTCATCCCTCAAATTCAGAGGAACCTTATATCCTTGGGTACACTTGAAGCAAGGGGTTTCAAGTTTGTTGGAGATGGAGGCACCATTGTAGTTTGTAAGGAAGGTGTTGAGGTGCTGAAAGGAAAGAGATTAAACAGCATATACTACCTGTTTGCTCAAACAATCTGTGGAGAATCTAGTGTTGTCAAAGCTGTGGATTGCAAGCTTTGGCATCTGAGGACTGGACATATCAGTCGCAGAGGCTTGGTTGAACTAAAGAAGTAAGGGCTAATCACATATGAGGCTGAACATGATCTTAGCAGCTGTGAGGAGTGCATATTAGCCAAAACCAAGAAGTTGCCATTCAAACCAAGTCAAAGGAGAAGCAGCCAGCCTTTAGACTACATACATGCTGATTTGTGGGGGCCATCTAGGACAGAAACTCTTGGTGGAGGAAGATATTTTCTGTCCATCATTGATGATTACAGCAGGAGAGTATGGGTTCACATTCTGAAAACAAAAGATGAAGCTGCTCAGAAATTGAAGGAGCAGACATATCTAGTTGAGAATGAAAAGGGAAGGAAGATAAAATGCCTAAGAACTGATAATGACATGGAATTCCTGAGTGAAGAGTTTGATTCCTTTTGCAGACAAAAGGGAATCAAAAGACATAGAACCACTCCATACAACCCACAACAAAATGGAGTGGTTGAAAGAATGAATAGAACCCTTTTGGAAAGGGTGAGGTGTTTGTTGCTTGGATCTGGTTTGTCGAAGGGGTTTTGGGGTGAGGCTTTGGCTACAGCCTGTCACTTGATAAACAAGTCTCCGTCTACTGCCTTGTAGCTCAAAACTCCAGATGAGTTGTGGTATGGGAGGAAACCACATTACTCTTATTTGAGACCTTTCGGTTGTCTTGCTTATGTTCATACTAAGCAAGATAAGTTAGCTCCCAGAGCTTTGAAGTGCATCATGCTTGGTTATCCTACTGGTACAAAAGGATATAGGTTATGGTGCATAGAGCCAAACCAACAAAAGATCATTACTAGCCGGGATATTACATTTAATGAGCTGGTGATGACTTATTCGCAGAAGAAAGATAAGGGAATAATATCTGAAGAAACATCTGAAACAACTCATGATTTCAAGAATGTTAAGGATGAACCTGAAGTTGAAGAACATAAACCTGAAACTTCTGGTACAGAAAAGTCTGACATCAACAGACAGCCAACTCTAACAAATTACTGGTTGGCAAGAGACAGAGTGAGGAGGGAGATCCATCCTCCAAGAAGATTTTCAGAAGCAGATGCCATTTTTCTAAGCCTAAATATTGCAGAGAAGCTGCAAGATACAGAGCCAAAGACATTTGAAGAAGCATGCACAAGTTCAGAGTGTACATTGTGGCAAGAAGCTATGATTAGAAAAGATGCAATCACTAAGAAAGAATGAAACATGGATCCTTGAAGATAAACCAAAGTTTCAGTCAGTAGTTGGTTGCAAATGGGTGTTCAAAAAGAAGATTGAGAAGTCAGATCCACCACAAGTGAGATACAAGACAAGATTAGTTGCAAAAGGCTTTACCCAAAAAGAGGGAGTGGATTACACTGAGGTGTTCTCACCTGTTGTCAAACATTGCTCAATTAGGATCCTTTTAGCTATTGTGGTACAGTTGGATCTTGAGCTACATCATTTGGATGTTAAAACGGCCTTCCTACATGGTGAATTAGAGGAAATCATCTATATGGATCAGCCACCGGGGTTTGCTGAACCTGGAAAGGAAGATCAAGTATGTTTGCTGCAGAAATCACTCTATGGGATGAAACAAAGTCCGAGACAGTGGAACAAACGTTTTGATGCTCATATGTTAAAGATTGGCTTCAACAGGTCTAAGTTTGACAAGTGTGTCTACCTGAAGCAAGGTTGTGATTCTAGTTTGGTGTACTTACTCTTATATGTAGATGATATGCTTCTAGCTGGGAAGCATATATCTGATATCAAGCAAGTCAAAGCTGACTTGAAGGCAGAGTTTGACATGAAAGATCTGTAGGAACTGAGTCTACAATAGGCGACATGAATCGCCATTTATTAA
>JAPKLW010000196.1:133523-175931 GCA_026898455.1 Plectranthus barbatus
ATGTATACAATTCCAACAAGATCTAGGTGAAGCATCTAGGATCTTGGGGATGGACATTCAGAGGGAAAGATCAGCTGGGAGATTAAAGCTACAGCAGGAAGAATACTTACTCAAGGATATTGAGAAGTTTGGGATGAGACAACATAGATCTCTTGCTTTACCTCTAGGTGCAGACACAAAATTAAGTGAAGCAATGAAGTCGGACACTGAAGATGATGTGAGGTATATGGATCTAGTACCTTATGCAAGCTTGGTAGGCAGTTTGATGTACATGATGATATGTACAAGGCCTGATATATGTTACTCGATTAGCATGACAAGTAGATTCATGTCATATCCTGGAAGAGTTCACTGGAATGCTCTGATGGGAATCTTGAGGTGTCTTAAGGGTACTTTACATCTTGGCTTGGTGTTTGAAAGAAAAGAAAACTCAGAATCAGATGCTCTTGTGGGGTTTGTTGATTCTGATTTTGCAGCGAGTGTGGACACAAGAAGATCTCAGACTGGCTTTGTGTTTAATCTTTGGGGTGTTGCCATTACTTGGAAGTCAAGACTTCAATCGGTTGTAGCTCTCTCAACAACCGAGGCTGAATTCATGGCAGTAACAGAAGCTATTAAGGAAGCCCTGTGGCTCAAAGGAATTATACATGAGCTAGGTCTGAAACAAAAGGTTGTGAGCATACTTTGTGACAGTCAAAGTGCATTGTATCTGTCAAAACATCCAGTATTCCATGACAGATCCAAACACATTGATGTCAAGTATCATTTTGTGAGAGATATAGTTGATAAAGGAGAGATCAGGTTGGAGAAAGTGTCAACGGATCATAATGCTGCTGATGCTCTGACAAAGGTGATTCCAAGACCAATGTTTCAATATTGCTTGGAACTAATGGGAGTTTGCTGATTCTGGTAATCAGCTTGTGTGTTCTGTAATGGAACTATCTTGAGGGAAGTATTGTGATGGACATGTTTGGTGATTCGGGCATACATGAAGTCAAGAGGGAGATTTGAAGTGATGTGACTTCATGCATGTTAGAGTTTCATGCATGTTGAAGTTTGTGCATGTTGGAGTTCTGATTTGTTGAAGTGTTGTGAAGTTAGTTTGTGTCTGAGTGGTGAGAAGTTGAAGTTGTATTTCTGGAGGTTATGTTTTTATAAGTAAACAAATAGATTGGTGACACGTGTTGAGGTCTGGGAAGTTAGTTGGGAGATAGAATATAGCTGTTGGTGAAGTCTGTTACAGTTAGCAACAGTTACAGTTTTCAGAATTCATCTTCTTCATTCAGCTGAAAGAGAGAGTTGCAGAGATGTTCTGTTTTCTGTGTGTAATCGTGTAGCCAATTTCGTCCAACAATAATATCATAGTATAACCCTCCGTGGATGTAGGTAATTGCTGAACCACGTATATCGGTGTGTTCTTGTTTGTGTTTGATCATTTTAGTCGTCCAATTCGTAACAACTTAACATAACCGGATTGTTATTCTCTTTGTCTCCACCGACAATGTCTTTATACCTTTGGCTCAGTCTTTAACAAATTAGTTAAGTCACCTACTTAACAAATATCCCGTCGACTGACAGATTGTTAGTTGTGTAAAATCTCAATGATCTTCCCTTTAATTGGTGAGAATTGATTTTTAATTATATTATAACTCAATAAACCTATACAAGGTTGCAAGCTTCAAATCACTCTACTTAACCAATTCCATCTAGTTAGTCCTATACATACGACAAACTTGGTTTGACACATCAAAATTATATTTCCTAACAATCTTGACCTTTTTTACGTTGTCAAAACCATACCCACAGAGAAAACAAGGGGTTACAAACTTGTTAGTGAAGGAATTCTAGCAAACTGAATTGCTAATCCTATTTTGAATATCGATTATTGGATATCTAAAATTAATTTGTGTGCACGTAATAAAAATCTAGCATGCTCTTATTGAATGCAAAGATAGTTTTAGCAGAATACCTGGATTTGAATAACTCTGAACTAATTGCGCAAGGATTTGATCGTTAATCCTTTCTTGTGCCACAAGATTCAACCCTACAAGATGAAGAGAATAAATATTTGATTTTAACATAATTAAAATAAAGAATAAAGGAAAGAAGAGAAGAAAAAGATCCTCTAGATCTGATCTTTTGATCTGTATCCCTTGCTCCTATCTGAATATTCGGTTAACATTGCTTCCGGATATTTTTCCAACTGAGAAACAAAATATCCTTCACCGACTCAGATTTGTGTCGCCTATTACAGCTCCCAGAATTTGTTTAATACTTAGCAACTTATGATCTTGTGGTGTGTTGTAATTGATAGTTTTATATACTGAAAGCATTATGATTGGTATATTATGTACAAGGTCGTTTGGTTAATATACTGGGAATCATAAATGTTGTATGTTCATCTCCTATCTGAATTAACAAACATGTGTCGCAAACACAGTTATCCTCTTATCTCATCGATAGGGAGATGATACTGTGTGTAGTAGATCACAGAAGATCATATGGATCGTTTGACATAGCGAGATATAAATGATTATCACAGCTGAGACAGTTCCTGGATAAACTGTCGGTGTAGGTTGCAGCATACGCAGTAATAAGCATCTTATCTTGGATGGCTTGGTATGCTGGTGTGGGGCATGCATTGATAAAGACCTAAGTTGAGATCAATTATTTTATATGAAATTAAAAGAATCTAGGTCTCTATGGCTTGATGAGATCCTAAGCCTAAATGAAGGTACTGAAGTATACGCAGATTGTGTATCACTTTAAGTTGCAGTGAAAGGCTCTAGTTAAGCTTGTATATTTGTACCTTGGGCGATAGCAGTTTGTGTATGACTGTTTGGTACTGGAACTAGGTAACCACATTCAGTATAGGATGGTGACATTCCTTGAGAAGCTCAAAAGGTTCGTTATGCTAAAATCCTGCAGGCTGATTAAGTTCAAACATAAGTGAAAAGTTTTGAGTGGATTGACTCAGGAATATAAGATGTTATTTAATTAAATGGCTTGTCAGAGCTTAAATTAATTAACGAATGTCTGCAACCTTAAATGTCGGGATATACCGAGCCCATGCAACCCGTTCCTCAAAACGTGGTAGCAAATATGTAGGACAGTATTGATTCTCTGGTGGCATGAATCAATATTAATTAATTAATTATATTCTTGGTTGAATATGAGAATTAATTAATTGATAGGCCTTTTGCTATTTGCATTCTGGTCCCTGCTCTGGCCCATGAAAACTCAGGCACAATAGAAGTCTAGAATTTCCTATAAATAGACTTTAGTTTCTCAGATCTCAACACACCACAAGATCATAAATTGCAACACAGCAAACCAGGATTTGGGAGCTATGAGGATAGACTATATCTGAGAAAAGGAGGAGGAAATTATGCTTCTCATCCGGCAAAGGAATCCGAAAGGAATCTTCACCAGATATTCGAAATGGAGTTGGGATAGAGATCAGAAGATCAGATCTGGAGGATCTTCTTTCTTCTCTCTCTCTCTCTCTCTCTCTCTCTCTCTCTCTCTTGAAATTAAGTTATTTTAATTTCAATGATTTAATTCCTTCTTCTTTTAGGATTAAATCTTGGCGCGCGGGAAAAAAGGATCAAGGATCAAATCTCTGCGCACTACGTTCATCAGGTTTCTACAATCCAGATATTCTGTAAAACCCTCTTGTGCACAAATCAATAGGAGCAGGTTAGGATTAATCATAGGCATAACAATTATTTTTTATATTCTAGTTAACAATCTCGGCTAATGGATTAAGTGATTCAGTTCACAAATTCCTTCGATTGGTATCAGAGCGAGGTTGATTTATTGGCTCTATCGAAAAAAATAATATTGCCTATGATTTGCATGATAATTATTATTGAATGTATGCATGAATGGTTTTGGATTGTATCAATGTGTTTTTGTTCCTCGTGGTTCTCGGGTTAATCCGCCCTTTTATAAGTATTCATTTTTCACCCACGAGATAAATCTGTGGTTAGATTTAAATTCCAAATTGTATTAGGTTGTTATTCCACGTAAATTTCAAATTTTAAATTAAATAAGTAAAACGAAGAACACGAAGAACAAATAAAGAACACGAAGAATGAAGGGTCGCATAACGACGCACGATAGCACCGGCACGGTGGTAGGCCGTGCACAACGATTGCGCGCGGCAGGGCGACGGCGAGCGGCAGGCCACGTCGGCGGCGTAGCCACTACAAAGCCTTAGGGTTTCGAGCGTGCGCACGCACGCATGGCAGCAGCCACACGGCCACAGGCCGGCCAGGCAGGTGCGGTGGACCACTGGGATGACGGCGCGACAGGCGACAGATGTGGGGAATGGCGGCGTGCAGCGGACGTGGCGAGAGAAGCGCGAGCGCACGGCAGAACCCTAGATTTTGCATGCGCACACGGGATTTCTGTGCAGCCTCGCGCACAGTATTCATCAGCACTCCCTCCTCCCTCGGATGACGTCGGCAGTGGCAGATGGTTCGGTGCGGCTCGCGGGGACAAAGGCAAACGACGGGCGGTGGTGATTGCTAAAATTATTTCACTAGCGACTTAGCATAGCTAATAATATAGCGGCAAATAAAATTATTGAACCCAAAGGAGTAAAGTAACAAATAAACCCTAAGTACTAAATCGAACATTTTTCAAAAATTGGTTAGGAAAATAGCAAACAAGATTTTGCGGTATGAATTCTAAAACTGAAATAAAGCGGAATAAAACAGTAAATTGTGAAAGGTTTTGAAATTCGAAGATGATTAACATAGATCCTAGGGTTTTCTACCTATCATGCCATACATGTAATCATGAATCAATTAATTGCCAATTTTCATTCTTCTTCGTAGTGGAACATCGGAAAGATATTATGCATTTCTGGTGAGGACAATTCACAATGTTGATTAATTAATTTACTTTACCTTTTCAGTCTCAAGAAAATATAATTAACTCCAATTAGATCTACAGATTTATACCTACAATTGATTCCCTCTTTTCAGACAAGAAAAACAGTTTGTATTATGAAAACCATGTTCCATTGAAATCTACCTTTTCAGTCTCTAAATTTCAAATAATTTAATCCTAACTTAGGCCAGTAAATCAAGATCATAATAAGTCCTAGTTTTCATAAACTACGAATAAAAATGGCAATTAATTCAATTCAATCATACATAGGCATAATATTCGAAACCCTAGAATCTATAGAGAATTTAGCTATGCAAAGACATAATAATAATTAACATAAAAAGATAAAACCTGAAATGGTCTTGCATAAAGAAAAACTCGAATCCAGAATAATCTTGAGTTGTTTCCACAATGTAATCCAAATGCGAAAATAAACTCAAAACTCTAAATTGCTGCTATAGTCTTTTTCTCTAATGAAATCTCAAAACTAACACATTAATTTTCGACCTAGAGAGGGCTTTTTATAGTTGTCTTGGATGTATCCTGTCAGGCTTAGGATTTAAGATACAAATCTATCTCAAAACCAATGAAAATCCGCCAGATACGGATCGACGTCGACTGATCACTGTAAAATCTACAGATTAATTATAGCAACAGTGGCAAATAAATTTATAAGGAACCCTAAGGTTATCGAATCCAGGGGAATTGTATAACGAAACTATCCTATGTACTAATTATGATCCTAAGATTCATTGTTTGAGGAAACAGAAAATCAGGGTTTTATTTGGAAAATAAAGATGACAATACTTGAAAATTAAAGAGGTTTTGAAATCAAATTAAAGGAACACCGATTCTAGGGAAGAATTCTTGTTATGGATAACATGTAGAACCAATTAAATTAATAGGTGGAATACTGCAATAATGCTATATTTCCTTGGGCAAATATAACCTAGATTACTAATTAGTGACGATCTCTGCTCGGTCTCAAGAACACCAAATTAGTCAATCTGATAAGCAAATCAGTTCAATCCCTATCGTCTAATACATCTCATTGGACAGTATAGAGTGTATCATGCATTCCCTATCTCACTATAAATATTCACCTCTCGATCCTTCTATCAATAGCTAGACATCTAAATTAATCGTCACCTATCGGTCCTTGAATTAATTTAGAATTAGAAAATAAACACAGGAATCATGAACCTAAACAATTCATCCTAACATGCATCCATAATAATATCAACCCTAGAACCCGCTAGGGTTTCTAGCCACTCATCGCAGATAGAAATCCAAAAGAAAACATATTAAATTGCATAAAAGTAAAGAACTTACAAGAAAATAAAAGGTTTTCGTGTTTCCCAACTCTCAAAACTCTCAAAACTGAAACATATGATGATGCATACTGAAAAAGTCGAATTTACTAGGTATTTATAGGGGTGGATGTGTATCCTATCAAATCTAGGGCTAAAGATATGAATAAATCCGATTTTTACCAATTTCCGCGCCAGCAGACACGCGTCGATCGATACAGATTGGCGTCGATTGATGTGGCTCTCCCTTCGGCGTCGATCGATGTGGATTCACGTCGGTCGATGTGGTCTTGACTCGCCCCCTTCTGCGTGGTCTCACGGTTTTGGCCATAACTTCCTCTCCCAAACTCCGATTGACCCGATTCCAGTTGCCTTGGAGAGCTAACTCAAAGCTTCATCCATTGCCATGCGCCAATAGCCCAAATCCCTTGTGTGGAGGAACTCTTCACTGCTACTCTTATAGGTCACTGCTTTCGTAACGGTTTTCTCGTGAACTTAGGCCTAAAACCTGCAAAAACACCAAAACGCGCATAATACCACCTAATATAGACTCATGCATAAAATATATATATAAAATCTATAAAACTACATAAAATAGTAGAAAATAACATAGATAAGCGAGTAAAATAATGAGCTTATCATCGACCGACGTGGATTCACGTCGGTCGACGTGGAGGTTTGGATCGAACTTCACGTCGGTCTTGAATTTCTATCAACTTTGATTGATGCACGCCGGCGTCGATCGAGGTGGAGTCTTTTCTTGCTGATTACCTCTCGCCCTCGACTTCGATCAACATGGGTTTGCGTCGATCGAAGCCGAGGCTCCTTCTTTGGGCTTCATTTCTTCCTTAGTTGTTTTTCGTCCCAAAAACCTAGAAAACACACCATCACGAGCATCTAAGGTGCAATAACCCTATCATGCATGCAAAAGTGAATAAACTACTCTAAAAACACTAAAATACTAAAGAAACACATTGATAAGTTAATGAAAATATGAACTTATCAACTCCCCGAAACTTGAACTATTGATCGTCCTCGATCAATCTATAGATATGAATCCAAATCAAGTGCAGATACGAGCGTGCAATGCCTCACAAGTCTCCTACTCTCCAAATCTCACTCATTCACATAAACCACACAGTCAAGACATTATTTAAATTATCAGATTGTTTGAAGAGAAACCTCACCGGAAAGTGTTTGCACTCATCACTCAATTGTTTAATTGGGTTTGATTTCTTTCTTTTCCTCTCCTCAAAGTTATAGCTCAACTTACCATAAGTTTGACAAGTTTCTCCACTCTCCACCGCTGTATAGCGTAGCTTTTCAAGGAATCAAATAGGTATTTATTTGGTTGTAATGTGGCTGACCTAAAAGGTAGGGTATATTTGGCTAAGCGACTAAAAATCTTTCAACAATCCTTATCCCAACCAATCATACTCCTCACACATTCAACTCCCTTCTTTTGTTCTCTCTTTTGTACAAATTTTTTTTCCTAGGGTCCCCCTTTTTCTTATTTTTTTTTTCAGATTTCATATGAACTCAAATGATCTTTTCTTTGTTCAAATCACTTTTCATATATTGTTTTTCTACTCATGGGACCCCTAATCATTCTAGCACATGGTATTCGCATTTTCAGTTCCCAACAATACATTCAATCATTTACATTCTCACATCACTTCTCAACCTATCCAAAATTCCAATCAAAACTCCTTCCATTCATTACCCATTCTAAACAAGAAAATCAAAATTCAAGGCTCAAAATAGGCTACAAGTGGATATTGAGGGTAAGTGTATGGATAATAGGCTATGAAAGAACGTGCCTATGATCATTTTCCCCTATTACTACAATTTAATGCAATCTCGAGAGAGAAACTCCTCAAATTCTAGAAGTCTATAGCTAAAACTTTGTCCCACATCAAATGAAAAAATCAGGCTCAAAACTCTCAAACAAGGTTCAAATTTGCTCCTCTTCACAATCGTCCAATTTAAACTTAGTCTATCATGCGTAATTTATGCTTCAAAGATCAATTTTTCAAGTAATTAACTCCTATCATAGGCTGCTCTATCACACAGAAAACCAATCACAATCCATGAAAGATCAATTACGAAACAAACATTCTCATTCAAGAGATACAAATCAATTTTTTTTCAGACCAACATAATCAATGCCTTCCGACTGTCCTATGTTCAAAGCTTCCCTAAAACAATTGTTTAGACTCCACAGATCAGAACTAGTACCACAAATCAAGAATTCAAAATACTGGTTTGAGTGAAAAGCCTTGCAGAGAGCAATTATTCACATTGAAGAAAAAGAACAAGGATGGTCCTAAATCCTATATGCAGCAATTACTAAAACCTAAAATGCAAAAACTACAAAAATAAAATAAAATAAAGCGAATAAAACGTTTTCCTTTTTTGAGCCCTCATCCCCCAAACTTATTTCACTCGAAGGAGTGAAAAAGTTTGCAAGTCAGACATGAAAAAGAAAAATGGTACCTCATGACTGGTCGGACGGACCAGTGTCATCCTCGTCTCTCCGCCGCCTCTGCCGATGGTAGGCGAGCATGGGATCAATGTAGAGATGGATGTCATCCATCCTCCCGATCATGTGCTGTAGCTGGGCATTCACGGACACATGATGGACAGTGCTGACTGCCCACTTCTCCTCGAAGGATGTGTGAGTCTCCTCGAAGGATGTGCGTTGCAGATCCATAAACAGCTGCTGCTGCTGCTGCATGAAAGTTGCAAACTGAGTCCAATCGGGCTGTGATGAACTCGATCCCTCTCCAAAGGAATGCCCCGCTCCCTGATCCTCGAGGATGTCCTCCGTTGTGCCCTCGGTCTGTCGATGGAGCATTCGTTGCTCCTCTTCCTCGCACTCCTGCTCAGGAGTCAAGATGCGCTGATCGGCCCTCAATCGGTGACTCCGATGTCGGAGGCGGTACGTGGGCTCACCTCGCCCCTCGTGCTCTTCGTGTGCTCCATGTGGGTGTCCGTCGACATAAACTAATTGTCACAAGAATTGTAATTCATTACATGTATCATTGCAGGCTGCGGCAAAGAAAGAAATCCCCGTTCCGAAATTTCCAGAACCATCCGCCAAGTGGCCGGCGAGGAAGAGACTGCATCTGGATGAGCTGCTGAGTATCCAAGCCTATGGGTGGTGGACATGCCTCCAAGTCCACCGTCAGAATCCCAAAAGTGTCGGCGATAGGGGTGATCAATCCCCCACTCCACACGGTATTAGGCCTTGCCTTTGCCTGCCTCTCCCAGTTATCCATCACTAGCCCTGACATGCTCACTTTTGTCCGTGTGAGCATCCCCCAGAGCACAAGTAGCTCCTGAAAACGCACCTTGCCACTTTCATTTCGGCCGGCAAGGGAGAGTCCAATACACTGCAGAATGTAGCGGAAGACTGGGTTGTCGACTAAGGAGGCTTTGAGAGCCCTGGAATTAAGGTCCCCGTCGTCCTCCCCCTTGGAGGCAATCTGCCTCCAGAAAGTCATCGGGCAGAATGCCTCATGAAAATGAAAACATCCTCCAATCGGGCACCCCAAAATCTCATCCAACTGATCCTGAGTCAAGGAGTGTCTCTGCCCGCCCAACCAAAATTGAATGGAGGTTGGCTCCACGTGTTGGGATGTCTTCCTCACCTTGAGGGTGGCGAAGAATTCTCGGACAAGGTCTGGGTTTGTGGCCCACTGAGCCGTCATCCATTTCCTCCAATGGATCCTGTAGAGAAGAGCCTCCACGTCGGTGCCAATGTCGAGCTGTGCCATGGTGTTGGGGCACGGGTATCTTGATTGGCGGATGTCGGCTTGGAGAAACTGGTTGTAGGCCACCATTTCTTTGTTAGTTTGGAAAGTGGGTTGTCCGACCATTTCTTTGCTGCACAAATGAGGCAAAAGAAAAAAAATCAGGGCAAAGCGACAACACCAAACCTCAGCTTCACAATGCAAAACATCACAAAATCCCAACAAAAATCCAAAATTTCTCACATTAAGCACATACCCATTCGAAATTGACATAGCAAACGAGCAATTCATACCTAATGTAAGCAAGATTTCATCATGAACTCCACCAAATCAAAGATTTGTAAATTTTGCCAAAAATCAAAACCACAAGAAAAGAGGAAATTCACCAAAATTCAAAGTCTCACTCAATAAAGTTTAAAATCGAGACAAAGCAAGGATATATACCGGCTAAACAACTAACCCATATCGAATCTAAGCATGGAAATCAAATTTAGGTCCTAGGAGCAACCAAGCTAAAATTCAAAGTTCTAACGGTTCAAGATACTCCAAATCAAGAGTAAAAGCCAAAATCATCTTAAATTCGAAAGAGGAAGTGATTAGAAGTCATACATTGTAGAGAATCGGTGCTTGAAGGTGAGGGAATTGGTGTGGGTCTGCATCGATCGAAGTCGAGCGAAAAATTGCTCGGCCCTAAGTCGTCGACTTCGATCGATATGGGTCTGGATCGGTCGAAGTCGACACTAATTCGCTTCCTGTGAGAAGAAAAAAACTTGTATGAAATATATGAGGCAACACTCAATAATTCTATGTTCGACTGGGAATTAAAATTCAAAAACTCAAACAAAAATAAGGAAAAATACTGAAAGCAATTAAATCATTGGGTTACCTCCCAACAAGTGCTTGGTTTTACGTCACTAGCTTGACGATACCTTACTTCATGGGCGATCCAAATAGTACACCTCTACGACACCAATTTTGAGTGGTGTGTAATACGGTTTTAGCCTTTGCCCATTGACTTTGAAAGTTGTGTCGTCTTGGCCGGCCAGTTCTACTACTCAATTTGGAAATTGGCAGATCATAGTGTATGGACCGGTCCACTTCGATTGCAGCTTCTCGAGCATGAAACGAAGGCAGGAATTGAAAAGAAGGACTTTGTCATCAGAGTAGAAGACGTGCTGGCAAATTCCCTTGTCGTGAAACCTCTTAGCGTGCTTCTTGTAGATGACATTGTTCTCGTATGCCTCATCCCTAAAATCCTCGAGCTCATTCAGTGTCATGACTGGATCGGTAGCAGCCAACTTCCAATCCAAGTTAAGCTCCTTTATCGCTCTCCATGCCTTATGCTCCATCTCAATGGGAAGGTGACAGGACTTCCCAAAGACCAGCTAATAAGGGGATGTCCCGAGGGGAGTCTTGTAGGCAGTGAGATATGCCCACAATGCATCATCAAGCTTCACGGCCCAATCCTTTCTTTATTTCACCGTCTTCTCTAAAATCTGCTTGATCTCTTGATTAGATAGCTCAGTCAGACCATTCCCTTGAGGGTGATACGGTGTAGTGACTTGGTGTTTGACTCTGTATCTTGCGAGTAGGGAAGCTAATAACTTGTTGCAGAAGTGAGACCCTCCATCGCTCACCAGAGCTCTAGGTGTCCCAAACCTTGTTACCAGCTTTTGCAGAATGTTGATGACGATCTTGGAATCATTTGTGGTCGTCGGGATGGCTTCCACCTACCACGAAACATAGTCCACCGCTAGCAGAATGTAAGAGAAACCATGGGATGGCGGAAAGGGTCCCGTGAAGTCTATCCCCTAGACGTCAAATATTTCAACTTCTATCACCGTGGTCTGTGGCATCTCATCCCTCCGTGAGATGTTGTCGGTCCGCTGGCAATGATCACAGCCTGTAACCCATCCACAACAGATCCCGTGGATAGAAGGCCAGTAGAATCCGCTAGCCAGAATCTTGAAGGCGGTCTGGTTGGCTGAGTGGTGACAGTTACTAGGAGAAGAATGGCACGCCTCGTAAATCTGCCACCACTCTGACTGAGGGACACATCGGTGAATAATTTTGTCGGCACATCATCGCCATAGGTAGGGATCCTCCCAATAATAGAATCTGACATCGTGCAAGAACTTCTTCTTGGCATATGGAGAGGAGTCTGGTAGAAGAATGTCAGTCACCAGGTAGTTAGCATAATCTGCATACCACGGTGTCTTTGACTCATACGTCTCTCGCAGATCCTGAAGGGCATAAATCTACTCATCGGGAAAGGTCTCTAGGATTTGCAACTATCGATCGTCTCCCTCGATCGGTTTTTCTAACCATGACAAGTGATCGGCTATCACGTTCTCGCTTCCCTTCCTATCTTTGATCTCCAAATCAAATTCCTGCAGCAGCCGAATCCATCTGATGAGGTGGGGCTTGGCATCCTGCTTTGCGAAAAGATATCTGATGGTGACATGGTCCGTGTAGACGACTATTTTTGAACCTATCAGATAGGACCTAAACTTGTCAAATGCATAGACTACCGCGAGCATTTCCTTCTCCGTGGTGGTGTAGTTACACTGCGTCAGGTTCATGCTTTTGCTGGCGTAGTGGATAACATGGAAGAGTCTCCCCTTAAGTTGTCCTAGAACTGCTCCCACTACAAAGTCGCTGGCGTCACACATCAAGATGAATGGTTCTCCCCAATCTGGCGATGTAAGGACCGACGCGGTCACCAAGGCCTTCTTCAGTCTTTCGAAAGCCTGCAAGCACTCCTCATCAAACACAAAAGACGCGTCTTTTTCCAAAAGGTTGCATAGGGGTCTTGAAATATTCGAGAAATCCTTAATGAACCTCCTGTAGAATCCTTCATGTCCAAGAAAACTTCGGACCCCCTTGACATTTGATGGAGGTGGCATCTTCTCAATGGTTGCCACCTTTGCTCTATCTACCTCCAATCCCTCGGCGGATATCCTGTGTCCCAACACAATTCCTTCTCGTACCATGAAGTGGCACTTCTCCCAATTGAGACACATATTTGTCTCGACGCATGTCTCCAGTACTATAGCTAGATTTTGCAAACAAATATCATAAGAGCTACCAAAAACTGATAAATCGTCCATGAATACCTCCATGACCTCTTCGATCAAGTCGTGGAAGATGGCCATAATACACCGTTGGAAGGTCGTTGGCGCATTGCATAGCCCAAACGACATTCGTCTGTAGGCGAACACTCCATAGGGGCAGGTGAACGCCATCTTGTGCTGGTCCTCCGGTGCTACAGCAATCTGATTGTATCCAGAATAACCGTTAAGAAAGCAATAGTAAGGAAAACTGGATAACATGTCCAACATTTGATCAATAAACAGAAGCGGGAAGTGATCCTTGCAAGTGGCGTTGTTGAGAACCCGATAGTCAATACAGAACCGCCATCCAGTGACAGGTCGCATCGCTATCTCTTCTCCGTCATCCCCCTTTACAATTTGCATTCCCCCTTTCTTTGCTACCACCTGTGTGGAGCTGACCCATTTGCTGTCCGACATGGGGTAGATCATGTCGTGGTCTAGGAGTTTCAGAACTTCCTTCTTCACGGCCTCTTGCATGATAGGATTCAGTCGTCATTGTGCCAGTCTATTTGGTTGTGCATCTTCTTCCAGTATGATCGTGTGCATACACAGTGAAGGACTGATTCCTTTGATATCTCCTAAAGTCGAACCAATCGCGGATTTGTACTTCCTCAGGACTCTCAGTAGTTTCTCTAACTCGACCTGCGTCAGTAAGGAAGACACGATAATTGAGTAAGTGTTATCAGACCCCAAATATACATACCTGAGGTGTTCGGGTAGAGGTTTGAGGTCCAGGATAGGCGGATCAAAGTTGGAAATCATCGGGTGTCTCTCGATGTAGAGTCGACGTCGATCGAAGTTTGAGTTTTCATCGAGCTCCCTTTTCCATGTCTCGCTTCCCCTTTTTGTTCGACTGAACCATTGACTTCGATCGATGCAAAGTTGACGTTGATCGATGCCAAAGATTTTCGTGCCTCGATCAACTTGCAGCATGCATCGGTCAAAGTCGAGGCCCTCCCTCGATTTCCCTTGGCGATTTTGCGATATTTGGGTGGTAACTTCTCCCTTTTTTCCTCCAATGCTCTTGGGACTTCTTCTCGCACGTCCAACTCCATGATTACATCAACAAGTTCATCCTCAGCTGTATCCAAATCTGAAAAGGAAATCAACGAATGTCATAAACAATTCTCTAAATAGTTTTGGTTGAATTTAAGAGAATAGAATGGAGAGGAGATCATTAGATCAAGGCAGTTGATCATGTGGCATTCCTCCCCATAGCTTCCGTCGTTGTGTTTATGCATCGACTTGTAGATGGAGAAAGTGACAAACTCGTCATTGACACGAAACATTAGTTTCCTGTCTTGAATATCGATCAGAGCTCCCCAGTCTTCAGAAAGGGTCTTCTTAAAATCATTGGAATGTTGTGGTCCTCTTCCATGTCTAGCACCACAAAATCAGCTGGTATGATGAAATCCTTAACTTTGACGAGCACATCCTGAAAAATTCCCTTTGGATAGGAGATAGAACGATCCACTATCTGCAATGATATGGTGGACGGCTTGATACTTCCGATGGCCAGCCTTTTAAAAATTGACAACGGCATCAAGTTGATGGATGCTCCTGAGTCGTAGAGAACCTTTCCGACTCCTCCGATGATGCAGGAGATGGTGAAGGACCCCGGGTCTTCTCTCTTCAGTGGCATCTTTCTTTGAATTACCACGCTGCATTCCTCAAAAAGGTTTACCATTTCGTGCTCCAGGAATGGTCGTTTCTGAGAGACCACGTCTTTCAGAAATTTGATGTATCTGGGCATCTCCTGTAGTGCTTCGAACAATGGGATGTTGCTGTGCACCTTCTTCATGTTCTCTAGGAAGCGTGCATATCGTTCTTGCATTTTAGTCTTCACGAATCACTGAGGAAACGACATCGGTGGTTTTTTTGGAGGTGGAAGAGGCATCTATTTCAACCAAGGCGGCCCTGTGTTGGTCGACATGGGCCTTGTGTGTTTGCTACAGCCGAGCCTCGACTTCGATCAATGTGCTCGGTGTCAATCGAAGTCGAGGGTGGTTCCTCCCCCTCTTCTTCCTTGTCACATTCTTCGGTTTCCAGAAGGTCCGTATCTGGATGTTTTGGCCCATCATAGGACTTACCTCCTCTCAGTGTGATGGCATTCACTTGATTCCTTTGATTTTGATTCTTAGGGTTGACTTATGCATTGCTCGGTAGTTGTCCGGGCTTGTGCTGGGTTTTGAATGCGTGGGCGATCTGACTGACCTATGTCTCTATGATTTGCATATGCTTCTGCACCTGGTCTACTTTAGTATTCATGCCCGAAATGTCTTGCTCCAGCTTACTCACTTTATCGGTAGACCCCTGCATAAACTTAGCCAAAATCTCCTCGAGATTTGGCTTCTTCTTCTCCACCACTACTCCATCTTGTACTGCAAATCCAGGTGGTGGTTGTTCCGCAGCTTGTGGGTTCACGTAGGAAAATCCAGGGTTGTTCCTAGCATGGTTGTAGTTGCAGGGTTGATTGTGCTATTGGTTGTGTTGCTGATATCCTCCATGGTAGTTGTTTTGGAAACCACCCCTTTGGACGAAATTCACATCGGCACAGTCCCCTTCAAGCGGAGCTTGCACTGGCTCTACTACAACAACCGTCTGCTCCAGTTTCAGTGTAGTGAAGTCTTCCCGCAGCTTCTTCAACTCGGTTGCCAAATCAGGTTCTTCGGCAACTTTCTCCACTACTTTCTCGATACATTTCACAGGTCAATGTCAATTCGAGGACCACCATTGATTATTGTTGGTCGTCTTTTGGAAGAATTCCATGGCCTTCTTTCCGCTTTTTGTCATGATGGTGTCGCCCAGTGTGGTGTCCACCAACTTAACGGTATTTTCATTGAGTCCCTCGTAGAATGCCTTTGCCTGTTCTCCTAGGGGTAGACCATGACCTGGGCAAGATCTCAGCAGCTCCTTATAACGTTCACACACTTCATAGAAGCTCTCATCAGGTCTTTGAGCAAATCGGATGATCTCTTTTCTACTCTGTCTGATGACGTTTGGAGGGAAGAAGTTCCCTAGGAATTCATTCCGTAGCTCCGTCCATGTACTGATGCTTCCGTTGTCCAGTTCAGTAAACCAAGACCGTGCCTTATCCCGTAGAGAGAATGCAAACAGACGCATTCAGATGGCGCTCTTGCTGACCCCTCTGATCTTGACAGTATTACAGAGCATAAGAAATTTGTCTAGATGTGCGTATGGATCCTCAGTTGCTCTTCCGCCGAATTGGTTTTGTTGAACCATTTGAACCAATCCGGTCTTCAGCTTAAAGTTATTGGCGTTGATGCCAATTCTGAAGTCTGTCTCCTTGAACTGGGGTCGATATCGCTTCTGCATAGCTTCTTCTTCCTCATCATCATCTGATCCCTCTGGCTGATCCTGATCGTTGTCCCCTTCATCAGCAGGAACATTCTCAAATAATGGGTTGTGGCAAAGATCCTGGTTATTTCGATTGTTCCTCTCGAGGTTTCTCTCAAGATTCAGCTGTTGGATTTGTGCCCTCGTGGCTTGAACTTCTTGGAGAAGCACAACTTGCTCCTCCTGAGTTAGTATTGGTGGAGGTGGTGGATCCACTAGTGGTATGATTTCATCCATTGGTTGATTACTCGAGCTTCCTTGTTCCTGCTTCTTCCTGCTGTTCTTTCGGCAAGTAGCTTCATTTTCTGGATCCTAATCTAACAGGTCCTTCCCTTTCGCTCTTGTACTCATGCACTACTGTACAGCAAAGGAGGCAGTGAGATTAAACTGCAAAAGAAAAATGAAAGTACGAAACTAAATAAAAATATTAAATTTGCGTCGACTTCGATCGACGCTACTAGACGTCGGTCAAAGTCGACTAAAAACTCAAAAAAATATGCAAAAATAAGAAATTTAAACTTGTGAAATTTACAGCCTAAATCAAAATTCCAAGCACAGAAATAATAGTAAGGCTTAATTCTATTTACTCCCCGACAACGGCACCAAATTTTAATCGCTAAAATTATTTCACTAGCAACTTAGCAAAGCTAATGATATAGCGACAAATAAAATTATTGAACCCAGAGGATAAAAGTAAAGAATAAACCCAAAGTACTAAATCGATCATTTTTGGAAAATTGGTTAGGAAAATAGAAAACAAGATTTTGCGGTATGAATTCTAAAACTGAAATAAAGCGGAATAAAACAGTAAACTGTGAAAGGTTTTGAAATTAGAAGATGATTAACATAGATCCTAGGGTTTTCTACCTATCATGTCATACATGTAATCATGAATCAATTAATTGCCAATTTTCATTCTTCTTCGTAGTAGAACATCAACAAGATATTATGAATTTCTGGTGAGGACAATTCACAATGTTGATTAATTAATTTACTTTACCTTTTCAGTCTCAAGAAAATATAATTAACTCCAATTAGATCTAAAAATTTATTCCTACAATTGATTCCTTCTTTTCATACAAGAAAAATAGTTTGTATTATGAAAACCATGATCCATTGAAATCTATTACCTTTCGAGTCTCTAAATTTCAACTAATTTATTCCTAACTTATGGCCAGTAAATCAAGATCATAATAAGTCCTAGTTTTCATAAACTACGAATCAGAAAGGCAATTAATTCAATTCAATCTTACATAGGCATAATATTCGAAACTCTAGAATCTATAGAGAAATTAGCTATGCAAAGACATAATCATAATTAACCTAAAAAGATAAAACCTGAAATAGTCTTGCATAAAGAAAAGCTCGAATCCAGAATAATCTTGTGTTGTTGCCACAGTGTAATCCAAATACGAAAATAAACTCAAAACACTAAATTGCTGCTATAGTCTTTTTCTCTAATGAAATCTCAAGGCTAACACACTAATTTTCGATCTAGAGAGGGCTTTTTATAGTTGTCTTGGATGTATCCTATCGGGCTTAGGATTTAAGATACAAATCTATCTTAAAATCAATGAAAATCTGCCAATACGGGTCGACCGACGTGGATTCACGTCGATCGATGTGGAGGTTTGGATCGACATTCACATCGGCCTTGAATGTCTGTCGACTTCAATCAACGCACGCCAACGTCGATCGAGGTGGAGTGTTTTCTCGTTGATTGCCTCTCGCCCTCGACTTCGATCGATGCGGGTCTGCGTTGATCAAAGCCGAGGCTTCTTCCTCGGGCTTCATTTCTTCCTTAGTCATTTTTCATCCCAAAAACCTGCAAAACACACCATCACGAGCATCTAAGGTGCAATAACCCTATCATGCATGAAAAAGTGAATAAACAACTCTAAAAACACTAAAATACTATAGAAACACATTGATAAGTTAGTGAAAATGCGAACTTATCAGGTGACCGGTGAGCGATAGTGCGACTGAAATGGGTGCAAACCCTAGGGTTTGCAGCTGCAGCCGGGGGGCGCGTCTCCACCGTGCATGAGGGATTCGTGAACTGAATCACAAAGTCCGTTTGCCAAGGATCGTTAATTGGAATATCAAAAATAAATTTCTATGCCTATGATTAATCCTAGCATGCTCTTATTGAATATGCATAAGAGGGTTTATGCGGATTACCTGGATTGCGAAACCCTGAAGAACGAGTGCGCAGAGATTCCTCTTGATTTTTTCCCACGCACAAAGATTTAATTCCTAACAGATTGAGGAAATAAATCTATGAAAATTATCAAGCAATTCTCGAAAACAAGAATGAGAGAGAAGAAGAAGATAATCCTCCCGATCTGATCTTCTGATTTGTATCCCAACTCAATCTGAATATCTGGTGAAGATTCCCTTCAGATTCCTTGTCCGGTTGAGAAGCAGAACTTCCTCCTCGTTTCTCAGATCTAGTCGATCACCACAGCTCCCAAAACCTGGTTTTCTGTGTGCAACTTATGATCTTGTGGTGTGTTGAGATCTGAGGAACTGAGGCCTTTTTATAGGAAAATACTGGACTTCTATTGGGCTAGAGTTTCATGGGCCAAACCAGGGACCAGAATGCAAATAGCAAATAAGGCCTATCAATTAATTAATTCCCATATTCAACCCAGAATGTAATTAATTAATTAATATTTATTCATTCCACCAGAGAATCAATATTGTCCTACCTATTTGCTATCACGTTTTGAGGTACGGGTTGCATGGGCTCGGTATATCCCCACATTTAAGGTTACAGACATTCGTTAATTAATTTAAGCTATGACAAGCTATTTAATTAATTAACATCTTATATTCCTAAGTCAATCCAGTCAAACCTTTTCACTTATGCTTGAACTTAATCAACCTGCAGGACTTTAGCATAACGAACCTTTTGAGCTGCTCAGGGAATGTCACCATCCTATACTGGATGTGGTTAACTAGTTCCAGTACCAGGCAGTCATACACAAACTGCTATTACCCAAGATACAGATATACAAGCTCAACTAGAACCTTTCATTACAACTCAAAGTAATACACAATCTGCATTTACTTTTGTACCTTCATATACGCTTAGGATCTCATCAAGCCATAGAGATCAAGATTCCTTTAATGTTAGATAAAAGAATCGATCTCAACTTAGGTCCTTATCAATGTGTGCCCCACAGCAGCATACCAAGCCATGTAAGATAAGATGCTTATTACTGCGTATGCTACAGCCTACACCGACAGTTTATCCTGGAACTGTCTCAGCTGTGATAACCATTTATATCTCGCTAGGTCAAGCGATCCATACAATCTTCTGTGATCTTCTACACACCGTATGATCTCCCCCTATCGATGAGATAAGAGGATAATTGCGTTTGCGACACATGTTTGTTAATTCAGACAGGAGATGAACATACAACATTTATGATTCCCCGTATATTGACCAATCGACCTTGTACATAATATACCAATCATGATGCTTTTAGTATATAAATCCATCAGTGCACCCGCGCATTTTTCCGGCAAGCCAGATGTGCCGACGATGGAGAAGAAGGTGGCCGGTGTGAAGGGCAGCGGCGGCGCAAGCCAGGGGCGACGACAGGCGAAACAGACGACGACCGAGGTGGCAGAATTGCGAGCTATGGCCATGCGATGTGCATGCATGGCTGTTGCGCGATTATGGAAGGCCCATGGTGGCGGCAGTGGTTCGCCGGTGGTGGCCCATCGGGCCAAGTTCTCGCGGTCTATCGGGCTTGCAATGTGTGCACGAGCCTGCGATTTGGTTAACTGGCCCAGTTGTCCAATTTTCTGATGGATCAAATCTTGGAGGCCCAAATTTCAGAAAATAAAGTCAGATCACAATCTAAGTAGTGGGAGCCCAGTGGAAGATCTGTGAAATATTTCAATTTGTAATAGATAGAATTATTTCTTATTTTTTATCATGAGGCCACGAGGACATTTTTCATTTGCTTCATTATTTTTCTTCGGATGATATATGTGTTTATAATAATTGCGCAGCATACAAGCATGTTGTACATAATAGGAGTACGTTTAATGCTTTTATTTACAACTTTAAAGCATGCTTATGTGATTTATTTTATGTAGTTAATTATAACTATAAAGTCGGGATTCATGCATGACATGATAAAATTTTAGCAATGTTATAATTGTGGCTACATAAAATAATCTGTGCAATTGAACCTTATAAAATAAAAATTACTAAGTTTATTATTTAATAAGACCTCCACAAAGCGATCCTTTACTGAAAGTGGGTGATTTATTTGGTAGACGTCTACATGTGTAGCTTACTTTATTTATTACTCATAAGGTCTAATAGATAGGATTTCTTAAAACAAAATTTTAGTTCATGTGAGAAGTGGGAGCTCATGCGTAAACATCTACATGTGTAGCTTGCGTATGAAGTTTTTCCTAAGTTCTCTAGGGATTGAATTAAACGAGACAGCCTTATTATAAGAGATCAGGTGTGTTCTAGTTGATCCTTATATGGGAGGGTTGGCTTTGGTGGTATGTTAGCTTAGATATTGTCCATAATATAAGTCATTTGTGATGTCCCTGCTCAGTACGATAATATGGTCTTAAATTAGTCTCCAATTATTAATTTTATTTGTCTAAAGAGCCCTGGCATGGATTGGAATTAAAGGACTGGAATTGAAAGATGCAGTCTGGTTAAGTGCTTTGTTGTAAATGTCCACATGTGTGGCTTGCAATAGTAATACTCAAAAAAATTTGAGGAAACATTAATATTGTTTGTATCATAGGGTTTTGATATTTAATTGTTAACTGTTTGCGACACATGTTTTAATTTCTGCTTTAATTTATTGTTTTCAGACAGGTCTACTACTCATATTGTTAACCTCTTGACATCAAACCCTTTAACTGGTCCGAATTTTCCTGAATATAAATATTGCTTCATGGAAATACTCTTTTCTGCAAAACATATCTATGTACTTTACATGGACCCACTATCTCCTCGGTATTGGAAATAATCTGGTTATGAACGACAATTCTGTGAGAGATGGAAAGCTTCTGATGATTTTGCTCGATATTTATGAATAATCTGTCTAGAGAATTAAAGTTCAAATACAAAAAATTTCAATAAGTCGTTGAGATATGGAGGGAACTTGTGAAAGTATATGGGAAGGTGCGACGAACTGTCAGTTTTAATCTTGTTAATGACCTTGTAGTCAAGAAAATGACTGACGGGAGTCCGTTGGTTCTGCATTTCATCAGTATGATGAGAATCATGAAAAAGTACAGAAAGAGAGGTGGACGAATTAGCAATCGTGTAGAAATAAATATTATCCTGAACTCTCTTTCTGATACTTTTGATGATTTCATCAAACATCTTGCTGGCAGGCGTGAGTTTATCCAAGTGGTACTGCATCAAGTCTGTGAATCCTGTATAGAAGCAAAGATGAAGACCAGGCCTTTTAAGGCAAGTCAGTCTTGAGCAGAAGATGTGGGAATTGATCCACTCTGACTTATGTGGACTGATGTCCATGCAAGCTCGTGGAGGTTATGAGTACTTCGTCACATTTATTGATGATTATTCAAGATTTGGACACGTCTATTTACTTTGCTATAAGTCTGAATGCTTTGAGAAATTCAAAAGTTTAGGACTGAGGTAGAAAAGAAGTTAGGCAAGACTATCAAGACACTACGATCGGATCGTGGTGGAGAATACCTCAGTAACGAGTTCTTGCAGTACCTATCAGATAACGGGATTACATCCCAGTGGACTGCACCAGGAACCTCTCAACAAAATGGTGTAGCGGAAAGAAAAAATATGACTCTTTTGGAAATGGTCATGTCCATGATGAGTTATGCAAGCTTGCCAATTTCATTTTGGGGATATGCCTTGGAGACAACGGTCTATTTACTTAACCTGGTACCTTCTAAATCAGTTCCTAAAAAGCCTCTGGAACTCTGGTATGGGCGAAAGCCAAGTTTAACCAGAATGGGGGTTTGGGGTTGTCCAGCATATGTGCTGACAAAGGAACCTGATAAGTTAGAAAGTAGGTGTAAGCTGATGATGTATGTAGGATATCCCAGGCAAACTAAAGGTGGTTACTTTTATTGTCCTGAGAATCAAAAACTGGTTGCCAGTACCAACGCAAGATTTTTGGAGGACGAATATGTAAGAAACCACAGATCCAAGAGTGAAATTATCCTCCACGAGCTTGGGGATAATGAAGCGATTCCATCAGGAAAGACAAGTGTAATGGTAAATCCACCTGTAATAGGTGAGGGAATACCAACGCTGCCATCAATGCAAGTTATGGGACCTACGAGTACTGTGCCAACTACTAACAAGGCTCAGATGCCTCGTCCTAATGGGAGGGTTGTCCACCAACCAAAAAGGTATATGTTTGTGGGAGACTCTTCTGACTTGATCTCGGAAAGCGGACTAGATGATATCGACCCCTGGACGTATGATGAGGAGGTATCTGAGAAAGATGCGGACAAATGGCTGATCGTCATGGATTCAAAAATATAACCCATTACGACTATGGATGTATACTAGAAAATTGATTTACCAGATGACTATCGAGCCATAAGGTACAAATGGGTATACAAAAGAAAGAAAAAAAGGAGTGAATGGTGAAATTACAACTTTCAAAGCAAGGTTGATGGCAAAAGATTATAGTCAGAAAGAAGGCGTAGACTATGACGAGACCTTCTCACCAGTAGCCATGCTTAAGTGCATCCGTACACTCCTAGTCATAGCAGCATATAATTGGACCTAGAGATCTGGCATATGGATGTTAAAACCGTGTTTCTAAATGGGAACCATGAAAAAGGTAGGGACATCTATATGCAACAGCCAGAAGGTTATGTGCAGAAGGGCGAAGAACATTTGGTCTGGAAGCTTAAGAAGTCGCTGTATAGACTTAAGCAAGCTTCACGGTTATGGAATATACGTTTTGATGAAGTGATTAAATCCTATGGATTTTCACAATGTTCAAACAAGAGTTGCGTGTACCGTTTGTGTGTCAGCGGAAGCATGGTGTTCCTTGCACTTTATGTAGATGATATTCTCCTAATTGGCGACAATGTGGAAGTATTGTCGGGCATAAAGGGGTGGTTATCCGAATAGTTCCAAGAAAGGTCTGTTACCCTTCAGACATAGCATACATCTTTCGAAGGATCAGTATCTGGTGACACAAAAGGAGAAAGATGAGATGAGCAACGTGCCGTATGCATCGGCCGTAGGGAGTCTCATGTACGCAATGCTATGTACGAGGCCAAATATCTGCTTTGTTGTAGGCATGGTAGCAAGATATCAGTCTAACCTTGGACAGACGCATTGGACCGCGGTAAAGAACATACTCAAATACTTGAAAAGGATTAGGGACTATTGTCTCGTCTATCAGTGTGAGGAGTTGTGCCATGTGGGTTATACAGATTCAGATTTCTAGGCAGATGGCGATGAAAAGAAGTCCACCTCTGGCTATGTGTTTACATTGGGAGGTAGGGCCATATCATGGAGGAGTGCAAAGCAGAAGTGCATTGCTGACTCCACCATGGAAGCAAAATATGTGGCAGCTTCTGAAGCTTCGAAAGAAGCAGTATGGTTTCGAAAATTCCTTCTGGAGTTGGACGTGATTCCTAAGCTGCCCAAGACTATCACGGTGTATTCAGGAGTATTCTAATCATAATACTTTCAATATACAAATCCATCAATCTCTCACTTATACTCAAAGCATTATTGAAGTGCTTTTCAGAGTATACACAGCTTCTAATCTAATCTAGCTATTACATCAATCATCATGTGGTTGGTTGCAACCTCAGTCCAAGGTTACGAACATGCACCTCGTAAATCTTCTGTGGCAGAGCTTTTGTGAATGGATCTGCTAGATTATACTTGGTGTCTATCTTCACTACTAGCACATCACCTCTTGCTAAGTTTTCTTGTATGATATGATACTTCCTCTCTATGTGTTTTGTTGCTCTGTGAGTTTTGCCACTACACCAAAGTTATCACAATATACTGTGATAGTCTTAGGCAACTTAGGAATCACGTCCAACTCCAAAATGAAGTTTCGGAGCCATACTACTTCCTTTAAAGCTGCGACATACTCCGCTTCCATGGTGAATTTCGCTATGCATTTCTGTTTTGCACTTCTCCATCACATGGCACCACCTCCTAGACTAATCGTATAACCATAGGTAGATTTCTTCTTGTCCTGGTCAACCTGGAAATCTAAATTTTTATATAACCCACACGGCACAAATCTTCATATTAATAAATGAGATAGTAGTCTAGTAATTTTCAAATATTTGAGAATGTGTTTTACCACGGTCCAATGCGCTTGTCCAGGGTTTGACTGATATCTTTCTATCATGCCAACGACAAAGCAGATATTTGGTCTCGTGCACATAGTATTGCATATATGAGACTTATGGTTGCCAAAGAATACAGAACGTTACTCATCTCATCTTTCTCCTTTTGTGTCTCCGGACACTAAACCTTAGAAAGATGCACGCCATGTCTGAAGGGTAGAAAACCCTTCTTGGTGTTTTGCATGCTAAAACGAGCTATCACAAGATCCACGTGTGAAGCTTAAGATAATGCTAACATCCTTTTCTTGCAATCTTGCAAGACTTTTATGCCAATGATGCATTCTACGTTTCTAAGATTCTTCATTTGAAACTATTTGGATAACTGATAAGCTCATTATTTTACTCGCTTATCTATATTATTTTCTACTATGTTATGTAGTTTTATTGAGTTTATATATATATTCTATGCATGAGTCTATATTAGGTGGTATTACGCGCATCTTGGTGTTTTTGCAGGTTTTAGGCCTAAAATCACTTGAAAACCGTTCCGAAAGCAGTGATGTGTAAGAGTAGCAGTGAAGAATTCTTCCACAAGAGTAATTCGTCCTATTGGAGCATGAAAATGGATGAAGCTTTGAGTTAGCTCTCCAATGCAACTAGATCGGGTCAATCGGAGTTCGGGAGAGGAAGTTATGGCTAAAACCGTGAGACCGCGCAGAAGTGGCGAGACACCACATCGATCGACGTGAATCCACATCAATCGATGCCGAAGATGAAGCCACATCGATTGAAGCTAATCAGCAACGATCGACGCGGGTCTGCTGGCGCGGGAATTTGATGAAAATTGGATTTATTCATATCTTTAGCCCTAGATTTGATAGGATACACATCCACCCCTATAAATAACCTAGAAAATTTGTATTTTTGGGGAAGCAATCATATGAATCATCATATTTTTCAGTTCTTAGAGTTTTGAGAGTTGGGAAACACGAAACCGTTTTATTTTCTTGTAAGTTCTTTACTTTTATGCAATTTAATATGTTTTCTTTTGGATTTCTATCTGCGATGAGTGGCTAGAAACCCTAGCGGGTTCTAGGGTTTGATATTATTATGGATGTATGTTAGGATTAATTAATTAGGTTCATGATTCTTGTGTTTATTCTATAATTCTAATTTAATTCAAGAACCGAGAGGTGACGATTAATTTAGATGTCTAACTATTGATAGAAGGACCGAGAGGTGAATATTGATAGTGGGATTAGGAATGCATGATACACTCTACACTATCCAAAAAGATGTACTAGACTGTAGGAATTGAACTGATTTGCTTATCAGATTGACTAATTTGGTGTACTTGAGACCGATCGGAGATAGTCACTAATTAGTAATCTAGGTTATATTTGCCAAACAAGGAAATATAGCATTATTGCAGTATTCCACCTGTTAAATTAATTGGTTCTACATGTTATCCATAATAAGAATTCTTCCCTAGAATTTGTGTTCCTTTAAATTTGCTTTCAAAACCTCTTTAATTTTCAGCATTGTCATCTTTATTTTCCAAACAAAACCCTAATTTTCTGTTCACTCAAACAATGAATCTTAGGATCATAGCTGGTATATAGGATAGTTTCCCCACACAATTCCCCTGGATTCGATAACCTTAGGGTTTACAAATTTATTTGCCACTGTTTCTATAATTAATATGTAGATTTTACAGTAATCAATAACCACCCCTTTATATTTGACTATACCTCCCCATTGTTTCCAAATAAGAGAATATCATCTACATAAAGTGCAAGAATAACACGCTTCCGCTGACACACAACTCTCGTTCGAGCATTGTGAAAATCCATATGACTTAATCATTTTGTCAAAATGTAAGTTCCATGACCCTGAAGCTTGTTTGAGTCCATATACGAACTTCTTAAGCATTCAGACAAAATGTTCTTCGCCATCCTGCACATATATGATAACTCTCATAAAGAGTTATCTTATGTGCTTTTCTAGTTTGTTTAGGATGTTGTTTTAATAAGATCTTTCCTAGTTTAAGGTCTTTTGTTGATTATTTGCTTCTTAGTTGCATTTATGCTTTATTTTGTTAATTTAGGTATTTAATAAGTTTTTACAAGTTTTTATGAAGGTTTTCGCCAGATTCGGAATGCTAAAGCTTCTCAGAAGCATTTTAGCCAGGAGTTGTGCTCGAGCTTAGGAGTCGTAATGAGGCAACATGGAGAGGATGTTTTCTGGGACCACTTGGAGACAAAGACCAACAAATTTTTGGATCATGTCTGCAATTGTGGACAAGTGTCACCATGCGAGCTGAGGCAGTACTAGAAGAGCTAAAAGTGCATCTACGTGTAAAAATCTGAAGTGGCAAGGGATGATCAATGGAAGGTGGACAAAGTAGAGGTTATCAAGTGGGGATAAAAAACACAACAATAACACACAAACACAAGAGAGAGAGAGAGTTTTAGAGAGAGAAGGAGGTTCGAGAAAGCTTGTGGCAAAAGCGAAGAGTTCGAGCAGCTTGCAGATCATCACCTTAGTTTTTATTACTTTCTATTTAGCTTTTGTAACTCCTACTCGATGATGGTGAATAATTTAAAGCTTTCTTTTATTTTTAGTTTAAGTAATCCTATGATCTGACAAGTACTGTAAGAACTCATTACTGAGGTATTCTCCACCATGATCCGATTGTAGTGTCTTGATAGTCTTGCTTAGCTTCTTTTCTACTTCTGCCTTGTATTATTTGAATTTCTCAAAGAATTAAGACTTGTAGCGAAGCTTGTAGATATATCCAAATCTTGAGTAATTGTCAATGAAAGTGATGAAGTACTCATAACCTCCTCAATCTTGCGCAGATATGGGTCCACATAAGTCTCAGTGTATTAGCTCTAACCCATCGTCTGCTCGAGCCTCACTTGCCTTAAAGGCCTGGTCCTCATCTTTTCCTCTATATAGGATTCAAAGACTTGATGAGGTACTACTTGGAAGGAATCCAAGATTCCATAATCTTCTAGTCTCTTAATCCTCTTTAGACTGATATGACCGAGTCTTAAGTGTCAGAGATATGTTTGATCCTCATCAGATGAAAACTTTCTCTTTGCATGATTATTATTAGATGAATTGGATGCAACATTCACGGAAGATTTATGAAATAATTTATGATATAGAGAGAGTCAATCAGCACTCCCCGATAGATAACACTATTACTACCAATGATAGAAACACCACTATCAAAGATAACTGAATATCCATCATTATATAACTTGAAAACTTAATTATGTTTTGCCAAAAAACTGGCACAAACAAAACATCTCTCAAAATCAAAACATTGTTTTCAAAGCATAAAGTAAAATCTATAATGGCTACTGCTGAGACTTGCTCCTCGCTGCTTATGGAGATGGTCACCTCGTCATGTGCTAGATGCCTAGACAGCACGAATCCCTGCAAACCAACTGAGAAGCACAATTTCCTTCCCCATCTCAAATTTGTGTCGCCTATTGCAGCTCCCAGAATCGGTTTGCTGCTTAACAACTTATGATCTTATGGTGAGTTGTAATCTAAGGATCTGAGGGGATATTTATTGGAGAATTTTAATCCCTAATGTACTTGAGTTTTGATGGCCAGACCAGGGACCAGTATGCAAATAACAAAGAAGGTCTATCAATTAATTAATTTTCATATTCAACTCAAAATATAATTAATTAATTAATATTCAACTCAATACTGTCATACCCTTTTGTTACCACGTTATGATGAACGGGATGCGTAGGCTCAGTATATCCCCATATTTAAGGTTACAGGCATTCATTAATTAATTTAAGTTCTGAAAAGCCAATAAATGAATTAATATCTTTTATTCCTAAGTCGTTCCACTCAATATTTTCATTTATGCTTGAACTTAATTAGCATGCAGGAATTTAGCATAATGAAGCTTCTGAGCTACTCAGAGAATGTCACCTTCCTATATTGGACATGGTTACCTAATTCCAGGCACAGACAGTCATACACAAACTATTACCATCCAAGATAATGATAATACGAGTGCATGAAAGACTTTTCCCCATAGTACCTCAAATTTATACAAATCTGTATATACCTCCATACCTTCATTAGGATTAAGATTCCATCAAGCCATCAAGATTCCTTTGACTGATAAAGGAATTGATCTTTATTTAGGTCCTATCAATGTGTACCGAACACACCAGCACACCTTGCAACCAAGATAAGTTGTTTATCATTGTGTATGTTGCAGCCTATACAGATAGTCTATCCTAGAACTGTCTCAGCTGTGATAATGGTTTATATCTCGCTATGTCATGCGATCCATACAATCTTTCGTCATCTCCAACACATCGTATGATGTCCCTATCGACGAGATAAGAGGATAAAGTCATTTGTGATACATGCTTGTTGATTCAGACAAGAGATGAACATACAACATTAATGATTCCCAGTGTATTAACCAAACAATTAATTCATAATACATTAATCTTAATGCTTTCGGTATACAAATCAGTCAATTGACTACCCAATCAAACTGACTTCTCCCTAAATCTTTGCTCCCTAAAATAAAACCTTCCCGGTTAACAAGTTAAGATAACAACCACCACATATTTGCAAAGTCTCCGCACATTTATTTTTTGACATTTTGGGACCTACAAGTGGTATTAGAGAAGTTGGTCTACACAACTGACTGTTTTGTGTCTACAAGTGGATTGGATCCAATTTAATTTTGCAGCAATGGTCGCAAGAAAAATAATAATAACAGCGATTTTGAAGGAAAAAAAAAAGCGCAAAGAAATTTTCAGAACCAAATAATGAGTGACGTTTGCTAATACCCAAATAAGAATGCTAGAGCAACCAACAATCACGACATCTACGGATGTTGAGGTAAATAGTTCTCCTTTTAATAATTCAGAGCATGCATCCGACTCTACTGACTAGTGTCACCAAGTAAGAAGAGTATAGTCTTGATATTTTTTTTTATGAAATTTGAACATATTGGTAAATTATAAAATAATATTTTTTCAGAAAATATATTTTTTTCAATAAAGCTCAATCTATTTTAAAAGGTTTTCAGAATCTTGTTGTTAAAAACTAAAATCTTAGGACAAATTTTGAAAAATAGTCTGATGAGGTGAACACCTAGGAAAAATAAAACCATTAGCAGAAGGAAATTATTTTGTCATTTAAAATCTCAAGAGAAAATCCGAGTGTCAAAATTGTCTTTTTCATGCACACACACACGATGACAGTAACCCGAAGGTCAAGTGTCAAAACTTGTCTAAGGGACAACTGACTAGAGAAAAAAATGTCATATATATCTAGATCTGTCACAAATCAGTCAGTAAGGAAGTCAGTTGAATTTCCCAATTATCGAAAGGATAATTAGAGGTCTCCTAGTCGCAAGGACAGACACGAGAGGCTACCCAACTATTGTCAAAATAGTTGTAGATTACCCAATGTTGAGCAATCACATTGGAGGTCTTATCCTTAGAAGCAAAAAGTCAGTTCATAAATGAAAACAACTATCATGATGCTAAGAATAAGTACTTTGGTAGAGGAAAAGTCCAAAGGAAACCAAGTATTATTGTTTAGTGTGCACTGATAACTACAGAAAGCAGCGAGCAAATAAATTTGTAATTACACCCTAAGGTGGTCAAATCCACAGGGACAGTGCAACGAAATCATCTCATGTACTGGATATAGTTTTTTTATTCTTTGTTTGAGAAAATCCAAAATTAAGAATAGGTTTTTGTTTTTCAAAGCATAAATAACTTTTTGAAATAAAATTCAATAAATGAAAAGCACAGATTCTAGGGAATTCAACCAATCCAAACAATCATGCATTATCAATCAATCCAAACCCAAAAAAATAATTATTAAGGTGGGAAATATGATGTTGTGGAATTAATTCCTTTGTTGGGAAATTGAAACCTAGATTATTAACTAGTGATTATCTCCTCTCGATCTCAAAAATACAAGTTAATCAATCTCAATAAAAATGCAGATTTTAAACCCTACAACTGATTCTTCCTTTTAAGACAGAAAACAATTGTATCAAAATTATATTATCCTATTGTTAATTATCTCCTCTTGGTCTCAAATTAACAACTATAAACATAATCCAATTTTCATCTCTCGATCATTCAATTGAAAATTGATTTTGTCTTGAAAAACATAGAATTTGAACCAATATTAATTAGGGTTTGGAATTAATCAATCATAACATGCTTAAGAGGATGGTGAAAACCCTAGAACCTGTTAAGGTTTCTAGCCTAACATATTAAAAACACACATTGCAAGAAACATAAAATAACTTACTTGATGCATTGAAGAAATAGGAACCTTCAAGTCTTTGAATCCAAATGCAACAATAAAAATAAAGAGTACTAGAAAATTAAAGTGCTGAAAATTAAAGTAAAAATAACAAGGAACTGAACATTATTTTCGAGCCTAATAAGTCCTATTTATAGGGGAGGAATTTGATCTTCAAAAGACAATGGGTCTTGAAAGGAAAATCTCCAAATTTAGCCAAAATCTGCCTTTCTGATGTCCGTGTTGATCGACGTGCTGCATTTCGATCGACACAGCTGAAAATCAAATTAATCTCCCAAAATTTGTCCTCTATTTTAATTGACGGGGGCCCTATCGATCAATACAGAGGCTTTTGTGTTGTAAGAAATCTCTTCCTTCGACTCCTTCTGCGCAGTCTCGCAGTTTTGACCATTACTTGTGCTCCCGAACTTCGATTGATCCGATTCCAGTTGTGTTGGAAAGATAAATCAAATATATTTCTATTTCTATGCTCCATTAGCTTAGATTCCACGTGTGGAAGAATTCATGACTATTTCTTTGAACATCAACTGCTTTCGGTACGGGTTTTCATTAATTTTGAACTCAAACCTACAAAATCTGAGCACGACAAGCGTAATATCCCCTATAAACAGTTCATGCTCTATTATTAACTAAAAAGTAATGTAAATGCATAAAAAAATAAAGAAAACAAAGTGATAAGTTAGAAAAAATACGAGCTTATCAGGCACCGGGATTTTATTCTTGAGATTTTGTCAAGAAAACTGACTTAAGACAAAATTATCACACATGCACACTGATAACCGTAGAAACGGTGAGCAAATAATAATTTTACACCCGAAGGTGGTCGATCCCACAAGGACTGTGCAATGAAAAATCCAAAATACCAGCCGTAATTCTTAAAACATAGAAGTTTGAGGATTTTGAAAAAATGATTTTGTTTTGGAATTTAAAGATGAAAATGCGAAAATTAAAGGTTTTAAAAATAGTAAAGAAAACACAGATCCTAGGGCAGATATTCTTAAGCATCAACATGCAAATTCATCAACTCAACAATGGGAATAAATTAAAATCAAATGGATTAAATTCCTTGGTTAGGCAATTAAACCCTAGATTACTAATTAGTGACTATCTCCTCTCGTCCTCCATTTCGATCTCCTCCTCTTGTCCTCCATTTCAATCGACAGACTCCTTTTCCTTCTCTCCCCCAAACTTGCTTCGGGGCATGCTCGGACCTTTGTAGCTCATTTTGGACCTCAACTTCACAGCTTTGCAGTCCTTTTAGTTCTTGGGATTTGCCTCGGTGGTGCTTGGCAGCTTTCCGGGAGTGTATTGCGCACGTGGCAATCTGACTGACTTGGGTCTCTATGATCTGCACATGCTTGCCAAGACGGTCCACCTTGGTGTTGATTCCTGCAACCTCTTGCTCGACCTTCCCAACTTGGTAATCTGAGGCTTTGATGAAGTACTTGAGCACCTCGTCAAGGCTCTTCTTCTTCTCCACAATCTCGCCATTCTACACATCAAAATCTGGCGGTGGTTGTTCGGCAGCTTCAGGTTGAGAGTAGGAGAAACCTGGATGAGGTCTAGGATGGTAGTGTTGGTATCCCCCTTGCCGGTACTGATTCTGGTAGCCACCACGATTCATGTAGTTCACGTCGGCGATATGGTCAACCTGTGCAACAGAAATAGAAGCAGAAGTAGTTAGTTTTTCAACCTCCCCCTTGAGCTTCTCCATCTCCTTCTTCAAAGTGTCATCCTCTTTTGTCTCCATTGCCCGGACTTGCGGTCTCCTTGGATTAGACCATTGTTGGGCATGCAAGGCCATCTTCTTGAACAACTTGAGGGTCTTTTCAGGTGACTTGCTCATTAGAGAACCTCCCGAGTCATAATCAATGGCTGCTTGCGTGCTCTCATTCATTCCTCTATAGAAGATGTGGGTCTGCTCCTCAGTATCGTCTCTATGGCCAGGGCAACTCCTCAACAACTCATTCCACCTGCTCCAAACTTCAAACAATGACTCATCCAATCTCTGGTGGAATTGCAGAATCTCCATCTTTTTCTGAATAATGACTGAAGGTGGGAAGAAGGCGGCGAGGAACTCGGCTCTGAGATCGGGCCATGTACGGATGTTGCTGCAGTCCAAAGCTGTAAACCACGTCCTAGCCTGATCCCTAAGTGAGAAGGGGAACAAGTGAAGACGGATCACATCCTGGGCGACTCCTCCTTGCTTGATGGTATCACACACGGATCCTCCACTGCTCGGCCTCCAAACTGGTTCTGCTGAACCATCTGAATCAATCCGGTCTTGAGTTCAAAGTTATTGGCGGTGATGCTAATAGAAAATCCCTCATTCCCGGGCTGTGGTCTGTACTTCTTGGCCATCGCATTGGGGTCCTCATCATCGGAGTCATCTTGGCGACGCCTTTCTCTTTCTCTGTCTCTTCTTTGGGCCTCTAGCCTGTCTGTTTCCCTTTCTGCCAGGAGCTGCTTGATGATGTCCTTCATCTGAGTGACTTCTTGAACAAGAAGAAGGGCATTCTCTTGAGTAATGAGTTGTGTCTCGAGATCCTCCAAAGGTGGCATCTCATCCATGATTGTGCTTGTGCTTTGTTTTTCTTTACTTTTCCTCTTCCGGGCTGTTGCCTCGATCTCTAGATCAAAATTCTCGAGTGGTTTGACCCGAGCCCTTGTGTTCATGAACCTGCGAACAAAAATAGAAAAAACTGAAAATCAGCCTCTATGTCGATGGACAGGCAGGCTATCGATTGACACGGATGCAACGGCCCTGTCGATCGACGGGGAGGCTGTCGATCAACGAAACAGACCCTGAAAACACACACGAACTGAAAACAAGAAATTTAAACACCAAAAACCAAATTTAAACCCTAAAACTCGAAATTAAAAACACAAAAACCAACAAGAACGCAATTAAAACAAAAATAAGATAAAATTACAGCCTCAATCCATCAGAACTAAAAATAAACTAATAATTGGATAAATCTGACAATCCCCGGCAATGACGCCGATTTGATAACCGCATAAATGGTGAGCAAATAATAATTTTACACCCAAAGGTGTCGATCCCACAGGGACTGTGCAACAAAAAATCCAAAGTACCAGCCGTAATTCTTAGAACATAGAAGTTTGAGGAAATAAAAAAGAGGTTTTGTTTTAGAAATTAAAAGATGACAAGTGCAAAAAATTAAAGGGTTTTGAAAACAATAAAGGAAAGCATACATCCTAGGGCAGATATTCTAATCATCAACATGCAAATTCATCAACTCAACAATGGGGATAATTTAAGATTCAAATGGATTAAATTCCTTGGTTAGGTTATTAAACCCTAGATTACTTATTAGTGACTATCTCCTCTCGGTCTCAAGAACACCAAATTAGTCAATCTTGATAATTATCTAATTAAGTCCTACAAATTAATTCTTCCTTTTGAGACAGAAAATAATTGCATTCAATTCCTTTTTCCTATTATCAATTTTCACCTCTCGGTCCTTCAATTAATAACTACAAACCTAGATTCAAATTCATATCTCGATCCTTCTCTAAATCTAGATTCGATTAATTAAGCACAAAGAATTGAACCATGCTATTGAGTTGATTTTAATTAAACATATATCAGATAAGAATATACAAAGCCCTAGAACCTGTTAGGGTTCTAGCCACAAAACATGACTAGGAATAAATCAAACATATTATTACCTTAATAATTGAAATAGGAACCTTAAATGTCTTCAAAAACTCCAATGTCTTCAATATTCCAAGTACAATAATGCATAAAAGAAGACAATTTTCGTGTGTCTTGAGTCTATATTTATAGATGAGAGAAAAAGACCTAACTGGGTATTGGGATAAAATAACAAAAACTGCCAAAACATGCCAAAATCTCCATGTCGAGCTTCTGTGTCGATCGACGGGGAGCCTGTCGATCGACACAGGCACCAAGTCGAAATTTGAGTTGTCCTTCATGTCGATTTCTTCTTCCGGCCTTCGTGGAACTCGGCTCTTTCATCATTTCACCTCTTTTCCGCCCTAAATACCTTCAAAATCGACCATGAAAGGCATAACACCCTCTAAAACAGTCTCATGTACATAAATAACTAAAAACATAATAAAATGCACTTGAAACAATGGAGAAAAATATAGACAAATGAGTAATAATATGAGCTTATCACACACGCATTAGCATATCACATCATAATAGATTAAATTATGCTAAAAGGAAATGGAGAGCTCCCAATGAAGAAATCTATGAGCCCTATGATCCCAAAAGGATTACTTGTTTGAACTAACCATGAAAGATCTAAATTTAGTCGGATAACTTGTGTTTAGATTTAATGCTTTGTAGGTTTTCTCAGTTATGATCAAAGATAACTGAGAGGACCTAGGTGTCAAAACCTTAAAAGTACCGACACATCATTTTTCTTAGTTATGATAAAAAAATAACCAACAATTTCCAAGCGCCGAGACTTTAAAAAGAATGACACACCATTTTCCTCAGTTAAATAACTGAGAGGGTCTAGGTGTTGAGACTTTAATAAAGACGCTAACGAACTCAGTTAAAAGTGATAACTAGGAGGATCAACAACCACAAAGATGCAGAAGTCGGGCATCTAAGGCAGGTGAACATTGTTCACTGATGAAGACATTTCACTAGTTCTCTCGATTATATTATTAGTGTGAACTTCCAAAGGTACTATCATAACAACTTATTGCATTATTCATAAGTTATGATAAGTATGTTGGGTCCAAGCTCTTAGTATTTTATTGAATTATTTTTATTAGACAACGCACTGACAGAGAGGAACATAAATTTTTGGGTATATCATTCTGAATGGGATGCCTAAAATCTTATTAGTAGTCAGTCGGTAGTGGATTATAATTGAGTACGAGCTCTCAGTCATTCTAAGGACCAATTTTCAAAGATAATTGAAGTTAGTTATTCCGAAAAAGATTTGGATAAGATTTTGCACCTCCTCCCTAGGTCTGAAGTGATTTGACATGTGAATGTCACAATGATCAAACCTAGATATCCAAAAACCATGGCATGATTTCCGAGATGGTATTTTAACCAAATGATTTACGGCATGTTACTCGAAGATGTAACAGTTGTACAGTGCTAATCCAATATTATGTTCAGATTTTCACTCATTATTGGTTTGATTACTTAGTATTTTTCTTTATGTTTTAGTTTATTTCATTTTTTTTCATTGCATGAGTCCAATTAGAGAGGTATTATGCGTGTGGTACATTATTTTTTTTTATGTTTTTAGGTATATACGAGGAATAGAGCAATAAAGCTCTAATTTCTAAGGAAAAACTCTTTGTTTTGATCGATGTGTTGAAGATCGAGCGAAGCAAAGAAGAGATCCACATCAACCGATGTGGTGTATGCTGATCGACGCACATGTGTCGATCGATACGGCGAAAAATGGTCGATGTTCATGTTATTTCCCAATCCTTCTAGAAGTTCAACATATTTTTGCACGGGATTAATTGAAGATGTACATCAAACTGGAGGATCTGAAGGCCCAAAGAAATAGAGTTCTATTACATAGATATTTTGGATTAAAAAATACATAATAACTAATCTTATTCCTTGTATAATTCAACCGTTGTAAAGCTCACACAAACCTATGAATACCCCTCGAGATTAGTCAGTCTAGTATCATTCCCAACCTCAATTTCTGTAAAGCCATTGGAGTTTATATCATTTAGCATTTATTTTTATGTAATTTAGAATTCTTGTTTTATGCAAGTTAATTTTATTGTACTTGTCTTTTATTTCGGTTATGTCTAGCTAAATTCCTAGTGCTAACTAGGGTTTGTGCAACTGTTCTGGATGCATGCTTAGGTTTAATTATTTAATTCATTGAGCATAGTTCATAATTCATATTTTATTCATTAATTCTTAATTAAGTGAAGGACCGAAAGGTGAAATTTGATTTAGATGTCTAGCTATTGATAGAAGAACCGAGAAGTGAAATTTAATACTGAGATTAGGAATGCATGATGCAATCAATACTGTCCGACCAAGAAATACTAGATTGCAGGGATTTAATGAAGGGATTCGTGAACTGAATCACGAAGTCCGTTTGCCAAGATCGTTAATTAGAATATCAAAAATAAATTGCTATGCCTATGATTATTCCGAGCATGCTCCTATCGATTATTCATAAGAGGGTTTATGCAGAATACCTGGATTGTAGAAACCTGAAGAACCAGTGCGCAGAGATTCGATCTTGATCTCTTTTCCAGCGCACAAAGATTAATTCCTAACAAATAAAGGGAATTAAATCTATGAAAATTAATAAATAATTTTTGAAAACAAGAAGGAGAGAGAAGAATGAAGACGATCCTCCTGATCTGATCTTCTGATCTGTATCCCAACTCAATCCGAATATCTGTTAAGATTCCCCTCGGATTCCTTGCCCGGTTGAGAAGCAGAATTTCCTCCTCGTTTCTCAGATCTAGTCGATCACCACAGCTCCCAAATACTAGTTTGCTTTGTGCGACATATGATCTTGTGGTGTGTTGCGATCTGAGGAACAGAGGCCTATTTATAGGAAAATACTGGACTTCTATTAGGCCTGAGTTTTCATTGGCCAGACCAAGGACCGAAATGCAAATAGAAATAAGGCCTATCAATTAATTAATTCCCATATTCAACCCAAAATATAATTAATTAATTAATATTGATTCATTCCACAAGAGAATCAATATTATCCTACCTATTTGCTACCACGTTTTGAGGTACGGGTTGCATGGGCTCGGTTTATCCCCACATTTAAGGTTACAGACATTCATTAATAAATTTAAGCTTTGACAAGCTATTTAATTAATTAACATCTTATATTCCTGAGTCAATCCACTCAAACCTTTTCACTTATGCTTGAACTTAATCAGCCTACAGGACTTTAGCATAACTAACATTTTGAGCTGCTCCGGGAATGTCACCATCCTATACTGGATGTGGTTACCTAGTTCCAGTACCAGACAGTCATACACAGAATGCTATCACCCAAGATACGGATATACAAGCTCAACTAGAGCCTTTCACTGCAACTCAAAGTGATACACAATCTGCATATACTTCTGTACCTTCATTTAGGTTTAGGATCTCTTCAAGCCATAGAGATATAGATTCTTTTAATGTCAGATAAAAGAATCGATCTCAACTTAGGTCCTTATCAATGTGTGCCCCACACTAGCATACCAAGCCATCGAAGATAAGATGCTTATTATCGCGTATGCTGCAGCCTACACCGACAATTTATCCTGGAACTGTCTCAACTGTGATAATCATATATATCTCGCTAGGTCAAACAATCCATACGATCTTCCATGATCTACTACACACCGTATGATCTCCCTATCGACCAGATAAGAGGATAATTGCATTTGCGACACATGTTTGTTAATTCAGACAGGAGATGAGCATACAACATTTATGATTCACAGTATATTAACCAATCGACCTTATACATAATATACCAATCATAATGCTTTTAGTATATAAATCCATCAATCTCCCACTTATACTCAAAGCATTATACAGGTGCTTTCCAGAGTATAACGCGTCTAAACTAATCTAGCTATTACATCAATCATTCTACGTGATTGGCTTTTCCCTCAGCCCAATGTTACGTACATGCGTCTCGTAGACCTTCTGAGGCAGAGCTTTTTTGAATGGATCCGCTAGATTATCTTTTGTATCAATCTTCTCTACTAGCACATCACCCTTTGCTACGGTTTCTCGAATAATATGGTACTTCCTTTCAATTTATTTTGTCGCTCTGTGAGTTCGTGGTTCCTTTGAATTAGCCACAACTCCCGAATTATCACAATATACCGTGATGGTCTTGGGTAGCTTAGGAATCACGTCCAACTCCAGAAGGAAGTTTCAAAACCAAACTGCTTCTTTCGAAGCTTCAGAAGCTGCCACATATTCTACTTCCATGGTGGAGTCAGCAATGCAGTTCTGCTTTGCACTCCTCCATGATATGGCCCCACCTCCCAATGTAAACACATAGCTAGAGGTGGACTTCTTTACATCTCGGTCTGCATGGAAATCCAAATCAGTATGAATCACAGGGCACAGCTCCTCACATTGATAGACGAGACAATAGTCTCTAGTCCTTTTCAAGTATTTGAGTATGTGCTTTCCCGCAGTCCAATGCGCCTGTCCAGGGTTAGACTGGTATCTTGCTACCATGCCTACAGCAAAGCAGATATCTGGCCTCGTACATAGCATTGCATACATGAGACTCCCCATGGTCAATGCATACGGCACGTTGCTCATCTCATCTTTCTCCTTTTGTGTCACCAGACACTGATCCTTGGAAAGATGTATGCCATGTCTGAAGGGTAACAGACCTTTCTTGGCAGTTTGCATGCTGAAACGGGCAATCACAGTATCCACATATGACCCTTGAGACAAGGTCAGCATCCTCTTATTGCGCTCCCGCAATACTTTTACCCCTAGGATATATCCTTCCTCCCCAAGGTCCATCATATGAAGCTTTTCGGATAACCACCCCTTTATGCCCGACAATACTTCCACATTGTCACCAAATAAGAGAATATCATCTACATAAAATGCAAGGAACACCACGCTTCAACTGACACATAGACGGTACATGCAACTTTCTTTTGAACATTTTGAAAATCCATAGGATTTAGTCACTTCATCAAAACGTAGATTCCATTACCGTGAAGCTTGCTTAAGTCCATACAGAGACTTCTTTAGCTTACAGACCAAATGTTCTTCGCCCTTCTGCACATAACCTTCTGGCTGTTGCATATAGATGTCCCTACCTTCTTCAAGGTACCCGTTTAGAAACGCGGTTTTGACATCCATCTGTCATATCTCTAGGTCCTTATGTGCTGCTATGGCTAGGAGTATACGAATGGACTTAAGCATGGCTACCGATGAGAAGGTCTCGTCATAGTCTACACCTTTCTGACTATAACCCTTCGCCACCAGCCCTGCTTTGAAAGCTGTAATTTCACCATTCGCTCCTTTCTTTCTTTCGTATACCAATTTGCTCCCTATGGCTCTATAGTCATCTGGAAAATCAATTTTCTTGTATACATCCATAGCCGTAATGGATTCTATTTATGAATTCATGGCGATCTGCCATTTGTCTGCATCTTTATCAGATACCGCCTCGTCATACGTCCAGGGATCAGTATCATCTAGTCCGCTTTCTGGGGTCAAGTCAAAAGACTCTCCCACGAACATATATCTCTCGGGTTGGTGGACAACCCTCCCACTACGACGAGGCATCTGAGCCCTGTCAGTAGTTGGCACATTACTCGTTGGTCCCATACCTTGCATTGAAGGCAGTATTGGTATTGCCTCACCTATTACAGGTGGATTTACCACAACACTGGGCTTTCCTGATGGAATCGCTTCCTTATCCTCAAGCTCGTGGAGGATAATTTCACTCTTAAATTTATGGTTTCTTACAAATTCGTCCTCCAAGAATCTTGCGTTGGTACTGACAACCACTTTCTGATTCTCAGGACAATAAAAGTAACCACCTTTTGTTTGCCTAGGATATCCTACAAATAGCATCAGCTTACACCTACTTTCAAACTTATCAGGTTCCTTTGTTAGCACATATGCTGGACAACCCCAAACCCTCACTCTGTTCAAACTTGGCTTTCGCCCATACCAGAGTTCCAGAGGCATTTTAGGAACTGATTTAGAAGTTACTAGGTTAAGCAAATAGGTCTTTGTTTCCAAGGCATATCCCCAAAACGAAATCGGCAAGCTTACATAACTCATCATCGACCTGACCATTTCCAAGAGAGTTCTATTTCTTCTTTCTGCTACACCATTTTGCTTAGGGGTTCCTGGTGCAGTCCACTGGGATGTAATCCCATTTTCTGACAAATACTGCAAGAACTCGTTATGAGGTATTCTCCACCACGTTCCGATCGTAGTGTCTTGATAGTCTTACCTAGCTTCTTTTCTACCTCAGTCCTAAACTCTTTGAATTTCTCAAAGCATTCAAACTTGTGGCGAAGTAAATAGACATATCCGAATCTTTAGTAATCGTCAATGAATGTAACGAAGTACTCATAACCTCCATGAGCTTGCGTGGACATTGGTCCACATAAGTCAGAGTGGATCAATTCCAACACATCCTCTGCTCGATAATGACTTGCCTTAAAAGGTCTGGTTGTCATCTTTCCCTTTATACAGGATTCACAAATTTGATGCGGTACCACTTGAAAAGAATCCAAGAGCCTATCGCATGCTAATCTTTTAATCCTCTTTAGATTGATGTGACCGAGTCTCATGTGCCTAAGATATGTTTAATCTTCATCGGAAGAAAACTTTCTCTTTAAATGATTATTATTATTGGTTGAGTTTGCAACATTCACAGATGATTTATGCATACAATCAATGATATAGAGAGAGTCAATCAGTTTTCCACGACAGATAACATCGTTATTCCCAATGATAGAAACTCCACTATAAAAAATAACTGAATATCCATCACTAAACAACTTGGAAACTGAAATTAAGTTCCGCCGAAAAACTGGCACATATAAAACATCTCTCAAAATCAAAACATTGTTTTCAAGGAATAAAGTAAAATCTCCAATGGCTACTGTTGAGACTCGCTCTCCGCTGCCCATTGAGATGGTAATCTCGTCATGCTTCAGCTGCCTTGTCGGTCCTAACCCCTGCAAAGTATAACAAACATGATCGGTAGCTCCAGTATCCACTACCCAAGAATGTGTAGAAATCGATGGTAAACATGTTTTTGTTATAAATGCACATGACGTACCTTGTCTACCCGTGCTAGGCACTAGACAATTTACTTCACTTCGCTTGCATTTGCATGGTCTGGTGATGGCTTTTGCCTTATCTTCTTCATCTAACCTTTTAAGCACTTCCTTTACTTCAGCAACTGCCTTGTAAAAAGCTGACAAAGTTGGAGCAAACTTGAGTGCTATCATGTCAGACTCCTCTCGCAACAGGGCTCTGAGTAACTCATGTAGAGGAAACTCGCGCCTGGCACCGAGAGACTTGATGAAACCATTATAAAAATCAGATAGAGAGTGCAGGACGGTGTTTATTTCTCCCCGCTTAGTGATTCGTCCCTCTCTTTCTATATTTCTTCATAATTTTCATCATACTAACGAAGTGCATAGCCAACGAACTCCCCTCAGTCATTTTCTTGCAAACCAGGTCTTTCAAAAGATCATAACTGATAGTTCATTGATCGATGCTAAAGCTGCATACAAATTATAGCAAAGGGAAAATAAATTTATAAACAACCCAAGGGTTGGTCGATCCCACAAGGA
>JAPKLW010000196.1:175941-205490 GCA_026898455.1 Plectranthus barbatus
CTGAGCTATTGAAGAGTTTATATAGTAGTAGGGTTGAGGCCTTGGATGTATATCTTCAAAAGGTATGATTTATTGCTTCCATATTGATGTATATCTTGTTCCCCAAGCAATTCTCGCCCAAAATATATGAAAATCTCGCCAAAACAGTCTGTCTCGGCCGAGATGTTCCTTGTCATGGCCGAGATGGAGGATTCGGCTCGGCCGAGATGGCTTCATTTCGGTCGAAACAGAGACGTTTTCGCCACTTCCAACCCTTCTGCGCAGTCTTACGGTTTTGTCCATAACTTTCGTATCCGAACTCCGATTGATCCGATTCTAGTTTCATTGGAAAGCTAACTCAAAGATCTTTCGAATTCCATGCTCCATTAGCTCAGATTCCATCGGTGGAAGAATTTGTGACTGTTCCTTTGAACATCTGCTGCTTTCGGAACGGGTTTTCCATTGGATTTGGCCTAAAACCTGCGAAATCTTACCATGGCAAGCATAACACCCTCTAATATACACTCATGCTCAGTTTATTCAAGAAAACGTACTAAAATGCATAAAAGAAAGGAAAAACAATGCGATAAGAGAGTAGAAAAACGAGCTTATCATTCATCTCACCTTCTCATATACTTTCACATGTTCCCTCCATATCTCAACAGCACTTTGATATTTTCTTTGCTTGGGCCTTAGTTCTTTAGAAAGATTGTTCATGATGAGATAGCGAGTAAACTCATCTGAAGCTTTCTATCTTTCATAGAATTCTCGCTCATAGCCAGAACAATTCCAATACTGAGGAGACAGTGGGTCCATTGAAAGTATATAGGCATGTTTTGCAGTACAGAGTAGTTCCATTAGGCAAAATTTCCATTCGGGAAAATTCAGACCAGTTAAAGTGTTTGATGATAAGAGGTTAACAATATGAGCAATAGACATGTCTAAAAACACTAAATTAAAGCAGAAATTAAAACATAGTTGCAAACAATTGAAAAAATTAAATATTGAAACCTTATGATAAAACAATATTAATATTTCCTCCAATTTGCCTAAGTATTACTATTGCAAGCCACACATGTGGACGTTTACAACAAAACACTTAACCGGACTGCATCTTTCAATTTCAGTCCTTTAATTCCTATCCATGCCCGGGTTCCTTAGACAAATGGAATTAATAATTGGAGACTAACTTAAGATCATATTATCCTACTGAGCAAGGACATCACAAATGAGTTATACTCTGGATAACATCTAAGCTAGCTTACCACCAAAGCCAACCCTCCCATATAAGGATCTGCTAGGACACATCTGATCCCTTATAATAAGGTTTTCTCATTTAATTCAATCCCTAGAGAACTTATGAAAGCTCAATAAGCAAGCTACACATGTAGACGTTTACGCATGAACTCCCACTTCTCACATGAATTAAATGTTTGTTTTAAGAAATCTTATCTATTAGAACTTATGAATAATAAATTAAGTAAGCTACACATGTAGACGTTTGCCTAATAAATTACCCAATTCCAATAAAGGATCTCTTTGTGGAGGTCTTATTAAATAATCAGCTTAGTAATTTTTAAATGCATAAGGTTCAATTGCACAGATTATTTTATGTAGCCATAATTATAACATTGCTAAAATTCTATCATGCAAGGCATGAACTCCGAATTTATACTTATAATTAATTACATAAAATAAATCACATAGCATGCTTTAAAGTTGTAAATAAAAGCAGTAAATGTGCTCCTATTATCTACAACATGCTTATATGTTGCGCAATTAATTTAAACACATATATCATGCGAAGACAAATAATAAAGCAAATAAAAAATATCCTTGTGGCCTCATGATACGAAATTAAGAAATAAATCTATCTATTACACTTTGGAATATTTCATTGATCTTCAACTGGGCTCGCACTACTTGGATTGTGATCTGATTTTATTTCCTGAAAAATTGGGCCTCCAAGATTTGATTCATCAGAAAATAGGACAATTGGGCCAATTAACTAAATCGCGGGTCGGGCACACATTGCAAGCCCGATATCCCGCGAGAACTCGACCCGACGGGCCATCACCGGCGAACCACCACCGTCGGCAACCCTCCGCCGCTGTGGACTCACCGGAATCACGCAGCAGTCATGCATGCACGTCGCATGGCTGGAGCCTGCGAAACCGCTGCCACGGTCGTTGCCCCATTCACCTGCCACCGCCCCGTCCTGTGCCGACCACCATCTTCTCCACCGTCGGCCCCTACAGCTCACCAGGGAGCGCCGCGCGAGAGCTGCGTACGCAGCACGCAAACCCTAGGGTTTGCATTGCTGTTGTGCGCGTCGCCCCGCCACCACCTTGCCCCTCCGTCGACGTTCGAAGAGCGCGAGCCCACCACCGGTGAGAGCGCGCAGAGCCGCACAGGGTTCTCGCACGCGCGCACGTGGAACCTAGGGTTCTGCCGTATTGCACGCACCCCTCGCGCCAAGACCACCACCGCTCGCCGTCCAGGCCAGGCCTCCGTCTCCCCGCACGATGCCTGCCAGCTTGTGGCCGCGCGGCCATTGCGGTGCGCGCGCCGTGATGAAACCCTAGGGTTTCGCACGCAGCACCGCCGCTGGCTGTCTCCCGCCGAGCATCATCCTGCCATGCCGCCTGTTGTGCGCAACCACCGTGCACAGCCTGCTGCCGTGTCGGTGCTGTCATGCATCGTCGTGCGGTCCTTCGTTCTTCGTGTTCTCCGTGTTCTTCGTTCTCCATTTTACAGATGTAATTTTAAAATTTAAAATTACATGGAATAATCCTAATACAATTTAGAATCTAAATCTAACCATGGATTTATCTCGTTGGTGAAAAATGAATCCTTATAAAAGGGCGGATTAACCCGAGAACCACGAGGACAAAAAACACATTCATACAATCCATAACTCATACATGCAATCATTCAATAATAATCATCATGCAAATCATAGGCAATATTATTTTTCCTGACAGAGCCAATTAATCAACCTGGCTCTGATACCAATTCAAGGGATTCCTGAACTGAATCACGAAGTCCATTTTCCAAGATCGTTAATTGGAATACCAAAAATAAATTGCTATGCCTATGATTATTCCTAACATGCTCCTATTGATTATGCATAAGGGGGTTTATGCGGAATAGCTGGATTGTGGAAACCTGAAGAACGAGTTCACAGAGATTTGATCTTGATCTCTTTTCCCGCGCACAAAGATTAATTCCTAACAGATAAAGGGAATTAAATCTATGAAAATTAATAAATAATTTTTGAAAACAAGAAGGAGAGAGAAGAATGAAGACGATCCTCCTGATCTGATCTTCTGATCTGTATCCCAACTCAATCCGAATATCTGGTGAAGATTCCTTCGGATTCCTTGCCCGGTTGAGAAGCAGAATTTCCTCCTAGTTTCTTAGATCTAGTCAATCACCACAGCTCCCAAATATTTGTTTGCTGTGTGCAACATATGATCTTGTGGTGTGTTGAGATCTGAGGAACTGAGGCCTATTTATAGGAAAATACTGGACTTCTATTGGGCCTAAGTTTTCATGGGCCAGACCAGGGACCAGAATGCAAATAGAAATAAGGCCTATCAATTAATTAATGTTTAGATCGTTTTTGTACTTGTTTTCGTGCATGAATTGGATTTTGTACTTGGAATGCCGTGTTTGATGAATCGTGCAGGTTTCTAGTCGAAAAAACAGAAGAATCAGGACCCAGTGATCGAGACCTCGTCGATCGATGAGGGCCCTTAGTCGATCGACGAGGTGTGTTGTTGCAAAGCGATCGACGAAGCAAAGGAGACCTCGTCGACCGATTCCATTCAGACGCAATCGACGAGGCAAAATGTTGAGATGCGATCGACGAGGATCAGAAGCGGTCGACGCGCATGCGGAATCCTGTTTCTACTCTGATTTGGAGATAGATGCATATCTAATTCTAGATACTGCTAGATACATATTTCATCATTATAAATTCATGTAATTTTCGACTTTTGAGAGAGAGAGAGTTAGAGTAATTATTAGAATATTAGAGTTGAAGAATTCTTAGGGTTTTTATGTTTGAAGACAAGTTTCTACGAGAAGATTTCCGGATTCCAGTTTTTATGCAATTCAGGTTGTATTTTTCTATGATGAGTATTAATCTGAATATGTGTGGCTAAATCCCTTCTCAAATTCTAAGGTTTCGAACTATCAATGTATGCATGTTGTGATTAATTGAATTATTTACCCTTTCCCTTCGTAGTTTGTGAAATCTGGTTTTATTCTTAATCTTTAAGTATGTTGGCCACAACTTAGGATTACTAGTTGAATTCTAGAGACGTAACTGTAATAGTTTTCAATCGAAAGAGATTTTCACAATATAATTTGATTTTTTGTCGTAACTGAAGGAGATTAATTGTAGGAATAAATCTGTAGATCTTTTTGGAGTTAGTTAATTTATCTTGAGACCGAACGGAGATAGGTAATTGACTAATCTACTTTACGAATTGTCAGACAAAGAAGTTCGTAATAATTTTCTGATGTTTCACTACGAAGAGGAATTAAACTTGGGAATTAATCGATTCGTTCGTACATGTTATACTTGATAGGTAGATATCTCTGGAATCTGTACTTCTCTTATTTGATTTCAAAAGCTATTTTCCTGTTCTATTTTCGATTGCAAAGATTGAGATTTCCAAAACAACCAAAACCTTTTCATTCGATTTTCCTATTCAATATTTTCAAGAACGCCTGGTTTAGTACTTAAAGGTTATTCGTTACTTCTTTCCCTGTGGGATCGATAATTTTATCTTTGCCACTGTATTATTAGCTCTGCTAAGTCGCAGTTAAATAATATTGCGATCAATCCCCATATTTAAGGTTACAGACATTCGTTAATTAATTTAAGCTCTGACAAGCTATTTAATTAATTAACATCTTATATTCCTAAGTCAATCCACTCAAACATTTTCACTTATGCTTGAACTTAATCAGCCTGCAGGACTTTAGCATAACGAACCTTTTGAGCTACTCAGGGAATGTCACCATCCTACACTGGATTTGGTTACCTAGTTCCAGTACCAGACAGTCATACACAGAATGTTATCACCCAAGATACAGATATACAAGCTCAACTAGAGTCTTTCACTACAACTCAAAGTGATACACAATCTGCATATACTTTCGTACCTTCATTTAGGTTTTGAATCTCATCAAGCCATAGAGATATAGATTCTTTTAATGTCAGATAAAAGAATCGATCTAAACTTAGGTCCTTATCAATGTGTTCCCCACACCAGCATACTAAGACATCCAAGATAAGATGCTTATTACCGCGTATGCTGCAGCCTACACCGACAGTTTATCCTGGAACTGTCTCAGCTGTGATAACCATTTATATCTCGCTAGGTCAAATGATCCATACGATCTTCCGTGATTTAATACACACCGTATGATCTCCCTATCGACGAGATAAGTGGATAATTGCATTTGCGGCACATGTTTGTTAATTCAGACAGGAGATGAAGATACAACATTTATGAGTATATTAACCAATCGACCTTGTACATAATATACCAATCATAATGCTTTCAGTATATAAATCCATCATTTAAATTTATTGATCTTATGAAATTGATTAATTTGTGTTCTTGAGACCGAGAGGAGATAATCATTTATTAGAAATCTAGTTTAGATTTGCCCGACCAATAAAATATAAACACTTTTCTAATATCTCTCTTGTTGCATGAATTGATTTGATTATTTAGTTATATGTTATCCAGGATAGAAGTTCAACCCTAGGATCTATGTTTCCTTTTATTTGAAGTAAAAGCTTACTTTATTTTCTTAGTTTAACCATCGAAATCTCTTTGTAATTTCTCAAACAATTGATCTGAAAACTATGTTTTAGTACATACCACTATTTCTCCCCATGTTTCCTTTGGGTTCAATATTTGAGTTTATAAATGTTCCTCTTCTATTCAAGCTCTCTCCAAAAGCTCACACTTTCGGGGAATCGATTTCTCAAAAATTTTCATGTTCCCTTCGTAGATTAGTCTAAAATTACCTGACCTTACTGAAGGGATTACTTCTAAAAATTGATCCTCGGTGAAAGGATCCCTTTTAACATGCTCTATAGATCCAAGGTTTTACAACTCAACGACTTGGATCGTGCAACACGAACAAGAGATGCTTCAGGTTAGACCTGACATCCTTGTAAACTATGGAGAAGCCTCAAAGAAGCTATCCAATGACATTAAAATTGTCATCGACTTTTCTATTAGAGGAAATTAGAGTATTAATTTCCTTTGAAGTAATAATCAGGTACATTCCATATGTGCTTGGAACTTTCCTTCCCTTACCAATTTGATAATTTGCTATCACCTAAGAGGTCAAGGTACTCAGACTTGGTGCTGCTCAGAGCCAAGAAGCGGAAGAACTAAGTTGAGAAGGAGATCAAGCACCTAGAGTTTTCTCCTCGATATATTTTGCCATAAGGTGTTTGAAGATTGTATCTAGAGTACTGTACCAAATTGTACTCAATTTTTAAAACTCCCGTTATCAATAAAACTGATTATTTCTACATTTTTTAACAATCCATATCTCCTATCTATAATGATTTAGATGTTTGCAAACCATATAATCATTCTTAAAATAGTTAAATCATTCTTGCTAACAAATGAGACATGTTAGTTGTAAATTAGATCACTCTGAATGTGACGTTTTACGTCTAACTGACAGCCAGCAAACTGATTGGCTTTCCTTCAGTCATTAGTTCTTACCGGACTCATTCAAAGTCTGGGTCCCTCAGACCTACCTCTTTACTCAAGGTTTTGAAAAGTCATCCTAGGTTTTCATTATCCTCACTCAAATTATTCTAGAACTACTTAGCAACGACAAAAGATATGCATTGGAAGTTGAACCGTTGGAAGATTGAACGACGAGAGCATGCATGTATAACATTAGTAATAAGAATTCACAGTGGTGAGAAAGCCAACTCGAAGGGTTTTTTATGATGTATTTATGACTATTATATCAATTTCATAACACATACCTCTATATTTCGAGCCTTCGTACCTACTGATGGGTTTTGTATACTGAAAGCATTTATTACAATGAGTAGACAACGGTTTATTTCTCCTATCTGTTAACAATCTTACATGTATGAACAATGGTATCCTCTTGTCTCACCGATAGGGACGATCATACGGCGTGTTGTAGATCGCAGAAGACAGTATGATCACTTGACCTAGTGAGACATAAACCATGATCACAGCCGAGACAGCGTATGAGGATACGTTTGTCCGGATGGCTACGGCATTGTCGGAATAAGTAGTCTGTCTTGGTTACTTGACATGCTGGTACGCAGAGGTGGCGTATTGATGGACCGCAGTGAGATGTCTTCGTCTGTCTGACATCAGTGAATACAAGATCTCGTTATATTGATTGAGTCCAAACCCTAACGAAGGTTCAGGGGTTTGCACGGGTTGACTGTTGCTTTGACTTGCCATGGTGGAGAGCCTAAGTAATGTGCCCGTATATCCGCATCTTGGGTAACAACAGTTCGTGTAGTACTGCCTGAGACTGGACTTAGGTAACCATATCCGAGTAATAAGATGGGGACATTCCCTGAGGAGCTCAATAACTTTCATCGTGCCGAAGTCCTGCAGGTAGGGGTGAGCAAAACCGAACCAAACCGTAAACCGGTGATTTCGGTTTGGTTCGGTTTGGTTTATATATTAATTTCGGTGCGGTTCGGTTTAGTATTTTTGAAACCGCTAAAATTTGGTTCGGTTCGGTTTTAACCAAAATATGGCGGTTCGGTTCATGTTCGGTTCGGTTTGTGCGGTTTGGTTCGGTTTCGGTTCGGTTCGGGCGGTTTGGATATGAATTTGTAAATTTGAACTTAGATTTGAATTGTTATTTATGAACTTGTGTATTTGGATTTATGAGTTAGACTTGTTTGTTGAACTTGTGGGATTGTATTTGGTGTATTTGGACTTTTAATGAATGTTGGAACATGAAAATGTATGTTTTAATTCAAGCATTTTGAAAAATATGTGGAAAAAGTTAAGTTTAAACCGAAACCGTGCGGTTCGGTGCGGTTTGGTTCGGTTCGGTGCAAACCGCCAAACCAAACCGAAACCGCCCATTCGGTTTGGTACGGTTTCGGTGCAGTTTACATAATCCTAGCGGTGCGGTTCGGTTTGATTTTTTAAGATTTGCGGTTTGGCAGTTTGGGCGGTTCGGTTCGGTTTTCAGACCGAACCGACTGTTGCTCACCCCTACCTGCAGGCTGATTAAGTTCAGGCACGAGTGATAAGGTTTGAGTGGTACTACTCAGGAATTATAAGATATTAATTAATTGTAGTTAGAGCTTGTCAGAGGCTCTGATTAATTAATGGATGTCCAGTAACCTTAAATATGGGGATTCTCAATTAATGCAGCCCGTTCTCATAACGTGGTAATAAAGGGGTAGGTCAGTATTAATTCTGTGGTGAAAAAGAATTAATATTAATTAATTAATTGTGTCCTGGGTTGTGGACATGGGAATTAATTAATTATAGGCCCACTTTATTATTTGCATTAGGTCCCAGGACTGGCCCAATTAAATATGTTGAATTGAGCCCAAAATGACCCATTAGGGTTTCCAACTCTAGGTCTATAAATAGACAGCTCTCTCTCATAAGTTGTAAGACAGTTGAAACACGCTAAACCCTAGAGAGAGAGGAGGCGCCGATTTTTGGGAAGAGGGAGGAGAATTCCAATTCTGGTCCTGCTCAGAATACAGATCTACGGAGTCCTCACCAGTAGTAGATCTGATCAGCATTGGGACACAGCCCTGAAGATCTAATCTGGAGAACATATTTTTCTTTTTCTTCTCTCTTTGTTTTCGAATTTATTCTTGGAAATTAGGTTTCTAATTTCTACTTCTGCAGATAAATTCGAATCGCGTGGTTGAATTGGGATTTGGAATTCAAATGCGAAAGATCGGTTCAGACTCGACGGAGTTACGGTAAACCCTAAATCCACAAATCTATGTATTAAATTCATAGGAGCATGCTAGGGTTTTGAGAATTTTAATTATGAGCAATATTCATAAATCGATCCGGTTCAGTTTGGTATTGGTGATTCGGTTCACGGAAAAACCCTACAATTGCTATAAGAGCAAGGTTTCTGATTTATGGCTCTATTGTTCATAATAAAATTCGATATGCATGTATGAATTTATTGTTTTGTGGATGTTTGTTTTTTGTTCCTCGTGGCAACCCGTTGATTCAGCCCGCAGTGGTTTATCCGTGTAGGGCTGAATTGTTTTTTGTAAAATCACGAGAAAATCCGTGATTAGTGTAGATTTGAAAATTGTAATTAGAATAGTTTTTATGTAATTTTCAAATTTATGTAATTGGACGGGTCGAGGACAAAGAACGAAAACGGAGCCGACGGCGGCGCGGCACGCAGGGCGCGGGCACGGCGCGCGCGAGGCACGGCGCGGGCGTGGTACGGTAGCAGCGCGCGGGGGCGCGCGCGCGCGAGCGCGCCACGCTGGCCGGTGGCGGCGGCTTCGGCTGTCGTCGGGTGCTACTGTCCCGTCGCGGTGGCTCGTGTTTTGGTGGTTTGCACAATCCTGTGTAAACCCTAGGGTTTGCATTAGGGTTAGGGCAAATCATCAGATCACAAAGGCCTAAATCCAAAAGATTTGGTGTATCCAGATTTGAAGGCCCTTGAAGATTTGGAAGATTTGAAAAGATTTGGATTTATCCAAATTAATTCAAAATTCAAATTTGTAATAGATAGGTATTATTTTCTATTTTGGGGCCACGAGGAATTTTTGTTTGCCTTAATTGTCCTCGTATGATATGTGATTTATTTATGTGCGCAATTTAAGCATGTGTAGATAATAGGAAAAGCATGTTTTACTGCTTTTATTATTTACAGTTTTCCAAGCATGCTTATGTGATTAATTTCTTTTGTTGGATTATATTTTGGGAATTTTTGGGCTTGTTTAATTACATGCAAAAATTTGGAAAATATAATGACAAAGAAATTATGTGTGCGCATAAAGAAACCTTTTAAAAGAAAAATACTAAGCAGATTTTTTTTAATTAAAATCAATAGACCTCCACAAAGCGGTCCTAGGCTGTAAGTGTATCTCTCGTTCTAATAAACATCTACGAGTGTAGCTTGCTAGTTCCCGGAGGTGCATGGGTACGGTTGTTGGGATTTCTAGACAAACAATTTAAATCATGTGAATAGTGGGAGGGCTTTGCGTAAACGTCTACGAGTGTAGCTTGCGTAGACCTCTTTCACAAGTATTCTAGGATTGATTTAAATTATAGATAACAAAAGCTTTGAGGGCTGTGCGGTATGGTTACGTGCCATGCTAAACTGTCTCTTTTGGCCGGAGTTAAATTTGTGGTTAATTACTTAGAAGCATCTTAGAATATAATGCAAGAATTGCATCCCTGTTCTTGAGAGATGGCTTGGTCTAAGGTTTTCACTAATTATTAATTTCTAGTGTCAAAAGCATCCTGACATGGTAGTAAAATTAAATGGATTGGGGCTTAAAACCCGCAGTTCTGGTTGAGGGTGACATCGTAAACGTCTACGAGTGTAGCTTGCGGTGGGAACTCTTGGGCAATTAGTGGAAAACATTTGTATTTGATTTATTAAAAGGTTTTCAATGCATTTGTTTTCGAAGTTCAACATGTATGTTCTTATTTAAGATTCTTTATTATTTCAGATATGTCTATGTCTATTGTCGATCATATACTTGCTCTCAATCCTCTAACTGGTCCGAACTTCCATGAATGGATTTTCTGCATTAAACACATCCTTTATCTGAAAAATCAAGCACATGTTCTTTACATGGACCCACTGTTGCGTTCTCAAAGAGGAGTGTGCGAACTTGAGCTTGAATTCTATGACAGATGGGAGGATGCTGATGAGTTTGCCTTCTGGCTCATCACGGGTTCCCTGTCTAGAGAATTAAGGCATAAGTATGAACACCTCGAAAGGGCTGGAGAGCTTTGGAAGGAACTCTCGACAGCTTTTGGCAAAGTGGAACGAACTATTAACTGTAAGCTTGTGCACAATCTTGTGTGCAAGAAGATGGTTGAGGATAGTCCAGTGACTACGCACATGATGTCTGTGCTTGATCTCATGAGACAGTTTACTGTGCAGGGTGGTAATATCAGTACGCAAGGCGAGATTGATATTATCTTGAATTCTCTTCTGGAATCCTATCATGACTTTAAGGTAGTTGTTGCTGCAAAGGGAGAGTATGCTCTGCATGAGCTGCTTGAGGATCTTGTAGTGGAGAAGTCTACCATGCGAGCACGGAAACCTGTTCTGTCTGGCTCTAATACTGGTTTGACAACCTCTAAAGTTGGAGACGATGGTGCTGAGAGCAAGTTCAGGAAAACAGGCAGTGATAGCAAGTCTAGGAAGGGGAAGAGAGCCAAGGTCACTCCAAAGAAGAACGAGTGTGCTGGATGCGGAAAGGTAGATTGTCTGAATGCTAAGGGACAAGGTACGTCATTTGCATTTGTAACAGAAATATGTTTAGCATCGGTTTCTACTCATTCATGGGTAGTGGATACTGGAGCTACTGATCATGTTTGTTACATTTTGCAGGGGTTCACACCGAGGAGGGTGCTGAAGAATGACGAGGTTACCATCTCGATGGGGAACGCAGCACAAGTGAGTGCAGCTGCCATTGGAGATTTCACCTTGTACTTTGATGATTTTGTTTTAACATTGAGAGATGTTTTATACGTGCCATTTTCAGCGAAACCTTATTTCAGTTTCCAAACTTTATGTCGATGGATATTTAGTTTTTTTTATAGTGGTGTTTCAACCATTGGTAATAACGGTGTTATCTGTCGTGGAATGCTGAATAATTCTCTCTATGTTGTTAACTGTAATCATAAGTCTTCCGCAAGTATTGCATGTAATTCATCCGTAATTGATAATCCTAGGAAGAGAAAACTTACTTCTTCTGATGAGGATCTTACATATCTCTGGCACTTGAGACTGGGTCACATCATCTTGAAGCGGATTCAGAGACTTGCAGATGACGGTACATTGGACCTAGTCCGGGCTGTACCTTATCAAGTCTGTGAATCCTGCATCGAGGGCAAGATGTCAACTAGGCCTTTCAAGGCTAGTCAATCTCGAGCAGAGGAAGTGTTGGAATTGATCCATTATGACTTATGTGGACCGATGTCCACGCAGGCTCGTGGAGGGTACGAGTACTTCATCACTCTCATTGACGATTACTCAAGGTACGGATACGTTTACCTGCTTCGCTAAAAGTCTGAATGCTTTGAGAAATTCAAAGAGTTCAAGGCTGAAGTAGAAAAGAAGGTCGGGAAAACTATCAAGTCGCTGCGATCTGACCGCGGTGGCGAATACCTCGGCAACGAGTTCCTGCAATATTTGTCAGAAAATGGGATTACACCCCAGTGGACTGCACCGGGTACTCCCCAGCAAAACGGTGTAGCTGAAAGAAGAAATAGGACTCTTCTAGAGATGGTAAGATCAATGATGAGTTATGCAAACTTACCAATTTCGTTTTGGGGCTACGCATTGGAAACAGCAGCTTACGTGCTTAATGTGGTGCCTTCTAAATCAGTTCCTAAGACACCTTCTGAGCTCTTCCTTGGTCGCAAACCTAGTTTGTGCAAGTTTAGAGTATGGGGTTATCCGGCACACGTACTGTCGAAGGAACCTGATAAGTTAGAAAGCAGGTCAAAAGTAATAATGTTCATAGGGTATCCCAGGCAAACGAAAGGTGGTTACTTTTACTATTCTGAGAGTCAACGAGTCGTTGTTAGAACCAACGCTAGATTCTTGGAGGACGAGTATGTGAGTAATCATAAGTCAAGGAGTGATATCGTTCATCAAGAAATTGAGAACGAGAATGCGATTCTAAGGGAAGGGGAACGTGTAGATGTGGGTGCTCCTGTGAGAGGCACAGCACCACAGACATGTTCTTCAGTGCAATGTGCAGGACCACAAGTCACTGCACCTACTACTGACACGGCACCGATGCCTCGTCGTAGTGGGAGAGTTATTTTCCAGCCGGAAAGGTACATGTTCGTGGGTAAGTCTTCAGACTTGAGCCCGAAAGACGGACATGAGGACTCTGACCCACTGACTTACGAAGAGGCTGTGTAGGACAAGGATGTTGCCAAATGGCGTGTCGCCATGGATTCTGAAATTGAATCCATAACTGCTATGGATGTATACCAGAAGACTGATTTGCAGGATGGCTTTAGGGTCATAGGGTGCAAATGGGTATACAAAAGAAAGAAAGGGGTGGATGGAAAGATCACGGCTTTTAAGGCCAGGCTGGTGGCAAAGGGTTATAGTCAGAAAGAGGGCATTGACTATGATGAAACCTTTTCACCCGTAGCCATGCTCAAATCCATCCGAATACTCCTTGCCATAGCTGCGCATATGGACCTCGAGATCTGGCAGATGGATGTCAAAACCGCTTTTCTAAACGGTTACCTTGAAGAAGGTAGAGACATCTATATGCAGCAACCCGAGAGTTACATAAGCAAGGGCGAAGAACATCTTGTCTGGAAGCTTAGGAAGTCCTTGTATGGACTTAAGCAAGCTTCAAGGTCGTGGAACTTACGTTTCAACGATGTGATTAAATCCTATGGATTTGCACAGTTGGAAAACAAAAGTTGTGTTTACAGACTTTGTGTCAGTGGGAGCGTGGTCTTCCTTGCACTTTACGTTGATGACATACTCCTATTTGGAAACAACGAGGGAGTGATGTCGGAAATCAAAGTTTGGTTGTCCGAACAGTTCCAAATGAAGGATCTGGGAGAAGCTGGCTACATTCTTGGGATTAAGGTCTTACGAGATCGTAAGAGAAGAATGTTGAGCTTATCCCAGGCATCCTATGTGGATACTGTTATAGCCCGGTTCAGCATGCAACTCGCCAAGAAAGGCTTGCTACCTTTCAGACATGGCGTTCGTCTTTCTGGTGGGCAGTGTCCTCAGACACAGCGGGAGAAAGACGAGATGAGTCTTGTACCATACGCTTTGGCTGTGGGTAGTCTCATGTAAGCGATGCTGTGTAACAGGCCAAATATCTGTTATGTCGTTGGCATGGTAGCAAGATATCAGTCTAACCCTGGACAGGCGCACTGGACTGCTGTAAAGCACATCTTCAAGTATTTGAAAAGAACTAGGAATTTCTGCCGAGTTTATCAAAGTGAGGATTTGTGCCCTGTGGGTTATACAGACTCGGATTTCCAAAGGGACCAGGATGAGAAGAAATCGACCTCAGGATATGTATTTACCCTGGGAGGTGGAGCTGTATCTTGGAGGAGCTCAAAGCAGAAAGGCATTGCTGACTCCACCATGGAGGCGGAATATGTCGCCGCCTCCGACGCCTCGAAAGAGGGGGTGTGGCTCCGGAACTACCTTTTAGAGTTGGGCGTGATCCCGAGTTTGTCGAGGAGCATCACAATTTATTGTGATAACTCTGGTGCAGTGGCAAACTCAAAGGAACTGCGGTCTCACAGGGGAAGCAAACACATAAAGAGAAAGTACCATATCATACGAGAAATCGTATCGAGGGGCGATGTGCTGATTAAGAAGATTGACACTGCTGACAATCTTGCTGATCCGTTTACAAAGAGCTTGCTGCAGAAAGTTTACGAAAGACATATTCGTGAGTTGGGTCTGAGGTGGATGTCGACCACTGATAGTGGTTAAAGTGACAGCAGACTAGATAGACGGACTGTATACTCTGTAATAGCTTAGTCATGCTTTGAGTATAAGTGGGAGATTGATGGGTTTTGTATACTGAAAGCATTTATTACAATGAGTATACAACGGTTTATTTCTCCTATCTGTTAACAATCTTACATGTATGAACAATGGTATCCTCTTGTCTCACCGATAGGGACGATCATACGGTGTGTTGTAGATCGTAGAAGACAGTATGATCACTTGACCTAGTGAGGAATAAACCTGATCACAGCCGAGACAGCGTATGAGGATACGTCTGTCCGGATGGCTGCGGCATTGTCGGAATAAGTAGTCTATTTTGGTTACTTGACATGCTGGTACGCAAGGGTGGCTTATTGATGGACCACAGTGAGATGTGTTCGTCTGTCTGACATCAGCGAATACAAGATCTCATTATATTGATTATGTCCAAACCCTAACGAAGGTTCAGGGGTTTGCACGGGTTGACTGTTGCTTTGACTTGCCATGGTGGAGACACTAAGTAACGTGCTCGTATATGCGCATCTTGGGTAACAACAGTTCGTGTAGTACCGCCTGAGACTGGACTTAGGTAACCATATCCGAGTAATAGGATGGGGACATTCCCTGAGGAGCTCAATAACATTCATCGTGCCAAAGTCCTGCAGGCTGATTAAGTTCAGGCACGAGTGATTAGGTTTGAGTGGTACTACTCAGGAATTTTAAGATATTAATTAATTGTAGTTAGAGCTTGTCAGAGGCTCCGATTAATTAATGGATGTCCGGTAACCTTAAATATGGGGATTCTCAATTAATGCAGCTTGTTCTCATAACGTGGTAATAAAGGGGTAGGTCAGTATTAATTCTGTGGTGAAAAAGAATTAATATTAATTAATTAATTGTGTCTTGGGTTGTGGACATGGGAATTAATTAATTATAGGTCAACTTTATTATTTACATTAGGTCCCAGGACTGGCCCAATTAAATATGCTGAATTGAGCCCAAAATGGCCCATTAGGGTTTCCAACCCTAGGTCTATAAATAGACAGCTCTCTCTCATAAGTTGTAAGACAGTTGAAACACACTAAACCCTAGAGAGAGAGGAGGCGCCGATTTTTGGGAAGAGGGAGGAGAATTCTGATTCTGGTCCTGCTCAGAATACAGATCTACGGAGTCCACACCAGTAGTAGATCTGATCAGCATTGGGACACAGCCCTGAAGATCTAATCTGGAGAACATATTTTTCTTTTTCTTCTCTCTTTGTTTTCGAATTTATTCTTGGAAATTAGGTTTCTAATTTCTACTTTCGCAGATAAATTTGAATCGCTTGGTTGAATTGGGATTTAGAATTCAAACGCGAAAGATCGGTTCAGACTCGACGGAGTTACGCTAAACCCTAAATCCACAAATCTATGTATTAAATTCATAGGAGCATGCTAGGGTTTTGAGAATTTTAATTAAGAGCAATATCCATAAATCAATCCGGTTCAATTTGGTTTTGGTGATTCGGTTCACGAAAAAACCCTACACCTACATCATTCCCCAGATTCAGGTATTTTTTTAGCCTTCGTACCTACATCATTCCCCAGATTCAGGTATTAGCAGATTATCACTAAATTATATAACTAGTGACTTAGCAAAGCTAATAATATAGTGGCAAATAAAATTATCGAATCCCGGGGGAAAGAAGTAACGAAAAACCTTAAATACTAAATAAAAAGTTCTCAAAATACTGGTTAGGAAAAATCAAATTTTGGTTTTGGTTGTTTCGAAAATCTTAATGCTTGCAGATTAAAATCAAACATAAAAAATAAAAGGCTTTTGATGAAACTATTATGCGAAGTACAGATTCCAGGGATATCTACCTATCAAGTATGACATGTATAAGTGAATTGATTAATTCCCAATTTAATTCCTCTTCGTAGTGAAACATCAGAAAAGTATTATGAATTTCTTTGTTAGACAATTCATAAAGTAGATTAGTCAATTACTTATCTCCGCTCGGTCTCAAGATAAATTAACTAACTCCAAAAATCAACAGATTTATTCCTATAATCTATCTCCTTCTGTTCAGACAAGAAATCAAATTATATTGTGAAAACTCTTTCCATTGAAAACTATTACAGTTGCGTCTCAAGTTCTCAAAGTTGTTTAATCCTAAGATGTGGCCAGCAAACTCAAGATTATGATTAAGCCCAGATTTCACAAACTACGATGGGAAAGGGAAAATAATTCAATTAATCAAACATGCATACATTGTTAGTTCGAAACCCTAGAATCTGAAAAGAGATTTAGCTACACATATTCATGAATAAAATCATAGAGATGAAGAGAAACATGAATTGCATAAAGATTTGGGTGTAGATGTCTTCCCACAAAAACCTTTCTTCAAACATAAACCTAAAAAGCTCTTGGAAATCTCTAAAACCTTCAACTCTAAAATCTCTTAATTGCTATATTGATTCCCACACTTAATTTCGAATTTTACATAGCCTTTTATAATAGTGAAAGATGTATCAAACAGTATCTAGGATTAGATATGTCTCTATCTTCAAATCATGATCAGATTAGGAAAACCCGTCGCCGCGTCTATCGATGGAGAAATCCCATTGATCGACGGCCTGGAAGAACCCGCGTCGATCGATAGCCTTGAAAAACACTTTGTCAATCGCTCTTCAATCTCTTCATCGATCGTTCACTGAATCGCCCTCGTCGATCGACGTGCTCTTGGCGTCAATCGACGTGGCCCTAGAACTTCGAGCAATTCCTGCTTCTTCCCGTTTTTTGACTTAAAACCTGCATAATTCACCAATCACGACATTACGAGCACAAAGCCAATTCATGCACAAAAATATGCATAAAACAATCTAAACATCACTCAATTAGCCAAAGAACAACTAGATAAGTTGGTAAAAATACTAACTTATCAACTCCCCCAAACTTAAACCATTGATCGTCCTCGATCAATTCGCAGAAAAGAAATCGAATCAAATGCAGACACAAGTGTGCAATGCCTCACAAGCTTCTTTTGCAATCCAAGTATCACTCATTCATATAAATCATGCAATCCAAACACATTCTCATTGTTAAATTATTGAGGAGGAACCTCACCGGGCAGTGTTTGCACTCATCGCTCAACAAGTAAAGGGTTTGTGTTTCACTCACTCAAGGTTTTAGTTCACCTCACCATAAGTTTGACAAATTTATCATCTCTCCACTGCTTGTTAGTGTGGGTTTTCAGGGAATCAGAAAGGTCTTTGTTTGGTTGTAATGTGGCTTACCTAAAAGGTGGAATATATTTGGCTAAGTGACTCAAAATATTGCAATCAAACCGAAAAATCCAAGCATATCATAACCACATAATTTTCTTTTTTCTCATGCACAATCTTGTTCCTTCTCTTTTATAATTTTCAGGGTCCCTTAGAACTTGTTTCAAACTTTCGTGAACTACACATGAATTTTTTTTCTCTTCTCTCTTTTTTTTTCTTTCACTAATGTTCACTTTCCTTAATTTACCCATGGGAACCCCTATTTAACTAGAGACTTAGCAAAGCTAATAATATAGTGGCAATTAAAATTATCGAATCCCAGGGGAAAGAAGTAATGAAAAGCCTTAAATACTAAATCAAAAGTTCTCAAAATACTGGTTAGGAAAAATCAAATTTTGGTTTTGGCTGTTTCGAAAATCTTAATGCTTGCAGATTAAAATCAAAACATAAAAAATAAAAAGCTTTTGATGAAACTATTATGCGAAGTACAGATTCCAGGGATATCTACCTATCAAATATGACATGTAAAAATGAATTGATTAATTCCCAATTTAATTCCTCTTCGTAGTGAAACATCAGAAAAGTATTATGAACTTCTTTGTTAGACAATTCATAAAGTAGATTAGTCAACTACCTATCTATGCTCGGTCTCAAGATGAATTAACTAACTCCAAAAATCAACAGATTTATTCCTATAATCTATCTCCTTCTGTTCAGACAAGAAATCAAATTATATTGTGAAAACTCTTTCCATTGAAAACTATTACAGTTATGTCTCAAGTTCTCAACTAATTAATCCGAAGATGTGACCAGCAAACTCAAGATTATGAATAAGCCCAGATTTCACAAACTACGATGGGGAAGGGAAAATAATTCAATTAATCAAGCATGCATACATTGATAGTTCGAAACCCTAGAATCTGAGAAGGAAGTTAGTTACACATAATCATAGTAGAATTCATCAAAGATAAATAAAACCTGAATTGCATAAAAACTTGGGTTTGAATGTCTTCCCACAAAAATTTGTCTTCAAACATAAACCCTAAAAAACTCTTGGAAATATCTAAAATCTTCAACTCTAAAATCTCTTAATTGCTCTACAGATTTCCACACTTAATTTCGAATTTTACATGGCCTTTTATAATAGTGAAAGATGTATCAAACAGTATCTAGGATTAGATATGTCTCTATCTTCAAATCAGGATCAGATTAGGAAAACCCATCGCTGCGTCGATCGATGGAGAAATCCCGTCGATCGACGGCCTGGAAGAACCCGCATCGATCGACGGCCTTGAAAAACACTTCGTCGATCGCTCTTCAATCTCTTCATCCATCATTCACTGAATCGCCCTCATCGATCGACGTGCTCTTGGCGTCGATCGACGTCGCCCTGGAACTTCGAGCAATTCCTGCTTCTTCCCATTTTTCCGACTAAAAACCTGCATAATTTACCAATCACGACATTACGAGCACAAAAGCCAATTCATGCACAAAAATACGCATAAAACAATCTAAACATCACTCAATTAGCTAAAGAACAACTATATAAGTTGGTAAAAATACTAACTTATCAACTCCCCCAATCCTAAACCATTGATCGTCCTCGATCAATTCGCAGAAAAGAAATCGAATCAAATGCAGACACAAGTGTGCAATGCCTCACAAGCTTCTTTTGCAATCCAAGTATCACTCATTCATATAAATCATGCAATCCAAACACATTCTCATTGTTAAATTATTGAGGAGGAACCTCACCGGGCAGTGTTTTCACTCATCGCTCAACAAGTAAAGGGTTTGTGTTTCACTCACTCAAGGTGTTAGTTCACCTCACCATAAGTTTGACAAATTTCTCATCTCTCAATTGCTTAATAGTGTGGCTTTTCAGGGAATCAGAAAGGTCTTTGTTTGGTTGTAATGTGGCTTACCTAAAAGGTGGGATATATTTGGCTAAGTGACTCAAAATATTGCAATCAAACCGAAAAATCCAAGCAGATCGTAACCACATAATTTTCTTTTTTGCTCATGCACAATCTTGTTCCTTTTCTTTTATAATTTTTAGGGTCCCTTAGAACTTGTTTCAAACTTTCGTGAACTACACATATGAATTTTTTTTTCTCTTCTCTCTTTTTTTTCTTTCACTAATGTTCACTTTCCTTAATTTACCCATGGGACCCCCTTTTTTTTCACGCGGCCTCATATCACAATCCCACTATTCACACCATCCAATAAATCAGACTTCTTTTATTCATCAACCCTTCTAAACAAAGAAAATTTATTCAAAGCTCAAAGGGGCTACAAGTGGAATTTAAAGGTTAGTGTATGGGAGATGGGCTACGAAAGAACATGCCTAAAATCATTTTCACCCTATTACCACACTTAATGCAACCTCAAGAGAGAAATTTGTCAAATTCTAGGAAGTAAGTCTAAAAACCTTGTCACTCATCAAACGAAAAGAAAGGCTCAAATTTTTACATAGGATTAAAATTTTGTTAATCCTCAATAATTACCCAACTTTGAACAGTTATCATGCAAGGATTTATATTTCAAAGATCAACTCATCAAGCAAAACAGCTCCTATCTTCGGCTACTCTATCACACAGATTTTCATTCTCAATCAGCAAATATCTCAATTATCAACCAACAATTTTCATTCAAGGAAAGACAAGTCATATTTTCAATACCAACATAATCAAAAGTAGTTCCGACTGCCCTATGTTCAAAAGCTCCTAAAACAATTCTCAAGACTATCCAATTCAGAACTAGTACCACAAATCAAGAGTTCAAAATACTAATTTGAGTGAAAAGTCTTGCAGAGAGAAATTGTTCACATTGAAGCAAAAGAACAAGGATGGTGATGGTTCAGAAAAAACAAAAACGAAAACAAAACAAAAACGAAAAGCAACAAAATCATAAAAAATAGTAAATAAAATAAAAAAAATGCAAGCGTTTCCCTTTACCGATCCTCATCCCCCCAAACTTGTTTCACTCAAAGGAGTGGACAAGGTTTCAAGTTAGATGGGAAAAGAGAAACGGCACCTCATTCCTCCTTCGGAGGATCCTCCATAACCAGATCGGAGGATGGTCAGACAGGAAGTCTCCGACAGCGGTCCTGGCGCTCTCGCTGGTGGCGGAGGTAGACGGAGTTGGGTTGGGTGTTCAAAAGGAGACATTGCATCTGACTGTCGAGGGTGTTGAGCCTCGAGGTCATATGCTGGCGGAACTCGGCCTGCCGGGTGTGCTCCGCCGCATGCAAAGCAGCTGCTGCTGCATGAACTGGTAGATCGTCGCCAGATCCATCCCGGAGGAAGAAGATCCTCCCACAAAGTGGCTGGAAGAGGCCCCACCGGTCCTGCCTGGAATCTCCTCTGCTCCCCCATCATGCTCCTCATCCTCGGGCGCCTCATCCTCGGCGTCCTCTGCTGGGGGTCGGTGGTTTGGCCGTGTTTGCGGTCTGTGAAGGAGTCTGGAGGTGTTGGGTCCTCCACGTGATCCAACCATCAGCCTCATTTGGGCGGGTGTGCTCATCAACTAATTATCACGAAAGTGATAATCGGTTACACGCGTGAGTGCCTTCTGCGATAGTGGAAACTTGTCCCCGTTGGACATCCTCAAAGACCAGCCACCCTCTCGGGGTGAAAGCATCATCATCCAACTCAGGTGCGAGGTGCTGACACCTCGGCTGTCCTCGAGTACCTCAATGTCGGCCAAGTCGATCCCCAGATGCTCCGCAATCGGGGTAATCAATCCCCCGCTCCAAATGTTGCCCTTGGAGGCCTTGACCTGGTGCCTCCAGTGGTCCATGATCAGTGCTGCGAAGCTGAACTCCTCTCCTGTCAACATGCAGTAGATGGCATAGAGCTCCCCCACTCTCACTTTGGCGCTCTCATGTCGACCGGTGATAGACACCCCCATGCACCGCTGAAGATAACGAAACACGGGGTTGTTGAATAAAATTCTCTCACATCCCCCTTTGCCTCGGCTGCAATTTGGCTCCAAAACCCGGCCATGTCAAAATCTGGAGGAAGAAACCCGATGTCAGTTTCGGGGACACCCCAAATTTCCTCAAGCGTGTCCTTTGGCAGCTGATAGGGTTTGTTCAGAAGTTGGAAGGAAGTGGTGGTTGGCTCTGACTCGGGCTGAACATCGTAGACTTGGAGCGACGCCAAAAACTCCAACACAAGCGATGGGTAGGTCGGCCACCGCTTGGTCATCCATGAATCCCATTTGACTCGCTCCAACAAGGTCGCCACATCCCGTCTGATACCCAACATGTGCATCGTTTATGTACACGGGTATAGAGTCTGGCGGACCGTGAACTCTTCACTAGAGAATTTTCGGAACCTCTTTTCGGCTGCCTTGTTGGTAAAAGTAGGGCGGAATGCCATTTTTGTCTGCAAGGATAGAGGGAAAAATTGTCAACAAATATTCAAAGTACTTCACCAAAATTTCCAAATTCACCAAAAACAAAAATATGCAATTAGGCTCAAAATGAATCTACCCAAGCAAAATTGATTCAACATTCATGCAATTGACACGTTGAAAGAATTTTACCCAAAATAGCAGGACAAGAAAATCACCCCCCAATTGGAATTATCCTCAAACAAGCAAGAGTCGAATTCAATCAATTCCAATGCTACAATCTCACCAAAAGCAAGTATATCGACTAGAACAACCACCCATATCGAATAATCATGAAGAGTTGCAATGAAATCGACAAAAAAGCAAAAATTGAAACTAGGGCTCCAAGGTTCAATTCTCATCAAAATTATGCTCAAATCATTCAAAACACATGAAATAATCGTAGTGGAAGGGTCTAGGAGACATACCGTTGATTGGAGCGGCGAATTTGGAGAGAAAAATTCGAGGATGGGTGTTTGGGGAGGAAAGAGTGTCGTGCGAGTGTGTTTCGTGAAAAAAAATGAGGAAACTGGGTTTAAAAACCCGTCTGTCGTGCCTCTGATACCCCACGTAGATCGATGCTGGTTCTGCATCGATCGACGGAGTCCAGAAGCTCGCGTCGATCGACGCTGGTTCTACGTCGATCGATGTGGGCCAAAACTTCGCATCGATCGACGTGAGTCTAGCGTCGATCGACGCAGACCTGAACAGAGCACTAACTCGAAAAGAATTACAAAAATTGATTCCACGACCTATTGACTCAACTTGATTGAATTGAAATAACAGAAGTAAGAAAAGCAGTAAATTGTTGGGTTACCTCACAACCAGTGCTTGGTTTAATGTCTCTAGCTCGACAATACCTGGACTTTCATGGGCGATTCAAGTAGTACTTCTCCACCGCTCCGACTTGGAGTGGGGTGTAGTACAGTTTAAGGTTCTACCCGTTCACCTTGAAGTTCTTCCCATCTTGGCTAGCCAGCTCGACTACACCGTTCAGAAATTGACAGATCACGGTGTATGGTCCAGCCCACTTTGACTGCAACTTTCCGGGCATGAGACGGGATTTGAAGAGGAGGACTTTGTCACCTGAATGAAAAATATGAGAGCGAATCCCTTTGTCGTGGAATCTCTTCGCTCGCTTCTTGTATATGACATTGTTCTCGTAAGCTTCATCCCGAAAGTCTTCCAATTCATTCAATGCGATGGCGCGCTCTTCTGCAGCCATCTTCTAATCCTGATTCAGCTCTTTCACTGCTCTCCAAGCATTGTGCTCCAACTCGACAGGGAGGTGACATGATTTTCCAAAGATGAGTTGATATGGAGATGTCCCGATGGGCGTTTTGTAGGTGGTGCGGTATGCCCAAACTGCATCGTCAAGTATTGCTGCCCAATCTTTTCGCTGCTTCACCATCTTTTCCAAGATTTGCTTGATTTCTCGGTTGGAGAGCTCCGTCAGCCCGTTCCCTTGAGGATGATATGGGGTGGTAACGCGGTGCTTGACTCTGTATCTAGCAAGAAGAGAGGCAAGCCATTTGTTACAGAAGTGTGATCCCCATCGCTTACCAAGGCTCTTGGCGTTCCAAATCTTGTCATGGGCTTCTGAAGGAACTTGATGACGACTTTGGAGTCATTGGTGACTGTTGGAACGGCTTCAACCCATCGCGACACGTAGTCCACCGCCAGTGGAATGTATGAGAACCCTTGGGATGGCAGAAAAGGACCCATGAAGTCGATCTCCCATACATTAAAGATTTCAACTTCAATCACCGGGATCTATGGCATCTCATCCCTCCGCAAAATGTTGTCGGTCCTCTGACAACGATCACAGCTCGTAATCCACCCACGGTAGATCTCGTGGATTGAAGGCCAATAGAATCCGCTCGTAAGGATTTTGAATGCTGTCCGGTTGGCTGAATGATGACCACCGCTAGGAGATGAATGAAAGGCCTCAAAGATTTGTTGCCACTCGAATTGAGGCACACAACGGCGACTGACGCCGTCAGCGCATTTACGCCAAAGGTAGGGATCCTCCCAATAGTAGAATCTGACGTCATGCAGAAACTTCTTCTTTGCATATGGGGAAGAATCCGGTGGAAGAACGCCGGCCACCAGATAATTGACAAAATCTGCATACCATGGTGTTTTTTACTCGTACGTCTCCCTCAAATCCTTAATAGCGTAGATCTGTTCATCGGGGAATGTCTCTCGGATCCTCATCAGCTGATCATCCCCTTCAACTGGTGGCTCTAATCGTAACAAATGGTCTGCAATCACATTTTCACTCCCTTTTCTGTCTTTGATCTCCAAATCAAACTCTTGTAGCAAGAGTATCCACCGAATCAATCTGGGCTTGGCATCTTGCTTCGCGAACAGGTATCTGATGGCTGCATGGTCGTTGTAGACAATCATCTTCGAACCTATCAGATAGGACCGAAACTTGTCAAATGCATACACGACTCAAGCATTTCCTTTTCTGTGGTGGTATAGTTACACTGGGTCGGATTCATGCTTTTGCTGGCGTAGTGAATCCCATGAAATAGCATTCCTTTCAGTTGCCCCAAAGCTGCCCCAACTGCATAGTCGCTGGCATCGCACATCAGAATGAACGGCTCGCTCCAATCCGGAGAAGTCAACACCGGAGCAGTCACTAATGCCTCCTTCGGCTTTTCAAAGGCCTGCAGGCAGTCGTCGTCGAAGACAAATGACACATCCTTCTCCAACAATTTGCACAAAGGCCGCGATATCTTTGAGAAGTCTTTGATGAATCTTCTGAAGAATCCGACATGACCAAGAAAACTTCTGACTGCTTTGACACTTGTTGGTGGCGGCATCTTTTTGATGGCTGTCACTTTGGCTCGATCCACTTCTAGTCCTTCAGCTGATACTCGATGTCCCAGCACGATTCCTTCTCGCACCATGAAGTGGCATTTCTCCCAATGAGGCATAGATTTGTCTCGGTGCATCACTCAAGTACGGTAGCCAGATTCTGTAAACAAACATCAAATGAGCTACCAAAAATTGAGAAATCATCCATGAATACCTCCATGATTTGTTCGATCAACTCGTGGAAGATTGCCATCATGCATCTTTGAAAGGTTGTTGGTGCGTTGCACAATCCAAACGGCATCCGTCGGTAGGCAAACACTCCGTAAGGACAGGTGAATGTTGTCTTGTGCTGATGGCATCAGAAAAGTATTATGAACTTCTTTGTTAGACAATTCATAAAGTAGATTAGTCAATTACCTATCTGCGCTCGGTCTCAAGATGAATTAACTAACTCCAAAAATCAATAGATTTATTCCTATAATCTATCTCCTTCTGTTCAGACAAGAAATCAAATTATATTGTGAAAACTCTTTCCATTGAAAACTATTACATTTACGTCTCAAGTTCTCAACTAATTAATCCTAAGATGTGGCCAGCAAACTCAAGATTATGAATAAGCCCAGATTTGACAAACTACGATGGGAAAGGGAAAATAATTCAATTAATCAAACATGCATACATTATTAGTTCGAAACCCTAGAATCTGAAAAGAGATTTAGCTACACATATTCATGAATAAAATCATAGAGATGAAGAGAAACATGAATTGCATAAAGATTTGGGTGTAAATGTCTTCCCACAAAAACCTGTCTTCAAACATAAACCTAAAAAGCTCTTGGAAATCTCTAAAACCTTCAACTCTAAAATCTCTTAATTGCTATATTGATTCCCACACTTAATTTCGAATTTTACATGGCCTTTTATAATAGTGAAATATGTATCAAACAGTATCTAGGATTAGATATGTCTCTATCTTCAAATCAGGATCAGATTAGGAAAACCTGTCGCCGCGTCGATCGATGGAGAAATCCCGTCGATCGACGGCCTGGAAGAACCCGCGTCGATCGACGAAAATTGGGCGTCGATCAACGGCCTTAAAAAACACTTCGTCGATCGCTCTTCAATCTCTTTGTCGATCATTCACTGAATCGCCCTCGTCGATCGACGTGCCCTTGGCGTCGATCGACGTGGCCCTGGAACTTCGAGCAATTCCTGCTTCTTCCCATTTTTCCGACTAAAAACCTGCATAATTCACCAACACGACATTACGAGCACAAAATCCAATTCATGCACAAAAATACGCATAAAACAATCTAAACATCACTCAATTAGCCAAAGAACAACTAGATAAGTTGGTAAAAATACTAACTTATCAGCAGATTACACTGTTGTTACCATCTCAAGTTAGAAAGAAAGAGTCAAAATTTCCAAGAACAAAGTTATGAACTTCTAAGGCCCAACAGCTCAATATCAAAATAAAGATGTAGGAGCAATTCTTGACTTGAACAGCAAGTTACGATAATTACAACTACTGAAAGATTTCTGTTCAAAAGAGACAAACATGTTTACACCAGAAATCATTACAGAACTCAGCCTGAATGCCAAGATAGTGAGGATGGATCTTCCATAACTGCCACAATATGTCCAAAAACTATGAAGCTTTCACTAGATATACTAACGGAGCACTTCAATCTAAAGGCATCAGGTGATTTTGTCACCTATCTGCAATATGTGTTAGCTCTTGAAGAAGCACTATGGAGAAAGTGGAAGAACTAAACCTCTGAAAACTTCAACCTAGATGTCTCCATAGAAACTCTCCAACCCATTCACTACACGACTCTAAACATAGTTAGTTGAATACTTATTTGCCTAACTAAGTACATCTGGAAGTTTTGTCCAAATAATAACTAGGTTGACCTACTCTTTTTGTCTCCACCGACAAATGTCTTTATACCTTTAGCTCATTCTTTAACTAATCAGTTAAATCTCATACTTAACTGATATCCCATCAACTGATTGATCGTTAGTTGTTTAAAATCTCAATGGATCTTCTCTTCAATTGGTGAGAGCTTATTTCTAGTTCTATTTGTTAGGAAGTATTCCTATCTGTTTGTTGTTTTCATGTGTCAAAATTCGTATAGAAACCACCAAGTTAGAAGTGTCTCTAGATTAGCTTAGTTTGCACAAATTTTTAAAGTCTTGTTAGGATATATCAAGTTGTAATAGAACTGACAAAGCTAACCATGACAAACTTGGTGGAAATCCAAAGCCCCAGTTTGGATCGTGTGAAGTAAGGAGAGACCATCTTCCAGTTTGAAGCTGATGACTCAGAGAAACTGACCAAAGACTCCAGCCTGGATCATCTCCAGTTTAAAAGTTCAGTTCCTACTCACACGAAGAGACAAAGAGAACAAGTCAGAGGAATCATCAAAGACCTATCTTTAAGAATGGAGATTCATAAAGACTGATGAAACATAAACTAATTCAGATTCCTCAAACTGGCAGAGCCGTTCTGACGCAAAAGCAGAATGTCATCCTATGTTAGAAAAGGACATAGTAGGTGCAGAACCTCAGGAAATGTGCCCTGCTCTCATCAGAAATGAGACGCATCAGATTGGACGATGCTCAAATATCTCTAAACGGCTACAATTGAAATGCTCACACTTCGTCTTAAATACACGAGGTATGCAGAGCGAAAATATATAGAAACGAAGAAAAAGCAGCGACACTCTACGCTAGTGAAAACTCGAGAGTTTCTATCATCAAGGCTAATTCTCAGCATATCATGTCTCGTTTCTTGAACACGAGACTCGCAGCTTCTAAGCTCGAGTTATTTTATCGGTGTTCTTTCTCTCTTAGAAAGAACACAACAGTCATTGCAAATTTTCAGCAGTGATTCTTACGAGCATCTAGCCAACCTGTTCGATAGTTCAGGAGGAACTATAAAGCTCTCAACTTCGGAGGAGGAGGTTGTGTGGTGTACCCACACTCCAAATCTACGAAGCTTAAGGGACACCAAAGGTCTGGACGTGTGAACTAGTGGACTGAAGTTTGAAATCACCTTATTTAATTAAATCTATCTAATCAATTCTATACATGTAAACAATGTTTCAAGGTATCAGAATTCAAATATAAAAATCTCACATAATTAACGCGAAATCTTACTTTTAGAATCTTAAATATTATATTAACCCATGAGAAATATTTATAACTTAAGAACTTACAAGTATCAAGTCATACGTACCGTTTCCATGCTAATACACCACAAAGTTTTTCATATAAAATGATAATTTACACAAATCATATATTTAAAAGTTTTACTTAAATTTTTCATACGTTATCGAGTTTGATTAAAAAAATATCATACCTTGATTTACTTGCCTCTAGTTCTCCTTTTGGTCATAAGTAAAATGTTTTAATTTTGTATTTTGAGATCAAGAACGCCTCTAATTAAAATAAATATATGTAAGAACTTTAATTAAAATTAAGAATGTCAATCAAATCTATGATCAATAAAAAACACAGGTTATGGTAAAAAATATTTTGAACACAAAAAAAAATCTTATTCACGTTACATTTCTATGGCAATTCTAAGATTATACTATATATTTAGTCTTGAAGATTATAAGTTCTCATCGTACGTGTATTTAGTAAAATAACTTTTAAATGATAATAAATATATTAAAGATCATATGAGTCAAAAAGTAAAACGTAATCAAATATAATTGTAATAAAATAATAATATTTTTAATAATTAAATGAATAAATACACAAAAATTGTGATAAGATAAACATAGGAATATGCACACAAGCTTCAACAAAAAGTCAATTCCAAATTAATTGAATCGAATAGCCTCATTGTTCACAATGAAAGAATTAACTTGACATCGTAACTAAAAATGGCAACTTTCTTTATTCATAATCCAGAACTGTTTCCAAAATAACATAATTAAATATTTTTCATTTTTATTAAGAATGAAAACAAAACTTAAAAACTAAAAACAAAATGTATAAAATAAAATAAAAAATCCTAAAAAACACTTGTAAGAATTTCTAATAATTCATAAGGGCCAGTGTTGAGTTGACCCGAACTGCCGGGGGTTCACCAACACCCAAGGTTTTTACATTAAAAAACTGAAAAGGAAATGGAACTGAAGAAACAAAACAACAAATATGAATAGACAGAGAGAGCAGTGGATGGCATTACTGGACTCTTTCCAAATTAAATACATACATCATGGACATTTACATTAAGCAACAGTGATGTGTTTGTTGGTTCTCAAACAGAGAGCTACCTAGTTTTCTATCTCTCTCTCTCTACCAGCTTAGAGAATTGTTTGACTGCTGAACTTT
>JAPKLW010000196.1:210490-250382 GCA_026898455.1 Plectranthus barbatus
TACATTATAATATATTAAAAATAAAGTAAAATAATTATTCAATGCGTAGAACTAATTTTGTTTAGTTTTATCATCAATAATTTTTTCTATGGCCAACATTTGTTTAAAAATAATTTTTAGTTTTGTAAATACTTTCATTGATATTAATTTTCAATTTTTAATGAGAATTAAGTTTTTTAATATATTATAATTAAAAAATTAATGCTTATTTTTTTCAATAATATTTTTATATTTATTTAAAGCATTATTATTTTTATATATCTTATCATTATTAAAATATTATAAAAAACAAAATATATAAAAAATATATATTAATTATGAAATTAAAGATTTTAAAAAAATAAATTAATATTAAAAAATAAAAAATGTCACGTGGAAAATATGTGGCAGTGAGTCTGCACTACATCAATGTCACGTGGCACTTAATGGCTTAGTCAGCGACATGGGACAAAATTCCCTAACAGAATGAAAGTGTGGGATAAATTTCTCTAACAGCAAAAGAGTGGGATAAAATCCCCTAATATGTAAAAGATTGGGATATATTTGCATATTTTCCCATTAGTATTTGGCAAATTCTCAGATGAGACGGTCTCATCATTTTTATTGTGAGACGAATTTAATGAAATGATGTATTTCTTTATTGCAAATGATGTCTCACCATTTTTATTGTGAAACGAATTTAATGAAATGATGTATTTCTTTATTGCAAATAATGTAATTTTTAAAAATGAAATTATGTATTTAACTTATTAAAATGATGTATTAAGGTCCGTCTCACAATAAAAAAATGTTGAGACCGTCTCTCGTGAAACCAACTCTTAGTATTTATATATTTATAGATTTAGATCAATACAATTAAAGTTTTATTTTATTTTCCTCATGAAATTTATTTACAAAATACAAAAAAAACATTTCTCACAAAATAATAAATTAAATTTTCTTATATGAAATATATATTAGTTTGTGTTTTTATTTTTTCACATATATATTAGTACATTTGAATGATATTTTTACTGTGTATATGAATGAGGATCAAGATCTAAAATTATGTTCGTTTCCACTTTATACTTTAAGATTCAACCTAACAAAGAAAAAGTCATTTTCAGAAAAGGGAAAAGTATCAATTTATTAAAAATTATTATTATTTTGTCAAATATATTAAAACATATGCATATTACCAAAATATATTACAAACTATCAATTTTGTAAAAGATTTATGATAGAAGCCGATTTCCGGCGATGAAAAGTTAATGTGGCATACTGGATGACAAATCACCATTTAAAATTACACGACATTGTGCAAATATATTACAAACTATTATAATTTCCTCAATCGTATTATAAATTATATATATCCTAAATAAAAGCTAATACTATAAATTTATTCTTTTGTTACAAAAATATATTTATTTTTATTTTAAAATGTGAATAAAATATAGTTATATTCAAAAAATATTTAAATAAAAATTTTTGACAATTTTTTTAAAAAAGAAAAAATAAAAAAAAAAGCATATTTTAAATTTCCTATTTATTTTTCTCTCATATCTAACTTTGTCAAACCAAAAAATTCATTTTTTTTTTCAGCAAGGTGTGAGACCATATCAAAAGTATAGAAAAATTAAAATGAGTGTTTTTAATATTTTTTTCTTTTATTTAATTTATCAAGAATTTTTATTTAAATATTTTAAACATAATTATATGATTTAAATATTCTAACTATAAATAAAAATGTATTCATCATAAATTTAAAATAAATTTGATTGTTTAAAGTATTTATTTAAACATATATATAGTTTGCAATATAATTGTGAAAATTACAATAGAATGTAATATATTCGTAAAAATTACAAAACTAATAGTTTGTAAAATAATTGATACTTTTTCCTTTAAAAAAAAATTCATTCTAACAAAATTATGATCAAATTTTCAAAATATTTTGTTTAAGATTATAACCTGCCATAAATAAGATAACTCTTAAAAATGATACTTATACTTTTAGAAAAAATTGTCAAATAATTTCCTTTAACTCTTTATTAATATATATATTGTATACCTATGGATTTTTTCTAGATCAATACAATACTATGTTAATATTAAATAAAAAAGATTATAAATGATAATATTTTTTAGATGAGATAATTTCAGTTATTAATTTAAATCTTTTGATATAGCTAATATTTCTATATTGTTAATTTTGTTATATAATTAAGTGGTTTAAAGATGTATAAATAGAGAGAAAATGTAGATATATTAGCTTGAAAAAGAAAAAATAATAAAATAATGATATGAGTGATGGTTTTGGAGGAAAAATGACATCATTATAATTATTTGAAACTTCTTGTTATTATATATATTGAATATATATTTATTAGATTTACACTGGGCGTTGTGCGAATAAATATTTTTCAGAATATTATGTGAACTGTTTAATATAATATGATAAATAATATTATTTTTTTTACTTTATTGAAGAACAATTAATGTTTCTATTGTATATAAATACCTATATAGAATTTTCATATTTGATATTTTTTATGATTACTTTTTCATATTTTAGTGAAGATATTATAGTAGTTTCCTTGAAATAATACTAATTATATTGTATAAACTTATGCAAAATACTAAACTCATTTAATAAACTTTCAGCGCATATATTATTTATTTTAATTAGTCTCAAAATAGAAGTATTCATATTTAAACTCCTATCATTTATCAACTTTTTAAAAAAATAATAGGGCTTACAAAACTATAATTAACTTATAATGTTTGTCTACTTTTGTATCTGACACTAAAAAATATGTTTTGTGTTGGTCCCCGATCAGAGTGTTTTATATGTAATGGAAGTATTAATATAATCTTGCACTTATCTTGCTAAGTTCTGGATTTAGCAAGTGTTTATCAAATGTATTTTAGCTCAATTATTTGTTAAGTTAACTTGCAGTCAATACTACAACACTTGATGTGTTGAGTTTCAAATGCACGAATGCACAATATAACGAAATAAAGGAGTAAGGACACAAGGATTTATAGTGGTTCGAACAACTGTTCTACGTCCAATCTTCAGTCCTTTGACTGAAAATTCACTAAAAGACTGAGTACAACTGTCCTTTGACTGTTCTACGTCCTATAGGACCCGTAATTGATCGGGTACCAAAAATATAACTTCTTTGTTTTGCAGGAACAGGGTCTAGGAAGAAGAATGTCAAGAAAAATCAAAGAATGGATCCTAGATAATGGATGCTCAGGTCACATGATAGGAGATGAAGAGATCTTCACAGAACTTCACAAGTTACGAGGAGCTTCAGTCTCATTTGGTGACAACTCCAAGGCCAGAGTAATCGGAAGAGGGTGCATCGAGCAAAATGGAATGCGAATAATCAACGTTGCCCTCATCGATAGCCTGAAGCACAATCTACTGAGCATCAGTCAACTAAGTGAAAGTGGATACATTGTTTCTTTCTTTGATACATGTTGTGAAGTTGTTGATAGAACCACTGGAGAAGTAAAGCTCAGAGGAATCAGAAAATGAGGACTCTACATTGCTGATTGGGAAAGTGGTCAATAAGCATCGTGCTTCATAGCATTCAACAAAGAAGAGACAAATTGGCTATGGCACAAAAGGCTAACACATCTGAACTTTAGAATAATCAATTATATTGCCAAAAATAACATTGTTGCAGGTTTACCACAAGAAACCTTCAAGAAGGAAGGAATATGCAGATCATGTCAACAAGGAAAGCAAGTCAAAGCGTCCTTCAATTCAAATCCGGAAAAGGCCACTTCAAACAGAATCCTTGAGCTACCGCACATGGATTTATTCGGCCATGTGACACCACCCACTGTAGGTAACAAACAATATACTTTAGTTGTTATTGATTACTATTCCAGGTACACATGGGTGAGGTTACTCAAAAGCAAGGACGAAGTGAAAATTATCCTTCCGGAGCTGATAATTAGAGTTCAAAACGATAAAGAGCTCACAATTAAAAAGATAAGATCCGACAATGGTACAGAATTTTGCAATGGAGCATTGATGGATTTTTACGCCAACGCTGGGATATGACATGAAAGGTCCACTGCAAGAACACCCCAGCAGAACGGCCTAGCAGAAAAAAAGAATAGAACCTTAAAAGAAGTCGTGCGTACAATGCTTGCCGATACAGATCGAAGTCAAAAATACCGGGGAGAAGCTGTAATGAATGCTTGCTACACGCAGAATCGAAGCGGATTGAACCTTCACTTCAACAAGACTCCCTATGAAATATATCATGGTTGTAAGCCTTCCTTAGCTCATCTTCGTATTTTTGGTTCATCATGTTATATCCATAATAATGGGAAATCGAAATTAAGTACTTTCTTTCCCAAAGCCGATGAAGGAGTGTTCCTAGGATATGGACATCCGTCTCACAAGGGATATAGAGTGCTTAATAAGACAACCAAGCTTGTGGCAATAACATGCAATGTTATTTTTTATGAAGCTACTTTAGTGCGCATGAGCATAAGAAGTCAAATAGATGAGTCTCATGAAACCAATAATGTCAATGGACCTTCGGGCTCGAATACTTCCGAAGCTGAACCGAAAGATCCGACTAGGTTAATAAATGAATCATCATCTCTACTAGAAACCTTGACTGATCAACCGACAGTCAAGAGGGCCTGTGATGCAATTGGTAATGTTGAGGTCACCATACAATCTCTCGAAGAGCTTATAGATCAACAGGGAACTCAAGGAGATAAAGATGCTCAGCAATCTGAATGTTCCCAGAGTAACGAGAGAACTACTGAAGACTTCTCTGCTGAAGAGAATAAGGAGCAGACTACTGAAGGAAGAAGTGCTCCACCAAAGAATCAAAATCCAGCAAATGACATGTCGAGAGATGACCATCCAGCAGAAGACTCTCCAACAAGCATAACAGACAACATGAAGGATCTACAACTTGTTGATGTACCAGTCTCAGAAGAACCTATTGGAACATCCTGCAGTCAAATCATCCCAGTATAATAACTACAACGACTAAAATGGCGGCTTAGAGGTCATCCTACTCAAGCGATTCAAGGAGATGTTTCTGATCCAATCCAAACCAGACACAGTGCACTGCTTGCCTGCTTCATATCACAGGAAGAACCTTGATCACTGTAAAACCTACAGATTAATTATAGCAAAAGTGGCAAATAAATTTGTAAACCCTAAGGTTATCGATCCAGGGGAATTGTGTGGGGAAATTATCCTATGTACTAATTATGATCCTGAGATTCATTGTTTGAGTGAACAAAAATTAGGGTTTTGATTTGGAAAATAAAGATAACTATACTTGAAAATTAAAGAAGTTTTGAAAGCAAATTAAAGGAGCACAGATTCTAGGGAAGAATTCTTATTATGGATAACATGTAGGAATTAATTAATTTAACAGGTGGAATACTGCAACAATGCTATATTTCCTTATTTGGTAAATATAACCTAGATTACTAATTAGTGACTCATCTCCGCTCGGTCTCAAAGTACACCAAATTAGTCAATCTGATAAGCAAATCAGTTTTATTCCTACAGTCTAGTACATCTGTTTGGATAGTGTAGATTGTATCATGCATTCCTATTCCCACTATTAACATTCACCTCTCGGTCCTTCTATCAATAGCTAGACATCTAAATTAATCGTCACCTCTCGGTCCTTGAATTAATCTAGAATTATAAAATAAACACAGGAACCATGAACCTAATTAATTAATCCTAACATGCATCCATAATAATATCAACCCCTAGAACCCGCTAGGGTTTCTAGCCACTCATCGCAGATAGAAATCCAGAAGAAAACATATTAAATTGCATAAACATAAAGAACTTACAAAAAAATAAAAGGGTTTCGTGTTTTCCAAGTCTCCAAACTCTAAAAACTGAAAAATATGATTGCATGTCTCTAAAAGTCGAATTTAATTGGGTATTTATAGTGGTGGATGTGTATCCTATTAAATCTAGGGCTAAAGATATGAATAAATCCGAATTTCATCGAGTTTCCGCTCCAGCAGACTCGCTCGCGTCGATCGTGTCTGATCCACGTCGATCGACGTGGCTTCTTGGTCGGCGTCGATCGACGTGGTCTCTCACCCCTTCTGCGCGGTCTCACGGTTTTGGCCATAACTTCCTCTCCCAAACTCCGATTGACCCGATTCCAGTTGCGTTGGAGAGCTAACTCAAAGCATCATCCATTGCCATGTGCCAATAGCCCGAATTCCTCTTGTGGAAGAAATCTTCACTGCTACTCTTACACGTCACTGCTTTCGGAACGATTTTCAAGTGAATTTAAGCCTAAAACCCTGCAAAAACACCAATACGCGCATAATACCACCTAATCTAGACTCATGCATAGGATATATATATATAAACTCAATAAAACTATATAAAATAGTAGAAAATAATATAGATAAGCGAGTAAAATAATGAGCTTATCAAACCCCCCAAACTTGAACGTTTGATTGTCCTCAATCAATAGGCAAGAAAGAAATCAAAAGATCATGCAATTAAAGTGCAATGCCTCACAAGATTCATCACAGTCAAGAATAAAGAATCTACTACACACAAGCAATTTGAAAGAGACTCACAGGAAGTGTATCACTCAACTCTCAAGTGTTTAAGATATAGATGAAAGCACTCAACAACATGTATGAAGAAATTTCTACCATAGGCTTGCAAATTTTCTAATATCTCCACTGCTAGAATGTGCACACAAGTCTAGAATCAAAAAGGACTTTCAATAGGTTGTAATGTAGGCTTTTTGTGAAAGGTAGGGAAATATGGCCAAGTGACTAAAATCAATTAAGTTGTACTTCCTCAATCAATCCAAAGCACCTTCTATGAACATCTACCCTTCTCCTCAAATATATCAACAAATACACAACTTTTTTTCCCCTAGCTCATTTTGAATCTCTTATGCTCTTTACAAAATTTTTGTATTCTTTTCTTTTCAGAGAGCTTATGAGAATTCTAATTATTTCTTTGAGCTTCTTTTTCACACATCTTTTCACCACTGATTTATATTTTCTTATCTCCATATCACAATCATTCCACCCCATATACCACAACTCAAGACATGAGCGAAACCAATACTTCTTCTTAATCTCATAGACAAGGAAAGAAAAATTTTGTATAGGCTCAAAAGTGGCTAACTAGGGAAAATTCAATGTGAAGGGACAGTGTTTAGGGAATTGAGCTATCAAAGATGGCCTAAGATCATTTTCTAAACTTGTGCACACTATGCAGTCTCAACACATAAAATAGGCAAGTTCTAGAGAAATCAAAACACACATGTGAATCTCACATCCAACGAATTAAAGGCTCAAATTTCTCACACATGGGTTCAAAAATTTTCTTCCACAGTCAATTTCAAATCAGCTCAATCATCATGCAAGCATAAGTGTCAAATCAATCCTATCATGTGGTATTCTACATTCATAGGCATCTAACCACAATCACAATCAATTCAACTCAACCCTCAATCAATTCTAATCTCACAATCTTATTCGGGTTATATCAAAACTCAAAAAATTTCCCCTCAAAATAGAATAAAATTTTAAAATTTAAGGCAAAAATTAAAGACGAAAAGCAGAATAAATAAAAGATAAAACGTTCCATCTCTTGTCCACATCCCCCCAAACTTATTTCCAACTCGAAGAGTGGAATAAGTTTGAAAATCAGACAAAAGAGGGAACGGTACCTGGTAGTTGATCTCAGACATCAACTTTTTATCCCCCGGAGTCTTCGAACATTGCGCGGCGTGAATTGTTGCAGCTGGCACTTCACGTCGATCGACTTGAAGCCTTCTTGGCGATTCCTTCGTGGATCAAGTGTATCACGCCAGGCAGCTCGTCGTCGATCGACGTTGAGCCGATCTCAATTTTTTTTGCAAAATAACTGTTAACGCAAAAATAATAGAAATTCGAATAAAAAATGAAAATTAAAAAGAAAATACGGAAAATGTTGGGTTACCTCCCAACAAGTGCTTGATTTAACGTCGCAGCTCGACGATACCTAAAATCACCGCCAAGGAGGTCGGGTCCAGACTCGCCGACCTTTGGAATCCACCATGTAAACCTTCCGATCCTTGATAATGGTGGTGAGCTCAGAAAAAGGCGGCGTAGTTGACAGATTCACCCCTCCGTTTCCTCGCTCCCATTCGATGGCAGCTGCTTCTTCCTCTTCAGATTCATCTCCTTCGTCAATAGTGGAGATTCGATTGCACTCCGCTTTCTTCTTCCTCTTGTCGATCACAAAGGTGATCTTTTCATCGTTCACTCGGAGTGTGATCTCGCCGACTCGACAGTCAATGAGAGCGGCGCTAGTGTCGAGAAACTCACGCCCCAAGATCATGGGCATGTTCTTGTCCTCCTTCATCTCGTGCACCACAAAATCTGCCGGAAAAATGAGATGGCCCACGCGAATGAGCACATCCTCTAGTATACCTTTCGGGCGGGACAAAGACCGGTCCGCCATCTGCAGGGTGATCATCGTGGGCCTCATCTCTCCGATGTTGAGACGCTTGTAGATGGAGTACGGCATCAGGTTGATACTGGCCCCAATATCACATAGTACTCTCTCGAATGTGTGTCCCCCAATCTCAACCGGAATAGAGAAGCATCCAGGATCGCTTCTCTTGATGGGCACCTGCTTTTGAAGTAGCAGGCTGCACTGCTCGTGGATCTTCACCGTCTCGTTCTCCACGAACTGCTTCTTTCCACTCATCAATTTCTGGAGGTACTTCATGTACCCCGGGATTTCCTTCAGTGCTTCGATCAGCGGGATGTTGATGCTGACCTTCTTTAGATTCTCCACAAATCTGGAGAACTTCTCGTCCTCTCTCTGCTTCGCGAACCGTTGTGGGAATGGTATAGGAGGGAGCTGATCTTCAGACTGCTTCGACTTCGTGCCTGGAACAGACTTCGACGTTGATCGACGTAGGGTAGAGTCGTTCGAGGGGCCTCTGTCTTCTGTGTCGATCGACGTGGCAGGTCCGTCGATCGACGTGGATTCGTCTCCTGCACAGTTTTGCTCCTTTTCGCCTCCAGAATCGTCCACCGCCATCTCGGGACTCTTGTAGCTCATCCCAGACCTCAGAGTAACGACTTTGTAGTCCTTTTGGGCCTTTGGGTTCACCTCCGTTGTGCTCAGAAGCTGTCCAGGCTTGTGTTGGTTGCCGAGTGTGGTGGCAATCTGGCCCAATTGTGTGTCCATCATCTGAAGATGTTTCGTCATCAGCTGCATGTGGTTTGCCATTCCCTTCACCTCGGTTTCTACTTTCCCAAACCGATTATCCGAGCTCTTGATGAATTTCTCGAGCGTCTCCTCTAGCACGGATTTCTTTCTTTCAACTATCTCTCCTCCAGTACCTACATCGAAACCAGACGGAGGGTGTTCTGCAGCAGAAGGGTTAGCATAGGAAAAACCAGGGTGAGATCGCCCATGGTTGTACTGATACCCTTGATTGCCTCGGTAGTTATTGTGATAACCACCGCCAATGTAGTTCACCTTCGTCCCGGCAGTTCCAGACGAACTGCTCGCACCCCGATTGATGTAGTCAGCCTCAACGGGTACTATGGCCATGCTTGGCTCTGCAACAGATGCAGCTTGTGTTGTGCCCAATTTTTCAATCTCCTCCTGGAGCTTTTTCACCTCAGCGACCACGTCGAATTCTGGCTTTGTCTCTACGACTTTGACGAAACATTTGCTCCAGTAGCTCGCTTGGAAGCAATCGAATTATTCCTAGCATATGTTGCTCATCATGGCTTCACGGTATTTCAGATGGACGTCAAGAGTGCATTCCTTAATGGCGAATTAAAGGAGGAAGTCTACGTGGAACAACCTCCAGGTTTCAAACGCGATAACTAGGTGTACATACTAAGGAAAGCTCTCTACGAACTAAAGCAAGCCCTAAGAGCTGGGTATGAGACGTTATCGCAGTTCTTGCTAAAGAATGGATTCAGAAAAGGAAAGATCGATAGGACATTATTCTTGATCAAAGATGCTGAAGACATTTTGCTTGTCTAAATCTATGTGGATGACATCATATTTGGATCAAGAAAATTAAATCTATGCGAGAAGTTTTCTCGACTTATGCAGACAAACTTCTAGATAAGTATGATGGGAAAAATGTCATATTTCCTAGGTCTACAAGTTCAACGATCCAGTGATTGGATTTTTATTCATCAGAAGAAGTATACAAAAGATCTCATCAGCAAATTCTATCTAGAAAAGACGAAGACGCTGCAGATTCCCATGAGTACAACATGTCAGATATCAATGGATGAAGAAGGCGAATCCGTAGACCCCACATCATATAGAGGAATAATTGGCTCGCTACTATACTTGACTGCCAGCAGACCTGATATTTCATATGTTGTAGGCGTATGTGCTAGATATAAAGCAAATCCAAAGAAATCACACATGGAGTATGCATGAAGAATTCTTAGATATCTGAAGGGAACAAAATCTTTAGGAATTTGGTATTCCAGAGCAGATGATCTCACACTCATAGGATACTCAGATTCAGATTTCGAAAGCTACAGAATTGACCGAAAGAGCACGAGCGGAACATGCCAATTCCTAGGTCATAAGCTGATAAGCTAGTTCAGCAAGAAGCAACACTCCGTAGCAACATCCACAACAGAAGCAGAATGTGTAGTTGCTGCCAGCTGCTGTACACAAGTACTGTGGATCAAGAAACAACTTCAAGACTATGAAGTCAGCACTGGTTGCGTTCCCATTTATTGCGACAACAACAGTACGATGTGCATCACGAAGAATCTTTTCACCACTCCAGAACAAAGCACATCGATATCAGACATCACTTCATTCGAGATCATGTTGAGAAAAAGGATATCTCAGTGGATTACATCAGAACAAAGGATCAGCTAGCAGACATATTCACCAAGCCTCTAGCAGAAAGCAAATTCAAAGAGCTTTGTCTTAAGCTTGGCTTATTAGAATTAGATGAGATTACGAAAGAATGAGTCTCAGCTCTCATTATGTTCTTGGATTATATTTATTGACGGAATTCTATATAGTTGGACTTCTCAAGACGATGCAGAATAAGAGTGTGTCCCAGCTCACGCTCTTCAGAAGAAAAAACTTAATGTATAAGGAGATTGCTGAGTCAGCTCTCAGCAATTCAATAGTCATGTATCGAAGAATATTTGTTCCAGCAGATTACAAGATTGCCGAGTCCCAACTCTCAGCAAAAGGAAGAAGACTGCTTAATTAATACATATTTGAATCAATCTTGGGAAATTGATCAAATAAGGGAACAAATATCGGGGTACTCAACCGACGTATCAATTGAGATCATCATCAATGACGAAGAGATGATAAATATTCGCTATCATTATCAAAGATCTCGTTCAAAGGCTCAAGAAGATTCAATTCTGAAAATAGCTACCACGTGGAAAGTAATTGCAAAACCTTCGGTTCCCAAGGCAGACAAAGTGATTAGAAAATCAGATTTCTAGGAAGACTGCATCTATTTAAGGAGGGGCGTCACGCTTAAGATATCCATACTCAAGATCCTTGAAACCCTAGATCTCTCACCTGTCTTCTAATCCCATTTTTTCTTGAAACCCTGCTCGAAGAAATCAGAAATGTTGTCCTTCACCATTTCACCAAAATACCTCTAAAATGGGTTCGAGCAACGTGACTTGGAAGTATCCAAATTCAGAGGAAGAGTCATAATCTTCACAGAGATCACATCTAAGAAGATTCTCTCATTTCTCAGTTCACCATGGACGATGAGTTTTCTCATATTAGAACCAAACAGAGATAGGCGGTCCATTCTGTCAGGCCATGACAGTTTTCTCGTTGGAGAGATATCAACTTGTTAGGTGGGTGTGAGGATGGATAATCCTTAGTCACATGAATTGGGTAGCTCTTCTGCACTGTACTAAAGTAGTACAAGCAGATGAGTATACTCAACCTCTTTTTCTTCACTTCTTCATGGATTTAAAGATGAAACCAAGAAAAGGAAGAGGAGATGGAGGAAAAGCTTGCGGGTGGAGGAGATGCAACTCTACAACATCTACTTGGCACCTGAAGCTACGACAACGTGCCGGTGATGCGAATGATATCTCTCATAGATACATTCGCATGGCACTAGACGTCGATAGGGGAAAGCTGCAGACTAGTGAACCAGTTTGAGCAGATGGTGAGATCTGCTAGACTCGAACCTCTTAAATTCCTGGAAAGTCTGCAGTAGGAGAAGACTGTTGGAGAAGAGATGTCACCTAGGCAACAGGAAGATGATGAGTTGCCTATGGACATCTCACCAAGATCCAACAAGACATTGTTGTGTAAGCATGGCCGCTTGCAGCAATGAGCTCGGGAAAAGACCAAGAAGGAGGAGATCTATCAAAGGCGTTATTGGAGCAGTCTGAAGACAAACTGATCACTGTAAACTTGTAGTGTTATACTTTGCGAAGTGTAACTCTTGTAAATCAATGATTTTAATAAAATGCTCGTGTTGATGACAATACTCTTTTGTCTCTATCAAATAACTGCCTAAGTCAAATCAAATGATAGGAATTTCTCAAAGGTCTTCCCAACCCAGTCGGAAGCAGAGTACTTGAATGCTGAAAAGGAGAATTAATTCAAGCAAATTACTCTCTGCTGACTGCTGAGTCCAAGCTCTCAGCAGATTCCCGACGAATACTGAGGTTGAGCTTTTAGTCAGAAGACTCTTGAACCTAAAAGTTCATTGAATCTAAAGTGTCTAGAAGAACTGCTGAATCCAAGCTTTCAGCAGATATCCGGTGTTTACTGAGTCCAAGCTCTCAGTTGATTGATCATGATTGCTATTTTGGAATAGCAGACAAATAGGAAATATTTTACTGAGTCCAAGATCTCAGTAAAGAGACTCTTTGTTCCTACATGGATCAAAATTTAGAAGAGACTATTTTGTCTACTGAGTCCAAGCTCTCAGTGGAACCCCGAAAAGTGCTGAGCATAAGCTCTCAACAAAGTTTGGTAGACTGCTTGAAGATAATTTCAGGAGAATGCCGAGCCCAAGCTCTCAACAAACTATAAGCATCTACTGAACAAACAGACCTCAAAGAATGAATGCTGAGTCCAAGCTCTCAGCAAATCAGATCCAGGAATATGTAGTTCACCTCAAGAAAAGAAAGAATGCTGAGTCCAAGCTCTCAGCAAACTAGGTGATCTATGGCATTCCATATTAAAGGGGTATAATCATATGCTGAGTCCCAGCTCTCAGCATAGGCCTTTTACATTGCTGGAAATTTTGTATTCAACCTATGTATCTTTGCATGTTGACTAGCAAGCAAGAAGGAGATACTTAATTCAAATATATCTTGAAAGGCGGGACTATCTAATGATGAAGAAACTGCAGAGTTTGCTTTCATTACAAAGTAACTCTAGCACAGGGTGGCGATGAATGCCAAAGAGACACGTCAGCCATGCTCAAGGTTCCGATGAAGTAGGACATAAGGCAAACCGTCACCAATTGCCCAACCGTCGATTCATCCATGTCAAAAGGAGAGATCCAACCGCTCACATTAGAAGCCGGTTAAAGAGGGATCGTATAAAAGAAATTTGGTTTGGGAATTCTAACCCTTATACTCCCATACCTTCTGATTCAAAATTCTTCTGCTATACACTTTTTGAAGCTTTCAGAAGAAACATCAATAGCTGAATCTTCAAACCATACCAGTCCCCCTGCCGAATCATCCGGAAAAACCAACATGTCCGAAGAACCAGAACAGTTCCACCCAACTTTCACAGGCATCTACAAGATGGAAGACATTGATGAGTCAATTCCATACTATCGACTGAGTCAATTCCATACTATCGACTGGTCACCATAAGTCATGGAAAATTTCCTGGTGAACTCACGAACGATCAGAAAAGGGCAGCTCAAGTCAAGAAGGACAAGATGTTGTATGAGCCACTGTTCCGGAAGCACTGGTGTGAGATTCTCATAGGTAAACTCGACCGAGAGAACCTGCTGAGATATTTGTTTGCAAAACCAAAGAAGTTTCGTCTGCACATTGTCGCAGAATTCTTCGCGTGTGCAGTTGTTGGTAAAGATAAAGAATCATTCACGACAAGTGTTTTGGGTATCAAAATCGTAGTAAGCCCAGAAGTTCTGGAGGAGAAGTACGGACTCTGCAATGATGGTGAAGATGTAGCCAACTACAAGATCAACGATGAAGCCGCGATGAAGAAGAGATCGCTGAGATGGAAGTCGGAATCATACACCGATTCATGGAAAGTAGCAGCACCACTGAAATCTCTGGCAGAACTAATGAGAAGTTTAGCACAAGTAGTCATAAGGATGCTAGTGGGAAAAGTTAGCTCACTCTCTGAGTTAAGTGCTAAGAAGTTTGTTGATATGATGGTAATTGATGATCAAGTTCGTGGAAATTGGGCGAAGTTCATCTACACCAAATGGCTAGCACATGTCTACAAGAACAAGAGTGTGAAAAAGGATCACACGTTCACTCAAGACGTAGGCTTTGGGTTGAGGATAAGCCACTTTCTGGAAGGGATCATACCAGAAGGAATACGCTGCCGTAGTGAGGATTTGATCTACTCCGACTACATCCCTCCAACTAGAAAACAACAACCACCGAAGAATTATAAGGAACCATTGATACCAAAGGGAAAGAGCAACGTCAACCCAAAAGAGGCATGCTCTGATGAAGAAGAACCATACCAAGGCCATATCGTTATGCCTACTTCTGCTCCACTTACCGCCGATGAAGTTGAAGAAGAACGACGCAAAGCAGAACAGGATGCCCTGTTTACTGAGCTTGAAAGTTTGGTCGGTATTCCATCACAAGAAACCGGTCAACCCTTTGATCAAACCATTGTGAAGAGGAGGCGTACGCAGAGGAGTCCTCAACAGAAGAAGGGGAAACCAGCTAGTGATGATGACAAAGCCAAGAAAAGGGGCAAGCAAAGCAGATCTTCAGAAGACCCTCTCCAAATCAATGTACCTGAGGTAGAAACTTCTCTACCATCTTCAGATGTTGTCAAGGACACGGCGACAGAATCCAACGATGCCACTGCAAAGCGAAGGCTTGAATTTTCCGATGAGGAAGAATCTCGGAAGAAAAAGCGACAAAGAAAAGCACTCCAGATGGCACAAGAACAAAGAGACTATGCCAAGTTCCAATTTCAGATGACCCTTGAAGAGAGAGACTCGAAATATGCAAAAGTCATGGTAAGTTATGAAGAGAAAAATGCCAGGATTCAAGCTGGAGAACAGACCGGTCGCATCACTCGGAAAGATGTTGAGAAGATGCAAACCAAGAAAGGGAAAAGTAAGGTCACGTTCGCTGAAGATGTTGAAACACCTGCTGATCTTGGGCGAAGACAAATGAAAGAAGCCTTAAAGGAATCAAGAAGATTGCAGACTCCAGGACCAGGAGAAAAGAGATGTGACGCAATACAAACTCAGCCCGCCACCGATCAAGGGGGAAGCGTAAGCTCTGAAGAAATTTTGGGAAGAAATTTGATGCTGGCTGCTGTGCAAGAAGGTAGCAGTCCTGTTGTTGAAAAGGAAAGTGAAACAGAACAATTGGCTGCGCAAGGAGGAAACCAAATTGTTACAATCATGGCCGAAGCTGATTTGGAAACAACGTCAGACCAGATCCCGACTACTGATTCAGGAAATCAGAAAGCAGAGAGGACGAATGCTAATTCAGAGGTAGTCATACCAGAAATCGTCCAGCAGACAACCACAACCACTGAAGGAGCAGATGCTGAGGGACCCACTGTTGAAGCACATACCTCACTTAATGCTGAATCACAAGCACGACTACAAGAGGAGCTCATAGCAAGTGTGCGAGCTCGTAATGAGCAATATCTAGTTGAATGAGTATTGAACCTTCTACTGTTCCAGGATGGAATACAAAGGCAGATATCACGAGTGTGCTCGAAAGAACTATAGAATCCATCTGGCAATGACGCATTCCGATTCCCAGCTCTCTAGAAGTTTTAGGTATATCATTCAGTGATCTACATAGCTCTCATGATGAAGAAGATGCAGGAACTGTCACAGATGGAGAATCCGTATTCTGAGAAGAAACTCTACGAGTGCCCATGGAAGGACAACCTGACAAGAACTACAAAGCAAAGCGGATTGCAAAGTGGTGTCCTCCTGTCACAGCGAGAGATGAGGAGAACAAGGATCTCATCTCCTGGGCACAAGACATAAGCATGTTCATCGAAACTCAGGCTACCACAGAAGTTAAGGACTAATATCCTGCTGAACTACAAGGAGAGTCGTCCGATCTAGATTGAATGAGAACAGAATTCAAGAGATGGCGATTCTTTGTTAATGCCACTCATGAACTGTATTATGAGGACCGCTCAATTATTGAGAATGGGCTGATGATTGGATGGACCAAACATCCAAACGACAGTATATGGAGAAGCAGATTGTTGCAAGGCTATAGAAGATCCAGGCTCACAGAGCAGCCACTGGAGATCGATCATTGCCACCAACAGAATATTCCATAGAAGACTCTCCACCATTCACCCAGCAACTCAAATCTCCTGCAACCAGACATCAAATGGCCGCAACTGAGGAATTGAAGAAGAAGCTAGCAGAAGAGCAAGCCGCACGAAAAAGAGAAGAAGATAGGAGGAAGATGTGGGAATTCAAGGAGAAAATCCTCAACCAACTCGCCAGCAAGTCTTTCAGGATGCAGAACTTAAAGTCATCCGCAAATATTTATGCTGGAGAAGAAGCAGGATGGGAAACTACACATTCGGTAATGGCTCTTGTTGATCAACCATCCACTTCCACTCCAGGATTGGTTACAACCGCTCTCATGACTACCACCGAGAATCAAATAGTACTTTCCAAGGAACCCTCGTACATGGCAATTGAGCCTTTGAATACCAGAACCTATAAGAGGGATCTCCAGCAATATATTCATACGATGGTAGGACGGAGTATCGGAGAGCAAATGGTACCAATCGTGCGCAAGGAAATCTCTATCCAGGAGTCTGAAGCTAAAGATGAAATTCTTGTTGTTCAACAAGACAACTTCGAGACCTTCTCCACCTGAATTTTTGTTGCGATCAAAGAGGGGGAAGAGAAGAGGTTAGCTGAAGAAGCAAAAAGGAGAAATGAGCAAGAAGACAGACTTCATAGTCTTAAAGCGAGAAGACAACAGGAAGAAGATCTAAGGAGACAACGCGAAGAAGAAGAAGAGAGAGAAGAATAGAAAAAATTTGAAGAGAAGGAAAGGATCAGAAGACAGGAAAGAGAAGCTGTCGTGGATAACTTCATGAAGATGACCATGGAAGCTCTCAGCAAAATGAAGAAGCCCACTGCCGGTTCTACAGGTGCAAAAAATGCTGCTGATTCAGACTCCTCAACGACAAAGAAGTAATTTCTCTCTGATCTCTAAATCTCTTAGTTGGTTGAACAATTTTTTTATGTTTCAATTCGGGTTATATGTGTGTACAACAGAACATGAGATTATGAATGAAAACTAACCCAGGTTGAAGACAACATCTCATTGTCCAACGTTGATTTAAAATTGAATAAACTGAAATTACACACTTAGTGTAATCAACAAACTGCGTGGAATGTGATGGATGTGAAATGTTCATGTGATTGCTTGATGACATTATGCGTAAATGTGCTTTGTGCTTACTCAATAAAAGACTTTGAAGCTATTAACCTGATTAATCCTTTTTATCGAGCAATACCCTTAATACGTTAAGGGGGAATGTTTAGGAACAACATTGAGTCTACGGGAGTTGAGACACTGAGAATAGAATTGATAGGAAATTTTTTTAATCTCAGTAATCAGCTTTCCCATGATCAGTTAGAATTAAAGCATAAGATAGAGGCTTTGATCGCACCAAAAAGGGGGAAATTGTTAAGAATATTGTTAGACCCCTCTCTTGTAAACCAATTCATAATCATAGTTTGATATATTTTGGTGTATCAAAGCTCTAGCATTTCAGTATCGAGTCAATTGTAAAAAGTCATGTATAGGAATTTATACTCGAGTTGTAATAGAATAAGAAAAAGAAAAGAATCTAGTTTGCTGAAGGAGCCAACAAACTTAGCAAATTGATGAAGATTGCTAAAAAGAAAAGAAAGGCTAGTAATGCGGAGGAACGCGACAAGGATGCTGAAGAAGGAACTCCAACAAACTACGAAGAATCTGACGCACACCAGTAGCCAGCAGACGACAATCAGCAATCAAGAGAGAAGTTACAGAGTCGAGAATCAGACAGATTACAAATTACAAGGAGACCCAACCAATCAAGAGGATGGAACAATCATCATGAAAAAGAAGGATTTAGACCTTCAAAGGATCCGTTCTGATAAGAGACGGCTAAAGATAGATGCTACGCCAATCAGAGACGAGGAGACTTGAAGAGTCTCTGTCCACTGCAGAAAAAGGAAGAATGCAGATAGGCGAGCATTCCCTTTGAGTCTAACAGATAAGATTCAAACAGCCGTTTGAATCTTCACCTATAAATAGGTGTCATCCTTATTTGATTCGAAGGTTCGCGACTTATTACATACAAGAGATAACAAAAGAGATTAAACATATTCTCTACATCACGCAAACTCATCCGAGCTAAGTTTTTAATTGAAGCTTTTCGCAAGCTCTCATAACAGAAGCTCGGAGACCTGTGAAGTTTATCTTCCAAAGGTTATATTGGGATTCCTTCTAGTCTAGAAAGAATCTAACAGTCACTATTGCGGTGCAAGAGTGATTCGTACGGGCAATGCCAACACAAGGATAGGTTCCCGGAAGAACTATAAAACTCCCAACAGTCGACGTCCAAGGAGAAGGGAGATTTGTCCTCACTCTAAGGAGCGACACCGGTTGAAGATTGGAGATCGAGGTGCTTGAAGGTGTGCGCTGACCGGACGGAGGAGCTGCTCAACGTTAGAGATCAGGTCTGACCTTGTACTCATTCTTCTAGTGAATTTTAAGTCAGAGAACTGAAGAGTGGATGTAGAACAATTGTTCGAACCACTATAAAACACTTGTGTCGTTGGCATTTTTATTTTGCTCTCGTTTGTGCTTAGACATATTTGAAACTCAACACATCAAGTGTTGAAGTATAAACTGCAATTGAACTAACGAATACACGAGCTAAAACATTTATTTTGGTCCCTAATCAGAGTCATTGTTAAAGCAGCGGAAGACTAACTTAACAAATGCAGCAGAATGTTTAAGATATCTTGCACTTAGTTTCTCCTTCAAATATTTAGCTCAAGGTAGGTGTTAAGATTGTTTCAGATATACTCTAGCAACTTGAGGTTGCTAGGTTTTAAATCAACAAACAGAAACAATAAAATAGTAATGAAGAACACAAGATTTATAGTGGTTCGATCCTTAAAGATCTACGTCCACTCCTCAGTCGAACACTGAGAATTCACTAAAAAGATATATTCAAGTACAAGGATTCGCCGGTCTCTTGTAGCAGGTGGTGAGCTTTTGAGCCAGCGACTACAAAGCTATCCTCCGTTACTTGGATCTTTCAGCAGCTGCGGCTAAGTCAAGGGTGCACCTTCGTAAAACTTAACCTTACTACAATGGAAGCTTTATAGTTCCTTCTTGAACTCTCCTGGGGGTTTTGGCAACAGCCCGTCGTAGTCAATCTCTTTTCAGAGATGTGACTGCTGGATGCTTCCTAGGATGGAAGTTATCCCGATGATTGATCCTTGAATAAATTCAAGGAATCCTCTTGAATGCAGTGTCAGATATTCAATGTTTGACACTTGCTGTTGAGAGCTTTGAGAATCTTCTTGTCTCTTTAATGTGCTCTCAACCGACTACTTTCGCACTTTTCTTCGCTTGTCAAAGGTATCTCACAATAATTGCCTTTGCGAATGTAGTTGAAGTGTTTGTTCTCGTAGTGGAATCTCTGAGTAGTCGTAAGAGGGGGGGCTCTCTCTTGTTTAGACTTCTCTTTTATATCTGGAGATTCAAACTTTGAATCTCCAGACCCGTTAGACACAACGTCTCCTTTGTCCAAAAGAGCTACTTGCTTTTTCATCATTTCCGGCGTGGTACATTGCCTTTTTACCCACTTCGGGAAGGATATTCGTCCTTAGTTGTACCTTTTGTCAGAACGGTAGTCTTAGCAAGAGTTTGCTGAATATTTCCTTGCTTAGCATTCTCTCGGAGAATGCTGGGAGCACTCTGCTAAGTACTTCGACCTTTTGATTGCTTAGCTCTTCTAGCAGTCTGGCTTTGTATCCAACTGCTGACTCCTCAACAGTTGCGTGTTCAGCACTTGGGTCTTGATTCCTTATTGCTATTACTTCTAGCAAATCCTCTGAGTCTTAGCGAATGTTGACTCCTTCAGCATTCTGCTATCTCTTTTCTTCCGACTGCTGAGTAAGTACTCCTAGCAATCATTTCTTCTCAGCACTTAACTGCTACCTCCTTAGCAGTCATTTCTGTCTGCTGACTTCTCTAGCAATCTTCTTGACTGCTGAGAACGTTCCTAGCATCCAGAATCTCCGAAGTCTTCGTTCAATTGCTGAATCCTTCAGCAATCTCCCGCAAGTACTTCTAATCTATTACAACTCAAAATATTTCCTAAACAGGACTTTACACAGAGAGTTGCCTAGACTATCTAGATTTCAGCAATGATCGACCAAACTAACTAAGGCTTTGATTAAACAAAACCTTTACAATTTGATCTTAAAGGGAGATTTACAACATAAATCTAGGAATGTTTTCCAGAATAATTCCCAACAATTTTGATAAACACTTGCTAAGTCGAGACTTTAGCAAGACACGTGTAAGATAAATTTAATACTTCCGCTGCATTTATAAATCACTCTGATCGGGGACCAACAGAATCCTATCTATTAGATTCAAAGGCATTGCTAGCATATCTGTGTTCTTTCTTTTTCTGCAGTGGAATGAGACTCTTCAAGTCTTCTTGTCTCTGATTGGCGTAGCTTCTATTTGTAGCCGTCTCTGTCAGAACGGATCTTTTTGTTTAGGTCTGAAACCTCCTTTGTGTCTGATGATTGTTCTTTCTCTGATTCGTCGAGTTTCCTTGTGATTTGTATCCATCTGACTTGCGACTTCAATGTTTCTCTTGATTGTTGATGGTCGTTTGCTGGCTGTTTGTATACGGCTGGTATCTCAACAGTCCGTGCTAAGATCTTCTAGTTCTGCTAGAGTCACTTCTTCAGCATTCTTGTAGCATTCCTTCGTATTGCTAGCCTTGTTATCTTCTTCAGTATTATTTAGCAATCATCAAGTCTGTTGATTCCTTTCAGCATTCTTGATTTTTCTTTTTCTTTTCTAGTTCTATTACAACTCGAGTATACATTCCCTATACAGGACTTTTACATTTGAATCGATACTGACTCAAAGCAATCATCAGAGCTTTGATGCACCAAAACATACAAGAACATACTTATGAAACACTAACAATACAAGGGGTTTAATATATCTAACAATATTCCTAACAATTTCCCACTTTTGGGTGCGATCAAAGCCTCATTTATAAGCTTTAATTCTAACTGGTCTTGAGAAAGCTGCTTGCTGAGATTACAAAAGTTTCCTATCAAATCTATTCTCAGTATCTCAACTCCCGTAGACTCAGTATGATTCCTAAATGTTCCCCCTCAAAATATCAAGGGTATTGCTCGATTATTCAAATTTTTGCAGCAAGTAAATGGCTTCCAAATCATATATCAGATAAGTACATAACACATTCACATAATGTCATCAAGCAATCACACAGGAACATTCCACACACATCATCAATCCATGTAGTTTGCTGATTACACTAAGTGTGTAATTTCAGCTAGTTCAATTAGATCAGCGTTGGGCAATGAGATGTTGTCTTCAACTTGGGTTAGTTTCCATTAATATATTTCATGCTTGTACAGGATGCACATAGCCAAACGGCTTCTCTTACTTGTCTTTTGATTCTCTCCTTCTCTTCGATCCTTCTTTGCTCCTCTCTCTCTTCTTCTTCACGTTGTCTCCTTAAGTCTTCATCCAATTGTCTTCGAGCTTCAAGATGACGAAATATGTCTTCTTGTTCCTTCTGTCTTTCTGCTTCCTCAGCTAACCTTTTCTCTTCTTCCTCTTCGATCGCAGCAAAAATCCCAGTGGAGAAGGTCTCGAAGTTGTATTACTGGGTAGCAAGTATTTCATCTTTGGCTTCAGACATCTGATTTTTAACTTCGGTACACACAATCGGTACCAGTTGTTCTCCAATGCTCCTTCCAACCATGTATGAATGAATTGCTGAAGGTCCCTCTGATAAGTACTGGACCTCAGGGGCTCAATTGTCATAATTTGGGGATCCTCGGACAACATTATTTGATTCTCTGTAGTAGGCATGGGGACAGTGGTAGCCAATGTTTGAGACAAAGTGGATGGTTGGTCGACATTAGCTGTGGGGGTCGGTGCATTCTCCCTTCTTTCTTCTTCTGCATTAGTAATGGGAGAAGGAGACCTAAAGCTTTACATCCTGAAAGACTTGTTGGCCAATTGAGTAAGGACCTTTTCCTTGAATTCCAACATTTTCTTCCTATCCTCTTCTCTCTTTTGTGCGGCTAGTTCTTCTGCTATCTTCCTTTTTTAGTTCCTTAGTTGCGGCCATTTGTCTTCTTGTGGCAGGAGATTTGAATTGCTGAGTGAATGATGGAGAGTCTTCAGCAGCATACTCAGAGAGCGATCTTCATGAACTGCTCTGTGTGCCTTGATCTTTTGTAGTCTGGCAGCAATCTGCTTCTCCGTATATTGTCGTTTGGATGTCTGATCCATCCAATCGTCAGCCCATTCCTCTTCACTCTCCAATAGTTGAGACCCATCCTGGCCATCATAATCGCGTGGTCCTCATAGTGTAGCTCGTGAGTGGCATAATCGAAAAATCTCCATCTCCGAAACTCTGTTCTTAGCCATTCAAGATCGGAAGACTTGCCCAGTAATTTTGTAGGATATGAGTTCTCTACTTCGGCAGCAACTTGAGTTTTAATAAAGATACAAATATCTTTTGCCCATAAGATGAGATCATCATTCTTCTCATCTCGCATTGTGACAGGAGGACACCACTTTGCAATCCTCTTAGCTTTGTAGTTCCTGTCAGGTAATCCTTCCATGGGCACTCTGAGAGTTTCTCATCTAAATACAGATTCTTCATCTGTGATAGCTCCTACATCCTCCTCGTCGTTAGAAGTAAGGATATCGCTGAATGATATACCTGATACTTTTGGAGAGCTGGGAATTGGAATGCGCCGTTGCCAGATAGATTCAATGGTTCTTTCAAGCACATTCGTAGTATCTGCGTCTGAATTCCACCTTGGAACGGTAGATGGATCCATTCTCAATGCTTGCAGGTATTGCTCATTCCTAGCTCGCATGCTGGCAATAAGATTTCTTTGCAATCTTGCTCGGGTTCCAGCATTCAGTGAGGTAGTAGCTTTTGTTCTCATTAGTGTCTCATCAGCAATATTCTTAGTGATCTACATCGTCCCTACTGGAGTGATGAGTTGTTGAACATCTACTTCGATATCTACCTCTGGATGTACCATACCCTCATCTTCTTTGTCCTTAAGGTGAGCATTTTCCTTCTTTGCTACCTTGTCTTCTTGATGAGCAATTGGATTCTGGACTGTCTCATTCACCAGATCGGATTCTGCCATGATTGTAACAACTTGGCTTCCTCCTTGCGCATCCAGTTGTTCCTTCTTACTTTCTCTTTCTACAACAGAACTGCTTCCTCCTTGCGCAACAGTTTGTGACACAATTTCTTCAATACTGACTTCAGCACTTAAGCTTCCCCCTTGAGGGGTGGCGAGTTGAGCAGTCATGGTATCAAAACTCCTTTCTCCTTGCGCAGGAGTCTGTAACCTTCTTGATTCCTTCACGACTTCTTTCAATTGCCTTCTCTCAAATTCAGCATCTGTCATAACATCTGGATTTTCAAAGCTTTCTTCAGCAAATCTAACCTTGGTTTTCCCTTTTCTAGATTGTGCCTTCTCAACGTCTCTTTGGGTGATGTGACCAGGTCTTTCTCCAGCTTGAATCTTGGCATTGCACTCCGCATAGCTGGCCATGACCTTCTCATAATCAGCATCCCTCTGCTCAAGAGTCATCTGTAGCTTGAACTTATCAAAATCCTTTTTCTCACGGGCTCTTTCAAGCGCTTTCTGTTGTCGCCTCTTCTTCCGCGACTCCTCTTCATCAGGAAAGTCAATTCTTCGTTTTGAATTTTTCACTGTTGTATTAGTGGTTTCTTCCTCATTCTCCTAAACGACGTCGAGTATTGGTAGAGAAGTGTCTACCTCTGGCACTGTTATTTTCAAGGTTGATCCCTGAAATCGGTCATGCTTGCCCTATTTCTTGGCTTGTTCTTCATCACCTGTTGGCTTTCTCCTCCTCTACTGAGGACTTCTTTGTGAACGCCTCTTCTTCACAACGGTTGGCTCAGGGGGTTGATCGGTTTCCAGCAGTGTGATGTCGATCAGATGTTCAAGTTCAGTGAATAGGGCATCCTGTTCTGCTTTCATCCTTTCTTCTTCAACTTCTTTGGCGGTAAGTGGAACAACAGTAGGCATGACAACATGTCCCTCGTAGAGATATTCTTTGTCGGAGACTGGATCATCGGGGTTGACATTGCTCTTTCCCTTTAGAATCAATGGTTCCTTGAAATTCTTCGGCGGTTGTTGTTTCCTCGTTGGTGGGATGTAATCGGAGTAGATCAAATCTTCATCACAACAGCGCCTGCCCTCCGGTATGATTCCTTCTAGAAAGTGATTGATCTTGAGTCCAAAACCCACATCCTGAGTGAATGTAAGATCCGTCTTCATGTTCTTGTTCTTGTACATGTGTGCTAGCCTCTTGGTGTAGATGAACTTTGCCCAATTTCCTCGGATTTGATCTTCAATCGCCATCATAACAACAAATTTCTTAGCACTTAGTTCAGAGAGTGAACCAACCTCGCCTACTAACATCCTTTTAACAACTTGTGCAAGGCTCTTCATTAGTTCTGCCAGTGATCTTAAGGGTGCTGCTCTCTTTCAAGGTTCTTTGAAGTTCTCCTATGTCCACCTTAGCCATCGCTTCTTCATTTCGGCTTCATCGTTAACCTTGTAGTTGGCTACATCTTCTCCGTCTCCTCTTAGACCATACTTCTTCTCCAAAACTTCTAGGCTTACAACAATCTCTGTGCCCAAAACACTTGTAGTGAAGAACTCTTTGCTTTCATCAACTACTGCTCAAGCAAAGAACTCTGGATCTATGTGCGGACAAAATTTTTTGGGTTCCGCAAATAGATACTTCAATGAATTCTCGCGGTCGATTTTACTTATGAGAATGTCACGCCAGTGCTTCCAAAACAATGGTTCGTATAGTATCTTATCCTTCTTGACTTGAGCCGTTCGCCTTCGCTCGTAGGTCATTTTACCAGATTCCTTGCCATAACTTATGGAAACTAGATGGTAGTATGAAATCGACTCATCTATATCCTCCGTCTTGTAGATTTCTGTGAACATTGGTTGGAACTGTTCAGGATTTCTGGGCATGATGGGTCGTCCGGATGATTTAGCAGGGGGGACTGATGCGGTTGGAAGATTCCGCCATTGATGTTTCTTTTGAAAACTAAAAAAATGTTGAGTAGAAGAAATTTAAAAACTCAGAAGTAATGGGAGTGTTAGGGTTTAGAATTTCCAAACCAAACTTCCTTTATATGATCCCAATTAACCGGCTTTGCTGTGAACGGTTGGATCTCTACTTCTTATCTGGATGAATCAACAATTGTGCAGTTGGTGACGGTTCGCCTTACGTCCCACGAAGTTGGAAACTAGTGCATGGCTTATGTGTCTTCCATTTATTCGTCGCCGCCCTGAGCTAGAGTCACTTTTCAATTAATGCGGACTCTGTAGCTTCTCCGTCAATAGATAATCCCGCCTTTCAAGATATTTGAAATGATTATCTCTTCCTTGTTTGCTGGTCAACATGCAAACATGCATTTGCTAAAGGTGATGTATCAGCAATGTGAAAAGCTCATGTTGAGAGCTTGGACTCAACATTCGATTATATAAAAAAATACCCATTTATTTTGAACACCGTAGATCACATAGATTGCTGAGAGCTTGGACTCAACATTTGACCCATTGATTCTGCTGTGATCTTGGCATTCCTTAGACCTTGTTTGTTGAGAGCTTGGACTCAACATATTCTTTAAGGTCTTTCTATTCAGTAAACACTTTATAATCTGCTAAGAGCTTGGACTCAGCAGCTACTTGAGTATTATCCTTAACTTTCTACAGACATCTAATGAGAGCTTGGACTCAACAATCTTTGGGGTTCTACCGAGAGCTCGGACTCAGTAGACAACATAGACTCTTGCAAGATTTTATCTTTGTTGTAGCAAAGAGTCTCTTTACTGAGAGCTTGGACTCAGTAAACATTATCCCGTTTTGTTTGCTATCACGAATAGCAAATCATTGAAGCTTGCTAAGAACTTGGACGCAACATTCACCGGATATCTACTAAAAGCTTGGATTCAGCAGTGATTCTAGACTCTTTAGATTCCTTGAATCATTTTAAGTTCAAGAGTCCTTTACTGAGAGCTGAGACTCAGTAAGTGTCGGGAATCTGCTAAGAGCTTGGACTCAGCCGTCGGCAGAGAATAGTTTGCTTGAGGAGATACTCCTTTCTCAGCTATCAAGCACTCTACTTCCAACTAAGGTTGGGGAGACCTTTAAGAAATTCCCATATTCTGATTTTCCCTTAAGGTTTTCAGTCTTCTACCAGGAAAATCATAAGAACTGTAGATAGGATTCTAAGTACACACAAAGTGTATCGATGTAGCATTTTGATTTAGACGATTATATTGTTTGAGACAACAGAGTATTGTCATCAAAATGAGCATTTTATTAATATAATTGATTTACAAGAGTTACACTTCGCAAAGTATAATACTACAAGTTTACAATGATCAATTTGTCTTCCGACTGCTCCAAATAATGCCTTGCTAAATCTTCTCCTTCTTGGTCTTTTCCCCGAGCTCATTGCTGCAAGTCACCCCACTTGCGCAGCAATGTCTTGTAGGCTGAGAGATATACATCTTCAAGTTCTTCGTCTACCTTCTTGAACTTGCACTCCCTCCTGGACATCTCTTCGACTTTCAACCTTCTCATTCTCTGGTGGACAGCACACGGAAGAAAATCCGAATCCAGCAGATCTCTCCATCTGCTTAGATCGGTGTTCTAGTCCACTTCTCTTATCAACACCTGGCACTTCACAGATGTTTTCGATAAGTAGGTTGGGTATCATCTGTGCTTCCAGCATGTTTTTGTTGTCCTGGATGCCGAGCAGATGCATTCGAGTTGGATCAACTCCACCCACAGACATATTCTTCATCTTTCTTCTTCGTCTCCATTTTCCAACATTGTTGCACGAAAGAAGAGATTAGGAATTAGTTATTTGAGAACCCTTACCCAAAGGAATTCTCAAATTATGTGACTAAGGAATATTTATCCTCAGACCCATCTGACAAGCTTATATTTCTCCAACAAGAATGATGTCATGCCCTGACAGAATGAATTGCCTATCTCCAATCGGTTATAATATCAGAAAGCTCATCGTCCATGACAAACCGAGAATTGAGAGAATCTTCTTAGATAGGATCTCTGTGAAGATTACGACTCTTCCTCTCAATTCGGAGACTTCTAAGTCATGTTGCTCGAACTAATTCTGAAGGTATTTTGGTGAAATGGTAGAAGACATTTCTGGTTTTTCTCGAGTAACATGGTTTGAATAAAGGGAATAAAGGCATAAGGTGATTATAGGTTTCTGGGATCTGGGATATGAATTCCTAAGTGACTATCCTGCCCTTAAATAGATGGATTCGCCCTAGAGATTTGTTCAACCAATCACTTCATCTGCCTCGGGAACCGACAGTTTCGCCATGACTTTCCACGTAGCCATTTGAGATGCTATTTCCAGAACTGAATCGTCTCGAGCCTTGAACGAGATCTTTGGTAATGATAGCGAATAACAATCATCACTTCGTCATTAAATATGATCTTTTCTTGATATGTCGGTTGAGTATCCCGATATTTCTTCCCTTATCTGATCAATTTTCCCAAAATTGATTCAACAGTTCTTGATTCACCAGTCATCTTTATATGTTGAGAGCCGGGACTCAGCATTTTCCTGACTTGGTCTGCTGAAAATAATATTTCTCTATTTTGATCGTCGAGATTGCTGAGAGCTGGGACTCAGCAATCAGATGGAATTTGTCAAAAAATCCTCTGATGAGCGTGAACTCAGACTCATTCTTCCATAACCTCATTCTTCAAATGATTCAATATAATATATTCGAGATTTCCAAATAATTTTAGAGAATACTGAGAAATCTAAGAACAGAATGAGAGCTGGGACTCATTCTTCCATAACCTCATCTAACTCTAATAGACCGAGATTCAGACAAAGCTCCTTGAATCTTCCTTCTACTAGAGGTTTAGTGAAGATATCTGCTAGCTAATCTTCTGTCCTAATATAATCCATGAAGATATCCTTTTTCTCAACATGATCTCAAATGAAGTGATGTTGGATATCGATATGCTTCGTCCTAGAGGATGTACTGGATTCTTTATACACCGCACTGTTATTATCGCAGAATATAGGAACGCAGCCAGTGCTGACTTCATAGTCTTGAAGTTGTTGTTTGATCCATAGCACCTGTGTACAGCAACTTGCAGCAGCCACGTATCAGCTTCTGTTGTGGATGTTGCTACGGAGTGTTGCTTCTTGCTGAACCAGCTTATCAGCTTGTGACCGAGGAATTGGCATGTCTTACTCATGCTCTTTCGATCAATTCGACATCCTCCAAAGTCTGAGTCTGAATATCCAACGAGTGTGAGATCATCTGCTCTGTGGTACCAAATTCCTAAGGATTCTGTTCCTTTTAAGTATCTGACAATCCTTTGTGCGTATTCCATGTGTGATTTCTTCGGATTTGCTTGATATCTCGCGCACACTCCTACAACATATGAAATTTCTGGTCTGCTGGCCGTTAGATATAGAAGAGAGCCCATTATTCCTCTATATGTTGTGGGATCCACGGATTTGCCTTCTTCATCCATTGATATTTGACACCCCGTGCCAATTGGAATCCATAGTGTCTTCGTCTTTTCTGGGCAAAATTTTCTAATGAGATCCTTTGTGTATTTCTTCTAATGAATGAAGATCCCACCGCAGGATTGCTGAACTTGCAGACCTAGAAAATATGAAATCTTTCCCATCATACTCATCTGGAAATTAGTTTGCATAAGTCTAGCAAACTTCTCACACAGAGTCAGAAATCTTGATAAAAAAATGATATCATCCACATAGATTTGGACGAGCAAAATGTCTTCAGCATCTTTGATCCAGAATAACGTCCTTTCTATCCTCCATTTCCAGAATCCATTCTTCAGCAGAAACTGTGATAGCATCTCATACCGAGCTCTTGGGGCTTGTTTCAGACCATAGAGAGCTTTCTTTAATCTGTACACCTTATTTCAGCGCTTGAACCTTGGAGGTTGCTCCATGTAGACTTCCTCCTTTAATTCACCATTCAAGAATGTGCTTTTGATGTCAATCTGAAAGACTGTAAAACCATGATGGGCAGCATATGCTAGAAATAACCTGATTGCTTCCAGTCGAGCTACGAGAGCAAAGGTTTTGTCGAAGTCTACTCCTTTGCACTGTGCATATCCCTTAGCAATGAGTCTAGCTTTATTGCGAACGACGAGTCCATTACTGTCTTGCTTATTCTTAAATACCCACTTGGTTCCTATCACTGATTGATATGTCGGCCTATCGACGAGATCCCATACGTGATTCCTTGTGAATTCTGACAATTCTTCCTGCATCGCATTGATCCAATCAGCTGATTTATGTGCATCTGCTATTTTTGTAGGCTCTTCTTGTGACATGAAGCAGGCTAGCATGGCGTTGTGTCTGGTTCTGATGGGATCAGTAAGATCTCCTAATATTGCTTCAGTGGGATGATCTTTGAGTGGCCATTTTGGTCTTTGTAGTTATTCTACTGGGATGACTTGACTGTTGAACGTTCCGATAGGTTCTTTTGAGACTGGTACATTAACAAGTTGTAGTGTTTCCAAGCTGTCTGCTACACTTTTTGGAAAATCTTTTGTTGAGTGACTATCTTCTAGCATGTCGTCTGCTGGATTTTGGTTTGCCGATGTAGTACTCTTATTTCCAGCATTCTCTTCCTGGTTGTCTTCAGCAGAGTTATCTTCAGTAATTCTCTCACCATTTTGGGGACTTTCAGCAGCCTCTTTATTTTGCTGATGAACTTTCTCTTCTTGATTTCCCCCTTGACATGTGAGTTCTTTGAAAGCATTTATGGTGACCTCAACATAACCATTTACATCACAGGTCATCTTGACTGTTGGCTGATCAGTCAAGATCTCCGGTAGAGATGATGATTCACTTATTAACCTAGTCGGATCAATCGGTTCAGCTTCTGAAGTATTCAAGCCCGAAGGTCCATTGGCATCATTGGTTTCATGAGTCACATCTTCTTGACTTCTCATGGTCTTGCGTACTAAAGTAGCTTCATAAAAAATAACATTGCATGTTATTTCCACAAGCTTGGTTGTTATGTTAGGCACTCTATATCCCTTATGAGATGAATGTTCGTATCCTAGGAACACTCCTTCGTCAGCTTTGGGAGAGAAAGTACTTAACTTCGACTTCCCATTATTATGGATATAACATGGTGAACTAAAAGCTCGAAGATGAGCTAACGAAGGCTTACGACCATGATATATTTCATAAGGAGTCTTGTTGAAGCGAGGATTTAATCCACTTTGATTCTGCATGTAGCAAACATTCATTGCAGCTTCTCCCCAATATCTTTGACTCAAATCTGTATCCTCAAGCATTGTTCGCACAGCTTCTTTGAGAGTCATGTTTCTTCTTTCTGCCAAGTCGTTCTGCTGGGGTGTTCTTGCAGTGGACCTTTCATTTCCTATCCTAGTGTCGGCGCAGAAGTCCTTTAATGATTGTCGGATCTTATCCTTTTCACCGTGAGCTCTTTGTCGTTCTGTACTTGAAGTATCAGCTCCGGCAGGACAATCTTCACCTCGTCCTTGCTTTTGAGTAATCTCACCCATGTGTACCTGGAATAGTCATCAATAACAACCAATGTATATTGTTTATTACCTACAGTGGGTGGAGTCACCGGACCGAATAAATCCATGGGTAGCAGCTCAAAGATTCTATTTGATGTGGTCTTTTTTGGATTAGATTTGAAGAACGTTTTGGCTTGTTTTCCTTGTTGACATGCTCTGCATATTCCTTCATTCTTGAAGGTTTCCTTAGGTAGTCCCGCAACAATGTTATTCTTAGCAATATAATTGATAGTTTTAAAGTTTAGATGCGTTAGCCTTTTGTGCCATAGCCAAATTATTTCTTCCTTGCTGAATGCTATGAAGCATGATGCTTACTGACCACTTTCCCAATCAACCACATAGAGTCCTCCTTTTTTGATTCCTCTAAGCTTTACTTTTCCAGTGGTCCTATCAGCAATCTCACAACTTGTATCAAAAAAAGAAATGATATATCCATTTTCACTTAGCTGGCTGATGCTCTGTAGATTGTGCTTGAGACTATCAACGAGGGCCATGTTGATTATTCGCATTCCATTCTGCTCGATGCACCCTCTTCCGATTACTCTAGCCTTTGAGTTGTCACCAAATGAGACTGAAGGTCCTCTTATCTTATGGAGTTATGTGAAGATCTCTTCGTCTTCTTGGACCCTATTCCTGCAAAACAAAGAAGTTATATTTTCGGTACCCGATCAATCACGGGTCCTGCAGGATTAGTTCTCTAGATCATTCCTTTGGGAATGCAAACCTTCGTGATTTTGACATTTTATTTGTCATCACGTTTCATTAACCTTCCGTTCTTATTGGAATAATATCTTGAATCAACATAGGAATGTGTAGTGATGTGTCGAGCCATCACTGTCTTTTAAAATTGTTTTGATTTAGACTCTGACCACAAGTAGGTGTTCCTTCTACTTGGAGTGAATGTTGGCTTCCTTGCAATCTCAGCAGATTGCTTAGCCTTGCTAGAATTTGTATGAACCTTCCTAGCAGAAGGAACAGTCTATTGGGTTATATACTCAGACTTTGCCGATCTTTTCTCAGTAGACTTATAGTTTAGTCTATGCTGAGCAGTCAGCTGAGGGATGCTAGTTTGCCAACATTTCTGCTGAGCATTTAAATTTGAATTTTCCCTCTTGTCTTTCCTAGCAGATTGCTGAATCTTCCCACTTGCTGGGACAAAGATAATTTTCTTTGTCTTACTTAACTCAGCATCAAAAAAAATTTCTTCATCAAATCTTATACCAGCAAAGTTCTTCGAACTTCTTTGGACACTTAGAATCTCATGTAAGTCTCTCGTGCTTTTTAAAAATTTACATTGACGGGTATTTTGCACGGAGTTTTTGCTTTTCAAAGTTTTATTCTCTTCTTTTAAAACATTAAACTTTTCATTCAAGGAGAAGAACTATGTTTTCAATTTTAAAAGTTCCTCGTCTGCTGATCTAGATATTTCAATCTCACTGGTTAATGCGGAAAGCTGAGATTTCAGCGAGGAATTTTCTTTTACTAACATATCCTTTAATGTATGGACTTTTGAAAATTCTTTTTGCAGAAATTATACAGTTGTTTCATCTGATTCCGAGTAATAAGAATCAGTAGTGTCATGCATATCATTAGAAGTAGAACTAGTTGACATAATAGAATATGTTACACGGTTCCTTGTAACAACTAGGGTTGATTCTCCTGACTGCTCTTCATTGATGTCGGCCATGAATACCACGAGAGAATCCTCTTCATCTTCTGATGAGTAACTTTCGTCGTCGTAATCTGGGATGTCTGGTAGTTCCGTCCTTGTCAATAAGGCTTTGGTAATAGCCTTTGATGCTCGCCTTTCGAACACCTTCCTCAATCTTTCCCTTTCCTCTGGATCTACTCGTGGGCATTCAAACTTCAGGTGATCCAAGGAATTACATTTGTAGCATGTTCTTGGCGCTTTCTTGACATTTCTGTTGTCTGCTGGCTGACTTTGCTAAAAAATTTCCTTCTTTCCTTTGGCTTTCAACGGCAACTTTTGAAGTTTCTTCATCTGTTCTTCTAGTTCGCTGACTGAGCATTCTGCTTCTTTTCCTTGATATCCGCTGATGGATGGAATCACCTTTGTTAAGCTATATCGAGTTGGTCGATCCGAGTGAAATGGCTTCTTAGTTTTCCATTTCTGTCCATCTCTCTTTACGAAGAATGCAACATCCTCGACTGGTTCTTCAATAGTTACTGCAGCACGAACAACTTTGTTTTTTATGATCTGCATGATGTCCCATTCATGTGCCTTGACTTGAGCAAACACCTCTTTGGTACTGATTGCTGACATATCTTTCTCCTTCAGACTGGTCACTTTGACAAACCAGTCCTTCTTTGGTAGTCTTGAGAGAATTTTAGAGTTCTTGTTGGGAAGCTCATACGTTCTTCCCAGCTTCTTTAATTCAGCTACAATGGTGTTGAATCTGACCTCCATGTCTTGATGGTTTCACCAGGAATTATATGAAAAGATTCATACATGTCTACCCATTGTTGTAGCTTGTTTCTCTTCATTTGATCCATTTCTGTACTTAGAGTGCCAAAAAAATCCCACATTTCTTTGGCATTCTCGTACTCCAACGCTTCATCCATAAGAGTAGGTGATAAGGCACCTAATATTAAATCCATGGCTACGTAATTCAGTTGACCACAAACTCGTTCTTCTAGAGTCCATTCTTCAAACGGCTTATCCACCATTACGTCTGGTCCTGCTACGTCTTCTCCAATCCTGGTCTTTACCTGTTGAATTTTGATTGTTCCCTTTTCGATCACTTGATTTATCTCTGGATAGATGTTCATTAGTGTGATCAACGACCTCTTTTTCCAGGTAGAGTAGGATTCTGGAGTGAACTTTGCAAACTTCGCATTGTTCACCATTGCTTTGAACCTGAGCTAAACACAGAAATACAGATATGCAAGGAAAATGTGGATCTGGTCCTAAGCGACTTAGAAGCAGCTATTCTGTAAAGACCAACCGTTCTGATACCACTTTTTGGTCCCCGATCAGAGTGTTTTATATGTAGCGGAAGTATTAAAACAATCTTGCACTTATCTTGCTAAGGTCTCGACTTAGCAAGTATTTATCAAATGTATTTTAGCTCAATTATTTGTTAAGTTAACTTGCAGATAATACTACAACACTTGATGTGTTGAGTTTCAAATACACGAATGCACAACATAACGAAATAAAATAGTAAGGACATAAGGAATTATAGTGGTTTGAACAACTGTTCTACGTCCACTCTTCAGTTCTTTGACTGAAAATTCACTAAAAGATTGAGTACAAGGTCAGGCCTGATCTCTAACGTTGAGCAGCTCCTCCGTCTGATCAGCGCGCACCTTAAAGCACCTCCGTCTTCAATCTTCAACTGATGTCGCTCCGTAGAGTGAGGTCAAACCTTCCTTCTCCTTGGACATCGACTGTTGGGAGTCTTATAGTTCTTCCTAGAATATATCCTTGTGTTGGCTTTGCCCGTAAGAATCACGCTCGCAAAGCAATCTTGATTGCTAGATTCTTTCCAGAGTAAAAAGAATCCCAAAATAACCTTGAAAGTTTAACTTTGCAGGTCTCGAGCTTCAGATATGATAGCTTGTGGAAAAGCTTCAATGAAGCACTTAGCTTGGATTAGTTTGCGTATTGTATTAGATCTTCTCTTTTTATCTCTGTAAGTAGAAATTTGCGAACCTTTGAAACAGATCAGGATGACACCTATTTATTGGTGAGGATTCAAACGGGTGTTTGAATCGTATCCATTAGACTCAAAGGCATTGCTAGCCTATCTGTGTTCTTCCTTTTTCTGCAGTGGACAAAGACTCTTCAAGTCTCCTTGTCTCAGATAGGCGTAGCTTCTATTTGTAGGGATTTACCGACGAACCGAATCGCCACATCCAAATAAACTGGACCATTTCATGGACGTTGAGAGCAATTAATATACGATAAACCTAGCATGCTCCTATGAAATAAATGCAGTGGATTTCACGAGTTTACCTTAACTCCGTAGTCTCAGATCCGATCTTTCGCATTTGAATTCCAAACTCTTGATTCAACCACATGATTTAATTAAATTTGCGGAAACAGAAATTAGAAAAATCCAATTTCTAGATTTAATTAAAAGAAAAGAGAAGAAAGAGTAATCTGTTCTCCAGATTAGGCCTTCATATCTGTATCCTAATGTTGTTCAATCCTGCTACTGGTGAGGATTCCACAGGACTGTGAATGTGTAAGCTAGAGTCGAATTTCTTCTCTCCCATACACACAGGAGGCACCGCCCCTCTCTCTCTCTCTGCCTAGGATTTTTGTGATTTTGAGCTGAACTAAGGAATCTGAGAGAGAGCTGTCTATTTATAGTCCTTGGATTTCAACCCTAATGGGCTATTGGGCTCCATTCAGCATATTTAATTTTGGCCAGACCTGGGACCTAATGCAAATAATAAAGTGGGCCTATGAATTAATTAATTCTCATGTCCACAATCCAGGACACAATTAATTCTTTTTCACCACAGATTTAATGCTGACCTACCCCTATATTACCACGTTATGAGAATGGGCTGCATTTACTTGAGAATCCCCATATTTAAGGTTACCGGACATTAATTAATTAATCGGAGCTTCTGACAAGCTCTATCTACAACTAATTAATATCTTATTTTCCTGAGCAGTACCACTCAAACCTTATCACTCGTGCTTGAACTTAATTAGCCTGCAGGACGTTAGCACGATGAATGTTATTGAGGCTACTGTAGGCTGATTAAGTTCAAAATGTTCGTTATGCTAAAGTCCTGTAGGCTGATTAAGTTCAAGCATAAGTGAAAAGGTTTGAGTGGATTGATTCAGGAATATAAGATGTTAATTAATTAAATAGCTTGTTAGAGCTTAAATTAATTAACGAATGTCTGTAACCTTAAATGTGGGGATATACCGAGCCCATGCAACCCGTACCTCAAAACGTGGTAGCAAATAGGTAGGACAATATTGATTCTCTGGTGGAATGAATCAATATTAATTAATTAATTATATTCTGGGTTGAATATGGGAATTAATTAATTGATAGGCCTCATTTGCTATTTGTATTCTGGTCCCTGGTCTGGCCCATGAAACTCAAGCCCAGTAGAAGTCCAGTATTTTCCTATAAATAGGCGTCAGTTCCTCAGATCTCAACACACCACAAGATCATAAGTTGCACACAGAAAACCAGGTTTTGGGAGCTATGGTGATCGACTAGATCTGAGAAACGAGGAGGAAAATCTGCTTCTCAACCGGGCAAGGAATCTGAAGGGAATCTTCACCAGATATTCAGATTGAGTTGGGATACAGATCAGAAGATCAGATCAGGAGGATTTTCTCTCTTCTCTCTCTCCTTGTTTATTCAAAAATAATTATCTTATTTTCATAAGATTTATTTCCTCAATCTGTTAGGAATTAAATCTTTGTTCGTGGGAAAGATCAAGAGGAATCTCCGCGCACTTGTTCTTCAGGGTTTCGCAATCCAGGTATTCTGCATAAACCCCCTTATGCATATTCAATAGGAGCATGCTAGGATTAATCATAGGCATAGCAATTTATTTTTGATATTCCAATTAACGATCCTTGGCAGACGGACTTCGTGATTCAGTTCAAGAATCCCTTCAATTGGTATCAGAGCGAGGTTGAATTAATTATCTCTATCGGAAAAATAATATTGCCTATGATCTGCATGATAATTATTATTGAATGATTGCATGGGTTTTGGATTGTATGTTCATGTTTTTTGTCCTCGTGGTTCTCGGGTTAATCCGCTCTTTTATATGGATTCTTTTTTCACCCACGAGATAAATCCGTGGTTAGATTTAGATTTTAGAATGTAATTAGATATTTCAAATGTAATATTTTATTTCAAAAAAATTAAATTTGTAAAACGAAGAACGAAGGGCCGCACAAGGACGCATGATAGCGTCGACACGGCAACATGGACGTGCACGGCGGTCAAGCACGACGGACGGCGCGCGGCGGGGCCACGGCAGCTGCACAGCCGCGCGGAAACCCTAGGGTTTCAGCGCGCGCGCGCGCGCAAGTGGGGGCCGCGCGGCCACAGCCGGTAGAGCCAGGATGCGGCGGCTTCGAGCGAGGCAGGCGGTAGCCGGGATGGATGGATGCGCGCGGCCTAGGGTGCGCGCGATGCGGCAAGCCGTAGGGATCGCGCGCTCACCGGCGGCAGGCGCAGGCCCCTCGGCCGACGTTGGCGGGCAGAGCAGGTGGTGCGGCGGTGGCTCGGGAGTCGGACGGTGCAGGCTGGGGCGGCGACGGGGCTGGGCGCATGAGCCGGATACGTGAAAACCCTAGGTTTTTGCATGGTTCGTGCGAGCTTCCGATTTCGTCCTTGCGCAATTCCGATGAGTCACAAAGGCCTACGGTGGAGAAGAAAGGTGAACGGCGGTTCGGGCGACGGTCGGGGCAAGTCGGGGTAGCAGCATGCGAAACGGGCAATGGCCGGAGAAGGCGGCATCGCGGGCAACAACCATGCACGTACGTGCATGGCTGTTGCGCATGCCGGAAGCCCTCACGGTGGCGGCAAGTCACCGGCTGTGGTGGTTTGCCGGTGGTGGCTCGTCGGGCCAAGTTCTCACGGGCTATTGGGCTTGCAATGTGTGCCTAGGCCTGCGATTTGGTTAACTGGCCCAGTTGTCCAATTTTCTGATGGATCAAATCTTGGAGGCCCAGATTCAGAAAATAAATTCAGATCACAGTCCAAGTCGTGGGAGCCCAGTTGAAGATCTGTATAATTAATTTCAACTTGTAATAGTTAGAATTAATTTTATTTTGTATCATGGGGCCACGAGGACATTTTTTATTTGTTTTATTATCTGTCTTTGCATGATATATGTGTTTAATTTAATTGCGCAGCATATAAGCATGTTGTAGATAATAGGAGCACGTTTACTGCTTTTATTTACAGCTTTAAAGCATGCTATGTGATTTATTTTGTGTAATTAATTATAACTATAAATTCGGGGTTCATGCTATGCATGATAGAATTTTAGCAATGTTATAATTATGGCTACATAAAATAATCGGTGCAATTGAACCTTATGAACTAAAAAATTACTAAGCTCATTATTTAGTAAGACCTCCACAAAGCGATCCTTTATTGGAAGTGGGTAATTTATTAGGTAAACGTCTACATGTGTAGCTTACTTAATTTATTATTCATAAGTTCTAATAGATAGGATTTCTTAAAAACAAACATTTATTTCATGTGAGAAGTGGGAGTTCATGCGTAAACGTCTACATGTGTAGCTTGCGTATTGAGTTTTCATAAGTTCTCTAGGGATTGAATTAAATGAGACAGCCTTATTATAGGGATCAGGTGTGTTCTAATAGATCCTTATATGGGAGTGTTGGCTTTGGTGGTAAGCTAGCTTAGATGTTATCCAGAGTATAACTCATTTGTGATGTCCCTGCTCAGTAGGATAATATGGTCTTAAGTTAGTCTCCAATTATTAATTCCATTTGACTAAGGGACCCAGACATGGATTGGAATTAAAGGACTGGAATTGAAAGATGCAGTCTGGTTAAGTGTTTTGTTGTAAACGTCCACATGTGTGGCTTGCAATAGTAATACTTAGGAAAATTGGAGGAAACATTAATATTGCTTTATCATAAGGTTTCAATATTAAATTGTTTCAATAGTTTGCGGCTATGTTCTAATTTCTGCTTTAATTTATTATTTTCAGACATGTCTATTCATATTGTAAACCTCTTAGCACTAAACCCTTTGACCGGTCCCAATTTTCCTGAATGGAAGTTTTGCTTCATGGAAATACTCTGTACTGCAAAACATGTCTATGTACTTTACATGGACCCACTGTCTCCTCAGTATAGGAACTGTACTAGTTATGAGCGAGAGTTCTATGACAGATGGGTAACTTCTGATGAGTTTGCCCGCAGACTCATCATGAACAGTCTGTCTAGAGAATTAAAGCTCAAGTACAAGAAATATCGGACTGCTGTTGAGATATGGAGGGACCTTGTGAAAGTATATGAGAAGGTGAGACGAACTATCAGTTATGATCTTGTGAAGGACCTGGTCTGCAAGAGGATGACTGATGGGAGTTCGTTGCTACTGCAGTTTGTCAGTATGATGAGAATTATGAGAAAGTACAAAAAGAGAGTTGGACAAGTCAGTAAGTGGGCATAAATAAACATTGTCCTGCACTCTCTGTCTGATTCTTATAATGATTTCATCATGTCCCTCGGTACCAGGCGCGAGTTTACTCTTCCTGACTTACTCTTAGCCCTGATGCGAGAGGAATCTGACCTTAGGGCATTGGAATTTGCTCCAACTTTGTCAGCTTTTGACAAGACAGTTGCTGAAGCAAAGGAAATGCTTAAAAGGTTAGATGAAGCTGATTTAGCAGAAGATGTCATCAGGCCATGCAAACACAAGCGAAGTGAAGTAGATTGTCTAGTGCTCGGCACGGGTAGACAAGGTATGTCATGTGCATTTATAACGGAAACATGTTTAGCATCGGTTTCTACCCATTCTTGGGTAGTGGATACTGGAGCTACTGACCATGTTTGTTATACTTTGCAGGGGTTCAGGACGACAAGGCAGCTGAAGCATGACGAGATTACCATCTCAATGGGCAGCGGAGAGCGAGTCTAAGCAGTAGCCATTGGAGATTTTACTTTATGCTTTGAAAACAATGTTTTGATTTTGAGAGATGTTTTATATGTGCCGGTTTTTCGG
>JAPKLW010000196.1:255382-293100 GCA_026898455.1 Plectranthus barbatus
GATTTAGTACTTAAGGTTTTTCGTTGCTTCATTCCCCTGGATCGATAGCTTTAGGGTTTACAAATTTATTTGTCACTATTTCTATAATTAATCTGTAGAAATTACAGTGATCAAATTGACGCCGTTGCTGGGGAATGAACAGAACTAATCTTACTATTAAATCTGTGATTAAAATACTGATTTAGGCTGTAATTTTTGTATTTTCCATTAATTTCTCGTACCTTTTGTCATTCACGTCGATCGACGCTTCATCTCGTCGATCGACGTAGTTGTTTTCTTCCTGGTCGATCGACGCTTAGTCTCGTCGATCGACGTCGTGTTCTTTTTTCAGAATTTCCGTTTTTAATTTTAGTTCGTTTCGTTTTATTTTCAGTCTTACTTTACTACCTCCTTTGCTGTACAGGTAGTGCATGAGTACGAGAGCTAGAGGAAAGGACCCGCTATATTACTACCCGGACATTAAAGCCACCTGCAGAAAGATCCGAAGGAATAAGCGTGCTCAGGAAAGCTCAAGTAATCACACAATGGAAGATAACATACCACCGCCTCCACCAGTGCTAACGGCAGAAGAGCAAGCTGTGCTCTTCCAAGAAGTTCAAGCTATGAGGGCACAGATCCAACAATTCAACCTGGAGAGAGACCTCGAGAGGAACAATCCGAATGGAAGGGATCTTCGCCATAACCCACTGTTTGAGGACAATCCCGACAATGAAGAGGAAGACAACCAGATCCTCCAGAGGAATCTGACGATGAGGAAGAAGAGGAAGCCATGCAGAACCTGTATAAACCTCGGTTCAGGGAGATAGATTTCAAGATTGGCATCAATGCCAACAATTTTGAACTGAAGACCGGATTGGTGCAGATGGTGCAACAAAATCAATTCGGAGGAAGACCTACTGAGGATCCTTATGCACATCTGGATAAGTTCCTTATGCTCTGCAACACTATCAAGATTGGAGGAGTCAGCAAGAGTGCCATCCGAATGCGTCTGTTCGCATTCTCTCTGAGGGATAAGGCACAATCATGGTTCACCGCACTGGACAAAGGAAGTATAGGCACGTGGACTGAATTGAGGAATGAGTTTCTGGGGAACTTTTTCCCTCCGAATGTTATCAGGCAAAGACGGAAAGAAATCATCAGATTCACTCAAAGGCCTGATGAGAGCTTCAGTGAGATGTGGGAGCGATTCAAAGAGCTGTTAAGATCTTGTCCCGGACATGGTTTTCCGCCTGGAGAACAGGCAGAAGCATTCTACGAGGGACTCAATGAGAAGACCGTCAAGTTGGTGGACACCACACTGGGAGACACCATCATGACGAAAAGCGGAAAGAAGGCCATGGAATTCTTCCAAAAGATGGCCAACAACACTCAACGGTGGTCCTCAAGTCGAACTCGGCCTGTGATGGCGGTCAAGAAAGTGGTGGATAAAGTTGCCGAACAACCTGATTTGGCAACCGAGCTGAAAAAGCTAAGGGAAGATTTTGCTGCACTGAAGCAGGAAAAAACAGTAGAGCCAGTGCATGCTCCGCCTGAGGGGAATTGTGCCGCTGTAAATTTCATGCAAATGGGTGGTTACCAAAACAACTACCGTGGAGGATATCAACAGCACAACCAGCCCTACACTTACAACCACGCGAGGAACCATCCTGGATTTTCCTACGCGAACCCCCAAGCCGCGGAGCAACCACCACCTGGGTTTGTTGTGCAAGATGGTGAAGTCGTGGAGAAGAAGAAGCCAAATCTCGAGGAGATTTTGGCTAAATTCATGGAAGGCTCCACCGATACGGTAGCCAAGCTAAAGCAAGAGATAGCTGGAGTAAAGACCAAGGTGGACCGAGTCGAGAAACACGTACAGATCATAGAGACTCAGGTCATTCAGATTGCCAAAGCTCTCGAAGCCCAGCACAAACCCGGGCAATCGCCTAGCAATACTCAAGCTAACCCCAAAGTTCAGAGTAAGATGAACCAAGTGAATGCCATCACTCTAAGAGGGGGAAAATCCTATAAAGGGCCAAAGCAAGCAAGGACTGATTCAAAGGAGGACGAAGATGTCGAGCAGGCCGAAGAAGCTATTGCAGATGCAGCCTCGTCGATCGATGGAGGATCGCCGTCGATCGACGCCAATCCAAAGGCCACGTCGATCGATGCCCACTCCTGTCCAGCCACCTATGTATAAGCCTCCATTGCCATATCCGCAGCGGTTTGCCAAATCAAAGATGAACGAGAAGTATGCACGCTTTCTTGAGAACATGAAGAAAGTAAACATCAACATCCCGCTGATTGAGGCACTACGAGAGATACCGGGGTATATGAAGTTTTTGAAGGATATGGTCTCTCAGAAAAGACCCTTCGTGGAGCACGAGAGGGTCAACTTGTTCGAGGAATGCAGCGCGATTATCCAAAAGAAGATGCCGCTGAAGAGAGAGGACCCGGGATCCTTCACGATCCCCTGTGTCATTGGAGGAGAGACCTTTGGGAAGGTCCTTTGCGATTCTGGCGCATTCATAAACTTAATGCCGCTGTCAATCTTCAAGCGGTTGAAGATCGGAAGCATCAAGCCCACAACAATCTCACTTCAGATGGCCGATCGATCAGTCACTTACCCAAAAGGCATCGTGGAAGACGTGTTGGTGAAGGTAAAAGATTTTATTATTCCAGCCGACTTTGTGGTGCTTGATATGGAGGAGGATCGAAACATTCCTCTGATCCTAGGAAGACCATTCCTGAAGACCGGAGGGGCATTGATCGATATTCGAGATGGCAAACTGACGTTCCGAGTTAATGATGAGTCGGTCACCTTCCCCATATACAAAGCAGTGCAGAAGCGTAGTGAAGGGAGCTACCAGGAGGAGTGCCACATGATCAAATGTTCAAATCCGGTGATTTCCTCTCCCTTTTCTTCTCTTAAAATTGATCCGGATTTTCTGGAGAACCGCTTACTACACTCTTTATTTTTGTCTTCAGATTTGGATAAGGCGGACGATGAGCTTGTGGATCGGGTGATGAGCTGGATGTACCCGAGGGAATAACACATGGAAAAGAGAACAACCGGGAGCGATTTTCAAGCCGACGCAGCCAGAAAAAGAAGAGAAAACGTGGAAATACCTCCACGTCAATCGATGCACACCATGCGTCGATCGATGCAGCCTTAGGATCCACGTCGATAGACGCTGCTGTTACGTCGATCGACGTATGAAGGAAGTCAGATTCAGAGCTTTCGTCAGCAGAAGCAGCGCGACGTAGAAAAGGGGTTGCTGCAGTTTCATCCATGTCAATCGATGCAAACTTGGAAAAGCAGCCATCCAACTCTGATCCGCTGGTTCTAGAACTTAAGATGCTTCCGGCACACCTCAGGTATGGGGAGTTGAAAAAATTACTACGGGTCCTACGGAAGCACAAGTCCGCCATTGGGGGGACATTGAGAGACATCAAGGGAATCAACCCCTCATTATGCACGCACAAGATCCTTTTGGAAAAAGATGCCAAGAAATGGGGGATGCAACCTCCCTGATGGTGATCGAAGACTCCGGGGGATAAAAAAGTTGATGACTGAGATCAACTACCAGGTATCGTTCCCTCTCTTGTCTGATTTTCAAACTTATTCCACTCTTCGAGTTGGAAATAAGTTTGGGGGGATGTGGACAAGAGATGGAACGTCCTATCTTTTATTTATTCTGCTTTTTGTCTTTAATTTTTCGTACCTTTCTATTTTATGTTATTTTGTGGGGAAAATTTTTGAGTTTTGAAGATAATCTGAATGAGATTGTGAGATTAGAATTGATTGAGGGTTGAGTATTGAATTGATTGAGATTGTGGTTAGATGCCTATGAATGTAGAATACCGCATGATAGGACTGATTTGACACTTATACTTGCATGCTGATTGAGCTGATTTGAAATTAACCGTGGAAGAAAATTTTTAAACCCTTGTGTGAGAAATTTGAGCCTTTATTTCGTTTGATGTGAGATTCACATGTGTGTTTTGATTTCTCTAGAACTTGCCTATTTTCTGTGTTGAGACTGCATAGTGTGCACAAGTTTAGGAGATGATATTAGGCCATCTTTGTTAACCCAATATCCTAAACACTGTCCCTTCACAATAAAATCTTCCCTAGTTAGCCACTTTGAGCCTGTACAATTTTTCTTTCCTAGTCTATGAGATTAAGAAAAGTATTGTCTCACTCGTGTCTTGAGTTGTGGTACGTATGGGGTTGATTGAAAGTGAGTTGGAGATAAGAAATGATAAATTAGTGGTGAAAATATGTGTGCAAAAAGAAGCTCAAAGAAATAATTAGAATTCTCATAAGCTCTCTGAAAAGAAAAGAATACAAAATTATCGAAAAATAGCATAAGAGATTTAAAATGAGCTATAAAAAAAAAAGAAAAAGAAAATGGAGTTTGTTGATGTATATGAGGAGATGAGGTGGATGATAATAGATAGTGGTTGGATATATTGAGAGTCATGAACTCAATTGATTTAGTCACTTGGCCATATTTCCCTACCTTATCAGAAAAAAGCCTACGTTACAACCTTTCGAAAAGTCCTTTTTTATTCTAGACTTGTGTGCACATTCTAGCAGTGGAGATATTAGAAAATTTGCAAGCCTATGGTAGAAATTTATTCATACATGTTTTTGAGTGCTTTCATCTTTACCTTAAACACTTGAGAGTTGAGCGATACACTTCCTGTGAGTTCTTCCACGGTTGATGAATTTTCCGTCTCTTTCAAATTGTTTGTGGGTAGTGGATTCTTAGTTCTTGACTGTGATGAATCTTGTGAGGCATTGCACTTTAACCACATGATCTTTTGATTTCTTTCTTGCCTATTGATTGAGGACAATCAAGCGTTCAAGTTTGGGGGATTTGATAAGTTCATTATTTCACTCACTTATCTATATTATTTTCCTACTATTTTATGTATATTTATTGAGTTTATATATATAATTTATGCATGAATCAATATTAGGTGGTATTAGGCGTATTTTGGTATCTGTGCAGGTTTTAGGCCTAAACTCACGAGAAAACCGTTCCGAAAGCAGTGACGTGTAAGAGTAGCAGTGAAGAGTTTTTCCACAAGATGAATTCGGGCTATTGGCGCATGGAAATGGATGATGCTTTGAGTTAGCTCTCCAACGCAACTGGAATCGGGTCAATCGGAGTTCGGGAGAGGAAGTTAGGGCCAAAACCATGAGACCGCGCAGAAAGGGCTGAGTCAATATTTCCACGTCGATCGACGCGGACCTCCTGGCGCGGGAAATTGGCTGAATTAGAGATTTTTCATATCTTTAGCCCTAGATTTGATATGATACACCTCCACCTCTATATATATCTTTGTAATTTCGATTTTTAAGCACTCCTCATTCCAGATTTTAGATTTTTAAGAGTTTTTAGGTTTATGTTTGAAGACATAGTTTTGTGGGAAGACATTCAGACCCAAGTTTTTATGCAATTCAGGTTTTATCTTTCTATGATGAATATTACTCTGAATATGTGTAACTAATCTCTTCCTCAGATTCTAGGGTTTCGAATTATCAATGTATACATGTTTGATTAATTGAATTATTTTCTCTTTCCCTTCGTAGTTTGTGAAATCTGTGCTTATTCATAATCTTGATTTGCTGATCACATCTTAGGATTATCTAGTTGATTACTTGAGACGTAACTGTGATAGTTTTCAATGGAAAGAGATTTTCACAATATAATCTGATTTCTTGTCGTAACTGAAGGAGATCGATTGTAGGGATAAATCTATAGATCTTTGGAGTTAGTTAATTTATCTTGAGACCGAGCGGAGATAGGTAGTTGACTAATCTACTTTATGAATTGTCTAACAAAGAAGTTCATAATGTTTTTCTGATGTTTCACTACGAAGAGGAATTAAAATTGGGAATTAATCAATTCATTCATCCATGTCATACTTGTTAGGTAGATATCCCTGGAATCTGTGCTCCTCTTATTTGAATCCAAAAGCCTTTTAATTCCTGTTTAATTTTCATTAGCAAGTATCGCGATTTTCAAAACAACCAAAACTTTTTAATTGATTTTCCTGACCAGTATTTTGAGAACTTATGATTTAGTACTTAAGGTTTTTCGTTGCTTCATTCCCCTGGATCGATAACTTTAGGGTTTACAAATTTATTTGCCACTATTTCTATAATTAATCTGTAGAAATTACAGTGATCATTGGGAAACACGAAACCCTTTTATTTTCTTGTAAGTTCTTTATGTTTATGTAATTTAATATGTTTTCTTTTGGATTTCTATCTGCGATGAGTGGCTAGAAACCCTAGCGGGTTCTAGGGTTTGATATTATTATGGATGCATGTTAGGATTAATTAATTAGGTTCATGATTCCTGTGTTTATTTTTAATTCTAGATTAATTCAAGGAACGAGAGGTGACGATTAATTTAGATGTCTAGCTATTGATAGAAGGACCGAGAGGTGAATATTGATAGTGGGAATAGGAATGCATGATACAATCTACACTATCCAAACAGATGTACTAGACTGTAGGAATTGAACTGATTTGCTTATCGGATTGACTAATTTGGTGTACTTTGAGACCGAGCGGAGATAGTCACTAATTAGTAATCTAGGTTATATTTGCCAAACAAGGAAATATAGCATTGTTGCAGTATTTCACCTGTTAAATTAGTTGATTCCTACATGTTATCCATAATAAGAATTCTTCCGTAGAATCTGTGTTCCTTTAAATTTGCTTTCAAAACTACTTTAATTTTCTGCATTGTTTTCTTTACTTTTATAAAACCCTGATTTTGGATCTCTCAAACAATGAATCTTAGGATCATAGCTAGTATATAGGATAGTTTCCCCACACAATTCCCCTGGATCGATAACCTTAGGGTTTACAAATTTATTTGTTGCTGTTATTATAATTAATCTGTTAGAAATAGCAGTGATCAATTCTAGGGTTTCGAATTATCAATGTATACATGTTTGATTAATTGAATTATTTTCCCTTTCCCTTCGTAGTTTGTGAAATATGTGCTTATTCATAATCTTGATTTGCTGATCACATTTTAGGATTATCAAGTTGATTACTTGAGACGTAACTGTGATAGTTTTCAATGGAAAGAGATTTTCACAATATAATCTGATTTCTTGTCGTAACTGAAGGAGATCGATTGTAGGGATAAATCTGTAGATCTTTGGAGTTAGTTAATTTATCTTGAGACCGAGCGAAGATGGGTAATTAATTAATCTACTTTATGAATTGTCAAACAAAGAAGTTCATAATATTTTTATGATGTTTCACTACGAAGAGGAATTAAAATTGGGAATTAATCAATTCATTCATCCATGTCATACTTGATAGGTAGATATCCCTGGAATCTGTGCTCCTCTTATTTGAATCCAAAAGCCTTTTAATTCCTGTTTAATTTTTATTAGCAAGTATCGCGATTTTCAAAACAACCAAAACTTTTTAATTGATTTTTCTGACCAGTATTTTGAGAACTTATGATTTAGTACTTAAGGTTTTTCGTTGCTTCATTCCCCTGGATCGATAAATTTAGGGTTTATAAATTTATTTGCCACTATTTCTATAATTCATCTGTAGAAATTACAGTGATCAGTTGTCCAGCATATGTGCTGACAAAGGAACCTGATAAGTTAGAAAGTAGGTGTAAGCTGATGCTGTTTGTAGGATATCCCAGGAAAACAAAAGGTGGTTATTTCTATTGTCCTGAGAATCAAAAAGTCGTTGTCAGTACCAACGCGAGATTCTTGGAGGACGAATATGTAAGAAACCACAGATCCAAGAGTGAAATTGTCCTCCACGAGCTTGAGGACAAGGAAGCAATTCCATCAGGAGAGCCCAATGTAATGGTAAATCCACCTATAACAGGTGAGGCTATACCAACACTGCCACTAATGCAAGGTATGGGACCAACGCGTACTGTGCCAACTACTGAAACGGTTTAGATTCCTCATTGCAGTGGGAGGGTTATCCACCAACCCGAAAGGTATATGTTCATGGGAGAGTCTTCTGACTTGATCCCGAAAAATGAACTGGATGATACCGATCCCTGGACATATGACGAGGCAGTATCTGATAAAGATGCAGACAAATGGCTGATCGCCATGGATTCGAAAATAGAATCCATTTCGGCTATGGATGTATACCAGAAAACTGATTTGCCAGATGGCTGTCGAGCCATAGGGTGCAAATGGGTATACAAAAGAAAGAAAGGAGCGAATGGTGAAATTACAGCTTTCAAAGCAAGGCTGGTGGCAAAGGGTTATAGTCAGAAAAAAGGTGTAGACTATGACGAGACCTTCTCACCGGTAGCCATGCTTAAGTCCATTGGTATACTCCTAGCCATAGCAGCACATAATGACCTAGAAATCTGGCAGATGGATGTCAAAATCGCGTTTCTAAACGGGTACCTTGAAGAAGGTAGGGACATCTATATGCAACAGCCAGAAGGTTATGTGCAGAAGGGCGAAGAACATTTGATCTGGAAGCTAAGGAAGTCGATGTATGGACTTAAACAAACTTCACGGTCATGGAATCTGCGTTTTGATGAAGTGATTAAATCCTATGGATTTTCACAATGCTCAAACGAGAGTTGCGTGTACCGTCTATGTGTCAGCGGAACCGTGGTGTTCCTTGCAGTTTATGTAGATGATATTCTCCTATTTGGCGACAATGTGGAAGTATTGTCGGGCATAAAGGGGTGGTTATCCGAGCAGTTTCATATGAAGGACCTTGGGGAGGCAGGATAAATCCTAGGGGTAAAAGTATTGCGGGAGCGCAATAAGAGGATGCTGACCTTGTATCAAGGATCATATGTGGATACTGTGATTGCCTGTTTCCAACTATGATTGGATTTATATACTAAAAGCATATAATGATTGGATCATATGATTCTTTCCAACTATGCTGCATGATGGATTTATATACTGAAAGCATTATGATTGGTATGTTATGTACAAGGTCGATTGGTTAATATACTGGGAATCATAAATGTTGTATGTTCATCTCCTGCCTGAATTAACAAACATGTGTCGCAAATGCAATTATCCCCTTATCTCATCGATAGGGAGATCATACGGTGTGTAGAAGATCACGGAAGATCATATGGATCATTTGACCTAACAAGATATAAATGATTATCACAGCTGAGACAGTTCCAGGATAAACTATCGGTGTAGGTTGCAGCATATGCAGTAATAAACATCTTATCTTGGATGGCTTGGTATGCTGGTGTGGGGCACACATTGATAAGGACCTAAGTCGAGATCAATTCTTTTATCTGACATTAAAAGAATCTATATCTCTATGGCTTGATGAGATCCTAAGCCTACATGAAGGTACAAAAGTATATGCAGATTGTGTATTACTTTGAGTTGCAGTAAAAGGCTCTAGTTGAGCTTGTATATCTGTATCTTGGGTAATAGCAGTTTTTGTATGATTGTCTGGTACTGGAACTAGGTAACCACATCCAGTATAGGATGGTGACATTCCCTGAACAGCTCAAAAGGTTCGTTATGCTAAAGTCCTGCAGGCTGATTAAGTTCAAGCATAAGTGAAAAGGTTTGAGTGGATTGATTCAGGAATATAAGATGTTAATTAATTAAATATCTTGTCAGAGCTTAAATTAATTGACGAATGTCTGTAACCTTAAATGTGGGGATATACCGATCTCATGCAACCCGTACCTCAAAACGTGGTAGCAAATAGGTAGGACAGTATTGATTCTCTGGTGGGATGAATCAATATTAATTAATTATATTCTGGGTTGAATATGGGAATTAATTAATTGATAGGACTCATTTGCTATTTGCATGTTGGTCCCTAGTCTGGCCCATGAAACTCAAGCCCAATAGAAGTCCAGTATTTTCCTACAACACACCACAAGGTCATAAGTTGCACACAGCAAACCAGGTTTTGGGAGCTGTGGCGATCGACTAGATCTGAGAAACGGGGAGGAAATTCTGCTTCTCAACCGGGCAAGGAATCTGAAGGGAATCTTCACCAGATATTCAGATTGAGTTGGGATACAGATCAGAAGATCAGATCAGGAGGATTTTCTCTCTTCTCTCTCTCCTTGTTCTTTCGAAAATAATTATCTTATTTTCATAAGATTTATTTCCTCAATCTGTTAGGAATTAAATCTTTGTGCGTGGGAAAGATAAAGAGGAATATTCGCGCACTCGTTCTTCAGGGTTTCGCAATCCAGGTATTTCGCATAAACTCTCTTATGCATATTCAATAGGAGCATGCTAGGATTAATCATAGGCATAGCAATTTATTTTTGATATTCCAATTAACGATCCTTGGCAAACGGAATTCGTGATTCAGTTCACGAATCCCTTCACTGCAGCCTATATCGACAGACTTATCCTCGAACGATGTCTCGGCTGTGATAATATTTATATCTCACTAGTTCAAGTGATCATACTGTCTTCTGCGATCTACAACACGCAGTATGGTCTTCCCTATCGGTGAGATAAGAGGATACCATTGTTAGTCGCATGTAAGTTTGTTAATAGATAGGAAATACTATTGAATGTATACTCATTGTAATAAATGCTTTCTGTATACAAAAACCCAACACTATTTGTAGTCGTCTCCGTCAGAACTGATCTTTTTGTTTAGGTCTAAAACCTCCTTTGTGTCTGATGATTGTTCTTTTTCTGATTTCTCGGGTTTCCTTGTGATTTGTATCCGTCTGACTTGCGACTTCATTGTTTCTCTTGATTGTTGATGGTCCTTTGTTGGCTGTTTGTATACGGCTGGTATGTCAGCAGTCTGTGCTAAGATCTTCTAGTTTTGTTGGAGTCACTTCTTAAGCATTCTTGTAGCATTCCTTCATATGGCTAGCCTTGTTATCTTCTTTAATATTCTTCAGCAATCATCAAGTATGTTGATTCCTTCATTCTTGATTCTTCTTGTTTTCTAGTTCTATTACAACTCAAGTATACATTCCCTATATATGACTTTTACATTGTACTCGATACTGAATTGCTAGAACTTTGATGCACCAAAACATACAAGAACATACTTATGAAACACTAACAATACAAGGGGTTTAATATATCTAACAATATTCCTAACAGTTTGATTTTTAAATTTGTTCATTATACCAATTTAATGTCTAACATTTATAAATTATAAATATAAAGTTGTTTTTATAAATGTAAATAGATATTATAAACTAAAATGCAATCTATCTTCAAGATAATATGAATTTAAATTAAATATATCAAAATGAGTTTAATATCCAAATTGCAATGCAAATATGTTTATTCTATTGTTTGTTCCAAATATGTGTATTCTATTGTTTGTTCCAAATAATGTTTAATCTATCTTCAAAATAATATGAATTTAAAATTAAAAATATCAAAATGAGAATTTTAACATCCATTTTCCAAATCTCGAGGTCTAAGTGCGCTGCTATGGCAAGAAGGATCCGGATGGATTTGAGCATGGCTACCGGTGAAAAGGTTTCGCAATAGTCTATGCCCTCTTTCTGACTATAATCCTTTGCCAACAGCCTGGCTTCGAAAGTCGTAACTTCTGATACCACTCATTTCTTTTGCTTGTATACCCACTTGCACCCTATGTCCCTAAAGCCATCAAGCAGCACAACTTTCTAGTATACATCCATAGCGGTTATGGATTCTATTTCAGAATCCATGGCGATGCGCCATTTTGCAACATCCTTGTCCTGTACTGCCTCTTCGTAAGTCTGTGGGTCAGAGTCCTCATGTCCGTCTTCCGGGCTCAAGTCTGAAGACTCACCCACGAACATGTGCTTTTCTGGCTAGAAAATAACTCTCCCACTACGACGAGGAATCGGTGTCGTGTCAGTAGTTGGTGCAGCAACTTGTGGTTCTGCACTTTGCACTAAAGAATGCGCCGGTGGTGATGTACCTCTAACATGTGCACCCACGTTCACATGTTCCCCTTCCCTTGGAATCACATTCTCATCTTCAATATCTTGAACAACTACATCATTCCTTGTCTTGTGGTTTCTTACATACTCGTCCTCCAAGAATCTAGCGTTGGTGCTAACAACGATTCTCTGACTCTTAGGACAGTAAAAGTAACCACCTTTAGTTTTCCTAGAATATCCTATAAACAACATTACCTTGCTCCTTTAGGTTCCTTCGTCAGCACGCGTGCCGGACAACCCCATACTCTAAACTTGCACAAACTGGGTTTGCATCAAAGGAAGAGCTCACAGGGTGTCTTAGGAACTGGTTTAGAAGGCACCAAGTTTAAGATGTAAGCCGTTGTTTCCAATGCGTAGCCAAAAATGAAATGGGTAAGCTTGCATAACTCATCATTGATCTCACCATCTCCAAAAGAGTTCTATTTCTTCTCTCGGCTACACCATTTTGATGGGGAGTACCCGGTGCAGTCCACTGGGATGTAATCCCATGTTCTGACAAATATTGCAGGAACTCGTTCCCAAGGTATTCGCCACCGCGGTCAGATCGCAGCGAGTTGATAGTTTTCTCGACCTTCTTTTCTACCTCAACCTTAAACTCTTTGAATTTCTCGAAGCATTCAGACTTGTAGCGAAGCAGGTAAACGTATCCATATCTCGAGTAATCGTCAATGAAAGTGACAAAATACTCATACCCTCCACGAGCATGTGTGGACATGGGCCCATATAAGTCAGAATGGATCAATTCCAACACATCCTCAGCTCGAGACTGACTAGCCTTAAAAGGCCTAGAAGACATCTTTCCCTCGATGCAGGATTCGCAGACTTGACAAGGTACAGGCCGGACTAAGTCCAATGTACCGTCATCTACAAGTCACTGAATCCTCTTCAAGTTGATGTGACCCAGTCTCAAGTGCCAGAGATATGTAAGATCCTCATCAGAAGAAATAAACTTTCTCTTTCTAGGATTACCAATTACAGATGAATTACATGCAAAAACCAAGGACGGTTTTGATGAAAATATACAGAGAGTAATCAACATCCCAGAATAGATAACATTGTTATTCTTAATGACAGAAATAAATAACTATCATAAATAACAAAATTTCCATGCAAAGCTGATAAACATTTGTCCTGCCGGAAAAACACTGCCCAAAATAAACTCTCAAAAGTACTTTATTCATCAAAACATAAGGAGAAAGAAACTTCATGAGGCTCCGTCTGAAAATGTTGCCTTCCATGCAGCTGGTATTTCTTGCCATTACTCTCCAACCTTATCGGCACGGTTCACTGCAAAGTACAACAACATGGTTACCAAGTTAGTCTCTACAGCTCTCTAAAGAGCAAAGATAGACTCTAATCATTCTTCAGTTGTATATGCAAATGGCATACATTGTCTAGCATTGTCGGCCTGACAATCTTTCTTCCAGTGTCATTTCTTACCGCACTTGAAACACTTGTCCTTCGAAGCTGCTGCCCTAGGATTCCTGTTAGCCTCCATGTCCTTTGCAGTTGCCTTTCCAGCATTCTTCTTAATCCATCTTTTCCGCTTCATACCTTTCGGTACAGTAGATAGATTACCAGAAGTAGCTAAGGCAACCTTTTGAGGATTTATGACTGATTCAGCTGCCATCAAGTCATTAAGCAACTCGTTAAGAGTATACTCTTTCTTGTTCATGACAACATTCAGTCTGAAACTTTCAAAGGACTTGGGTAGAGAGTTCAGTATGATATCGACTTTGGCCTCAGCGTCGATACCTCCACCGTGCACAGTCAGCTCATCCATGAGGTGAGTCATGGAAACTATGTGCTCTCTCACTGAGCTACCATCAGTCATTTTTCTACTCATGATTTCCCTCATGAGATTAAATCTAACACCTCTATCAGTTTCCCCATAGGTTGCCTCCAGACTGGCTATAATGTCATAGGCGTCCCTATGGTGCTGATGCTGCTGCTACAAGACTTTCGACATAGTGGTCATCATGTAGCACTTGACTACATTGTTCGATTTCTCCCACTTTTTGTAAAAGTCTCTATCCATTTGAGTGGATTTAGCAGTGGGCGCTTCAGGACGAAGTACTTGCAGAACGAACATATGTTCTTCTGCAATCAGGATGTATTCAAGATTGCGCTTCCATTCCAGGAAGTTTGGACCAGTAAAAGAATTATGTGCAAGAATATTGATGACATTAGACATAAGAATATCTGAAACAAATAAATAATCATAATAAGAACATACATGCAGAACTTTCAAAAACAAATGCATTGAAAACTTCTTTATAAATCAAATACAAATGTTTTCCACTAATAGCCCAAGAGTTCCCACCACAAGCTACACTCGTAAACGTTTACGATGTCACCCTCAACCAGACTGCAGGTTTTTAAGCCCCAATCCTTTAATTTCATACCATGTCAGGAATCCTTAGACACATGAAATTAATTATTAGTGTAAAATCTTAGACCAAGCCATCTCTCAAGAACAGGGAAGCAGCAACTGCATTATATTCTAAGATGCTTCTAAACACTTAAGCACAACTTTAACTCCAGCCAAAAGAGACAGTTTGGCATGGCGCGTAGCCATACCGCACGACCCCTAAAGCCTTTGTTATCTAAAATTTAAATCAATCCTAGAATAATTATGAGAAAGAATTACGCAAGCTACACTCACTGATGTTTACTCAAACCCCCCCCCTCATTATTCACATGATTTAAATTGCTTGTCTCGAAATCCTAACAACTGCAGCCCATGCACCTCCGAAAGTTAGCAAGCTGCACTCGTAGACGTTTACTAAGATGGGAGATACACTTACAGCCTAGGACCACTTTGTGGAGGTCTATGATTTTAATTAAAAACCCGCTTAGTATTTTTTATTCAAAAGGTTTCTTAAATGCGCACACAGATAATTTCTTGTCATTATATTTTCCCAAATTTTTGCATGTAATTAAACAAGCCCAAAAATTCAAAATATAATCCAACAAGAAATTAATTACATAAGCATGCTATTTAAAGTTGTAAATAATAAAACAGTAAAACATGATTTCCTAATATCTACACATGCTTATTGTGCAATTAATAAATCATATATAATACGAGGCAATTAAGACAAACAAAAATTCCTGGTGGCCCCACAAAACAGAAAAAATAAAATAATCATATCTATTACAAAATTTGAAATTTGAATTTCAAAATTTGGATAACTCCAAATCTTCCAGTGCCTTGATATCCTTAACCACAAAATCTTTTTGGTTCTAGGGTTTTGAGATTTGAAAATTGGTCCCACAATTCAACTGCAAACCCTAAGGTTTACATCGAATTACGCCAGCCATCAAACCTTGAACCCTACCGCCGCAGCAGCAGCCGCTGGCCGATAGCCACTGTCGCAGCCACCGCCTGGCCAGGCTGCACGTCGCGCTCGCCCGCCGTCATTGTGTGCGGCTGCCACCGTGGGCCGGTCGCCCACGTGGCAGCGTCGCTCATGGCTGCATGTCGCGGTGGGCTGCCTGCCCGCCGCCGTGCGCCGCTGCGCGGCCTCTTGCCGCTGCCGTGCACCGCCGTCGCCTCGCCAATCTCCGTCTTCATTCTTCGACTCGTACAATTACAGATTTGAAAAATTACAATAACTATTCTATTACAATTTTCCTATCAAATCTAATCACGAATTTTCTTGTGATTTACAAAACACGATTTAATCCAAACACAGATAAACCTCCGTGGATTAAATCAAACGGGTTGCCACGAGGAACAAACACCAACATCCACAGCAATTCAAAATCTATACATGCATAATCAAAATTGCCCATCCAAAAGAGCCACAAAAACAAACCACGGCTCTGATACCAATTGTAGGGATTTGCCGGCAAACTGAATCGCCAAATCCAAATGAACCGGACCGTTTCATGGATGTTGAGAGCAATTAATATACGATAAACCTAGCATGCTCATATGAATTAAATGCAGTGGATTTCACGAGTTTACCTTAACTCCGTAGTCTCAGATCCGATCTTTCGCATTTGAATTCCAATCCCTTGATTCAACCACACGATTTAATTAAATCTACGAAAATAGAAATTAGACAAATCCAATTTCTAGATTTAATTAAAAGAAAAGAGAAGAAAGAGTAATCTGTTCTCCAGATTAGGCCTTCAGATTTGTATCCCAATGCTGTTCAATCCTACTACTGGTGAGGATTCCACAGGATTGTGAATGTCTAAACTAGAGTCGAATTTCTTCTCTCCCATACACACAGGAGGCACCGCCCCTCTCTCTCTCTCTCTCTCTCTCTCTCTGTCTAGGGTTTATTTGATTTTGAACTAAACTAGGGTTTCTGAGAGAGAGCTGTCTATTTATAGACCTGGGGTTTCAACCCTAATGGGCTACAGGGCTCCATTCAGCATATTTAATTTTGGCCAGACCTGGGACCTAATGCAAATAATAAAGTGGGCCTATGAATTAATTAATTCCCATGTCCACAATCTAAAACACAATTAATTAATTAATATTAATTCTTTTCACCACGGAATTAATACTGACCTACCCCTTTATTACCACGTTATGAGATCGGGCTGCATTTACTTGAGAATCCCCATATTTAAGGTTACCGGACATTCATTAATTAATCGTAGCTTCTGACAAGCTCTATCTATAATTAATTAATATCTTATTTTCCTGAGCAGTACCACTCAAACCTTATCACTCGTGCTTGAACTTAATCAGCCTGCAGGACGTTAGCGCGATGAATGTTATTGAGCTCCTCAGGGAATATCCCCATCCTATTACTCGGATATGGTTACCTAGCTCCAGTCACAGGCTGTTCTACACGAACTGCTGCTACCCAAGATGCAGGTATACAAGCACGTTACTCAGGCTCTCCACCATGGCAAGTCAAAGCTGCAGTCAACCCGTGCATACCCCTGAACCTTCGTTAGGGTTTGGACTCAATCAAGATCGAGATCTTGTATTCTCCGATGTCAAACTGTAGAATACATCTCACTATGGTCCAATCAATACGCAATCGTGCGTACCAGCATATCAAGTAATCAAGATAGATTACTTCTTTCCGACTATGCTGCAGCCTATATCGACAAACTTATCCTCGTACGTTGTCTCGGCTGTGATAATATTTATATCTCACTAGGTCAAGTGATCATACTGTCTTCTGCGATCTACAACACGCAGTATGATCATCCCTATCAGTGAGATAATAGGATACCGTTGTTACTCGCATGTAAGTTTGTTAATAGATAGGAAATACTATTGAATGTATACTCATTGTAATAAATGCTTTCTGTATACAAAATCCAACACTATTTGTAGCCGTCTCTGTCAGAACGGATCTTTTTGTTTAGGTCTTAAACCTCCTTTGTGTCTGATGATTGTTCTTTTTCTGATTTCTCGGGTTTCCTTGTGATTTGTATCCGTCTGACTTGCGACTTCCATGTTTCTCTTGATTGTTGATGGTCGTTTGCTGGCTGTTTGTATACGGCTTGTATGTCAGCAGTCTGTGCTAAGATCTTCTAGTTTTGTTGGAGTCACTTCTTCAGCATTCTTGTAGCATTCCTTCATATTGTTGGCCTTGTTATCTTCTTTACTATTCTTCAGCAATCATCAAGTATGTTGATTCCTTTCAGCATTCTTGATTCTTCTTGTTTTCTAGTTCTATTACAACTCGAGTATACATTCCTATATATGACTTTTACATTTGACTCGATACTGAATTGCTAGAGCTTTGATGCACCAAAACATACAAGAACATACTTATGAAACACTAACAATACAAGGGGTTTAATATATCTAACAATATTCCTAACAGTTTGATTTTTAAATTTGTTCATTTTACCAATTTAATGTCTAACATTTATAAATTATAAATATTAAGTTGTTTTTATAAATGCAAATATATATTATAAACTAAAATGCAATCTATCTTCAAATAATATGAATTTAAAATTAAAAATATCAAAATGAGAATTTTAATATCCAAATTGCAATGCAAATATGTTTATTCTATTGTTTGTTCCAAATAATTTTTGGAGTTTAGAAATCCTAAAGTTGATTTATTAGATAATTTCATTTATGTAAAGCTTAATATTTTTAAAGTTAGATCATTTATGAATATAAACATTCAAAATTAATTTTTTAATAAAAATAAATATCAAACCATTTTTTCATAAGAACCACCAAATGCAATATTTGTATAAAATAATTCAAAATATTATTTTTAAAATTATAAACATGAACATTTTTTTGCAATGAAATAATAATAAAAAAAATATTATTAATTATTTTATTATTATTTTAATTTCAACATGCATACATGTTTTCATCTTTCAAAATCAATCAAAATATTAATAAATGAAAGTTTTTTAAATACATTGCAAGTATTGAACCCTTGCGTCCAAAACTGCTTCTTGGTTGTTATTGTTCCGCTATCCATAGATCCATTGGTTAGAACCCAGATGCTTGAGTCACGTTGCCCCATTCTTGGCCATCGTGCTGCGAATTCTCTCTGCCTTTTGCGAGAGCAATCTTGAGAGAGAGGTATAGGTTGAGGGACAAACCTCATGAAATCGTAACTTGTTAGAGTTGATGAGGCTTTATTAACCATGCATTGCTATGACAGGAGACAACCTAGATATGGTCAACCAAGCAAGCCACCAGTATCAAATCGCTGCAGTTTCGCGTGTCGAACTCTCTTCAGCTAGCCGAGACCTTCACTTAGTCGTACAGAGCGATTCATATTAGAAATCATGTTCAACATCTACTTCCTAACCATTCATTTAAAGCTTGTGTTTGAGAGAGTGACAATAATGGAAATCAAAACAGAAACTTTAGCAATTGTGATGGGCAAGGAAGGATTTTAAAAACTTGGAATTTGAATAGGCGTGCAAAATAATTACTATAATTCTTCTTAAAAATCGAAAAGTGATTGATGGCACAACTTTGGTAATTGGGATAATAATGGAGCATGCTCAATGAATTAATAATTGCATCATCGCCTTCCAGACAGGCGGAGAAAAATCACAATCCAGAAGGGATTTACAGACCACCATGTGGTTCATGATGTCGAAGGACAATCAATAGCACGGCATGAGGAATCCGCAAGTCACAGTTGGATGGAACCCGATGTTCGCTGCTCTCCATCGCTGCCAAGCCGACCACTCAGGCGCCGTTTCCTCTTTGAGATAGTCCATGACTAGCGTCCCGTTGCGACTCAGACCGAAGTCGGCAGCAAAAGAGTCAGAAGACCAAAAGAACTCCTCCCCACCAAGATTGCAGTAGATCTCGTCATCTTCAGTGATGGTGGAATTGTGAGCAAGAACCTTCAACACATCCGTGTGAAAGCTGTGAGGCTCTATGGTCACGAAAGACACAAGCCCATTCGCCCCCAGGCTTCCCATCACTTCCTTATAGATGGTCGGATTTCTCCAGTAATGTGCATAAAGTCCACCCCTATCCAAAATCTTGTTTCGCTGAATGGAGATTCTTGTGATATCAGAGGGAGAAGACTTTTTTTATATTTGAGTCGAAGAAGAAAGAGTTGTATGTAATCCAATGTTCGTTTAAAGGGGTATTTATAGACAATCTCGTGTGACGAGCAAAAGGATGCCAAGACACTTAAATGCAGGACATGACTCTTTATGGTTCAGATTTTGAATCTGATAAGTCAACATTGAATGTTTGACAACTGCATCAAGCCATCCATAAATGGACATGTGGTCAAAAGTTCAGAAGGCTGGTGGGTGTAGAGTCAGTGAATGGTCAAACTGTGAAGTACGATTTCTCAGACTTTGCATTAAAATCTGAGGATGGCTTTCTGAAACTGAACCTTATGGAAACTGCGTGAAGAAACTGCAAAGGACCACAATTTTTAACTATCAAGGTAGAGGACAGTTTCTAACTGGCAACTAAGGATGACACGGTTGTTCAGTTCTTCGACAAGGATTGTTGTGAACTGTCCTACGCAGTTTGATGAAGCAGGTGGGTAAGGGAAACTGCGATCAGAAGTGGGCGCAAATTTTGAATTTGCTGAAGACTTTGGCTGCACATCGCATTTAATGCAGGTAACATTACGGTGTATTATGCATAGCCACGTCATCCATCCCACACACTCCTGAACGGCGCCCCAGAGGTGAACAGTTGCATACGTCAGCCTCAGTCTCAGTCGTCGATCGTAGAAAAGGGTTTCAAATCTTAGCCGTGGATTAAAAATCGATTTCAAAACCCTTCATAAACCCTTCTCTTCATCGTCTACATTTTTACTCTCGACACTCTTATTCTCTGCAACTCTCTCATAGAAATTTCAATCCTTCAAAACTTTGAATCTCAACCCACATTATATCTGATCAACATGCCGAAGAAGAAAACACAACAAATCGAAGGTACCAGTACCTCTGACAACCCCGAGCAATATGTTGTCACAGAGAAGACTCCACATGCCGATTTAGTCCAATTTGCAAAGGATAATGTATATTCTTACGGACTCTCCAGCAAGCAAATTCGAGCAGCATAAGTGGTGAAGGAAAAGATCCTCAATTGGAGAGATGTAGGATCTATTTCCACGGAGAAACTAACGCAATTCTTGATTGCATTTCCCCGACGATTCAAACCCTACTGTATCACAGAATTCTATGAAAATGCTATTATAGCTAAGGATGAACAATCGTTTAAGACGAAGGTGGAGAAGATAGAAATCCGTGTTGATGCTGGAGTCATTGCTCTGAATTTCCATCTACAGAACCAAGGGATCAACATTGCCAATTATCTTGATCATGACAAGGAAGCGATGGAAAGACATTGGAATGAGTGAAAAAATGACGTTCACAAGGAGAAATTCAAATAAGCCACTAAGATCTCAGAACTGAAGCCGTTTTACAAGACTCTCAGCGAGATTGCCCTAAGAATATTATGATGCGGAGCGGGATCCTTCTCACAATTGAGTCAACCAAAATATGTTGTCATGATGGTACTCAACGATAACCCCAGAGGAAATTAGGCAAAATACATATTTGGTCGACTGTTGGAGAATGCCAAGAAGAATAAAGGCATTAGGAAGAATAAGAAGTTTTCATCAAGTGTCAGTTTTGGGCTAAAGGTCAGTTACCTCATTGAGAAACTGATTGGTCTTAACCGAGAGGGAGAAGATCTTCTCATGTTTGACTTTATCCCTCCGAGGAACCCCGTCTACCGATTAGTGGAAGGAGATAAAGGAGATGATGGGGATACTGGTGATCAAGACAATTTTGATGACAAAGTGGTCGACCCTGAGATAGCTTTTAGTCTCGCCACAATACCACTAGTTCAAACTGCAGAAACTTCCGAAAGCCAAAAGGAACTGCCACCTCAGTTCCAGCCAAGAAGAAATCTATTATGTTTCAAACCCGAGAACAAATTGAGAAGAAGAAGAAGAAAAGAAAGCAAATGGAAACTATCCTAGAAGAAGGATTACAACAGGCAAAGAAAGGCAAGCAAACTGTTGTTGAACAACCGAAGAAGAGGAAAGGTGCTGACTTTGATGTATTTATGCTGGACGTCGCCAGGAAGCTGCAATTCCTTGATCCAGCTGGTGAAGCTGGACAATCCTCTTTTAAACATGAGACAGTTCAGAACTTTGACCTCTAATCTACTGAAGCCTTCAACCGCCTACACCTTGAGGCTCTTGGATTTAAACCGACAGATGAGCAGGTAGATATTGTTAATATGAAGAGCAGCTCAACAGATTATGAAAAAACCACATCTCAAAGTCAGGATCATCCCAATGAAGGCCTAAGTGCGTCAGAATCCAGTGAGAAAGAAGCATCCACTTAGGCAGATGAACAAGGAGAAATTCCCTTCATAGAAACAGGGTGAACTGATCAGGATGACATTCCAGAAGAAATCGCTACTGAAGACAGAGAAGAGTCCACTCTGGAGATCATACAAAGGAAGATAGACGAATACCATACTGCCCTGGAGAGACTGAATGTCCTTCAACTTAAATTAACTGCCAAGGCTCAAAGGTTCAGAAGGAATCTTTCTCAACTTGAAGAAGAAAGGTAGAGGGAAATTGAAAGGTTAAGAAAGGAATAAGAGGAGAAATAGAAGAAGGAAGAGGAAGCCACTCTGGCCTAAGCTATCCAACTCTCTCACATCCTGGTCATTCAAAAAACTGCCAAGAGAGCCCTCAAAATCATGTGTGAGCGGATGCTGCACAATCTTCATTGTTTACACCGATGCATGTCTGTTGCGGTACTTTGCAAAGAAGGCACAAAAAATCCGAGAAGAGAAGGAAGAGATATAAAGGCTAGAACAAGCAGTTGAGCAGAAGAGAAAGGAAGAAGAAGTTGCAGCAGCTACAGAAAAAGAAAGGCAGAAAGCCGAAGCAGCAGCAGCCGCAGAAAGGGCAAGGCAGGAGGAAGAGGTTGCAGCTGAACAAAGAAGAAGGGAGGAGGCAGCAGCCAAAACTGCTAACTCACTGGAGATGGCAATAGAAACTGCCACTGAGGGAGACTCAAGGGAACTAGTCCTTCACGCTGAACCGACAGTTGGTTCTCTGAAAACCCTATCTCCTAACCCTATCTTAGTTGGTGTTCCCACCTTGACCATGGATGATACAGTACGAGAAGTAATCAGACAAGAAGTAGGTCATCAGGTCCAAACATCCGTGGAGTCTATTATTGATATTGTCAAAAAGGGGAAGAGATAAGGGATGAGCAAATGAGGTTGTAGTTGCAGTTGCTGGAAAAGGCAAGAGAAGAGCAGATAAAGGGAGAAGAGATGAGGAATGAACAGATGAAAATGCAAATGCAGATGATGAAAGAGGCCAAAGAAGAAAAAATTAGATTGATGATGGAAATGGCCAAGAATCTAGGCGTGCAAATTGGGACCTCATCCTCCTCTACTCCAGAAAAATCGAAAGGCAAAGAAAAATCCAAGCAGTGATTTTAGAACTATTTGTTTATTTTTGTATCTTTTGTTGCAGTTTTTTACTTTTCATGTACTTATAACGATCACATATAATGAAAGGTTAAAAACTGCTGGTTTGAAGACAACTTCTCATTGTCTCTTACCTTAGATACTTATTATTTAGCTAAATTCACATATTCCTATGTGATCAGCAGTTTGCTTCTCGCTCTAATTAAATTTATATTAATCGAGTAATATCTCTCCGGTTTAGAGGGAAGATCAATTAGAGTAGGTCGAGTTTAGAGGAAACATAGATCTGAGTAGTGTTAGTTTTTCATAGTTGTAAGATTAGAGCAACTGCATCCTCATTCCGACTTAGATGGTATAGTTTTGACAACATCAAAAAGGGGGAAATTGCTAGATGTTGAAGTAGAAATCCCGCCTTTATTTTGATGTTTTGATGTGTCAAAATCATATACCAAGGTTTAGTCCTTAAAGTTATTACTTCATGTAATCCTTGTATAGGATAATCGAGTTGTAATAGTTCGAGAGAAGCGAACCGCCAAAAACTGTGGAACAGTTTTTGAAGATGAAACTGTCCGAACAAAAGGACCGAAGAAAACTATGAAGACAGTTTAAGAAGAAAATATGCGAGAAAACTGTGAAGACGGTTCAAGAAACAATATGCAAGAAAACTGTGAAGAAAGTTCAAGAAGGAATATGCGAGAAAACTGTGAAGACAACATTAAACTGTCAATGATGAAATAACGATGAAAATTGTGGACACAATTTTTATAAACGAGAGAAACTGTCGAGAGCAGCTCACAGTTTCATGCCAAAGAAGCACGTGAAAAGCAAGGGGTCAAACAGTCATAAAGAGCATTGAAGACTCAATGATAAAGAACAAAGATACACACAGTTATGACTGCAGTACAACATTGTTCAAATTCTGACACAGATGAGACAAAACTGCCTCTACAAAAGCATGGCAGTGTTCAGAAAAGGCAGAGGAGCAGGTCTGCTACAACAGAAAAGAATGGCCATTGATTGGACAACATTCAAATTGTCTCTACCGGCTACTTTCAGAGATCCAACTATAAATACCAGAAGGACATGAGAGATACTTTACAAACTTTACAGAATATAACCAAAAATTTGAATCATCAAAAGCGCCATTACTCTGCCGGATTTAAAGCTCGAAGCATTCAAAGCTCACAAGTGAACGGCATTTACTCCGTGTGTCTATTTGTGAACACGAGGCTCTCTTGCTTACTGAATCATTTGTGATTCTCCATGTGACATTTTGTGCACGAGGATTAAGTCTATTTGACTTAGTCTTTATTATTGGTGTTCTTAGTTTTCAAGTGAGAACACAACAACCTGGTTGTCTCTCGAGGAACGGGTTATTACGGGCTATCATCAACTCTCGAATGTTCTGGAAAGAACTTAACCATCCATCAATCGGAGAAGAAAGGAGGTTTGCCCTCAATCTATTTTCGATGACCGCTAGTTCTGAGAAGACTTCAAGGTGATTTGATGGATTCGAGGAACTGAAGAATGAGTGAAGATCATCTACCGGGCGAGTGATCCAATTTACTGTGAACGGTGGTTTTCGCGGTGCTTGGCTATAGATTGTGAGGAGTGTACACTTCATTACTTAGTGAATTACCGAATTAATTTCCGAAGAGTGGACGTAGGACTTAAGGATCCGAACCACTATAATATCCTATCTCATTTACATTTTTTTATTACTTCTCTCATTACACAGTTTTCAACTGAGTTTTAAAACCTTCAACACTTCATAAAGTGTTGAAGTGTATATCAGTAAATTGACCAAGTAAACTCTCGGCTAAAACAGTTTTATAAATTCTAAACTGGGAAACTGACCCCCACCCAGTTTTAGAGTGCAATTGACTAGTAAAACTTCCGTTGCACAATTATTCATACTCTGATTAGGGACCAACACCCATGGATCTCGGCCATCCTCCGGTCGACGCTCTCAAACTGGGCAGCAGTAAACGCCTGGTAAGCAGTGAAATCTCCCTGCATAGCGGTCATCCGGACGTCAATGCCCTGCATAGAAATAGACAAAGCCTCAACCGAGTTAGTAGCTCGATGCATCATCACGAACATCTTCTACTGCCAATCATCAACGGGCGGTGGTGCCTTTGAACTCGTTCCTGTCCCTTGTCCTCCAGACTGTTGCTCCTCGGCTAACCGACTTAGAGAAGTAAAGAACCCCTCCCGAGACAAGATACCAACAACCTCCTTGTGATCCTTGGAGTCCATCAACCAGTTAGACCGATCCTCCAGGTCAGCCACCGTGGTCTAATCCACATAAGGCAACATAATCGTCCAATTCCCAAATCTATAATAAAATCTACCACGCCGACCTAGGACAAAAAACTTGCCCGCAACAAGGGAAGTAGCATCAAGAGGTAAACCGGGAGCAAATGTACCCATCAATTGAATATCCAGGGCTTCGAAAATTGGGGTAAGCATACCACCGCCACAAATAGATGGAGTCTTCAAATTATATACTCTAATACAACCATCCATCAACAATCCCCCCATTGAGAACTTTTTCCCATTCATCATGGCAAACAACAAATATACCTCAGAAAGAATCATGTTGCCCGACTCATGACAACCACAAACTGACCCCCCTATAACCTTATGAATATACCGGATCACAGGATTCCTAATGGAAGATAACTTGCTAGACTTTATATGAAAAGCACCTTCAGTTTTTATCCCATAAATGGACTCCCCAAATTGAGCAAGATTAAGTTCCTCAGGAACAAACATGGAGTCTTCATCACAACCAAAAATTGCATCAATTTCATGCCTTCTCAAAATGAATTCCTTACCTCTAATTTTGAACTTCACGGAAACAGGATAGCTATTTGCGCCCTTCATGACAGTCACAGAGGCCATGAATTCCTTCGTCAGTTCCATGTCAGCTGCCCAATTTGCAGTCGTGAACTTCTTCCACCCCATCCTGGTTAGGAGGCTCCAGACATCATCCTTGAGACCCAAGGCCTCCAATGTATCCTTGCAAAAATATCTTGTGCCAACCACTTTCCTCTCTGCAAGGTCCTTGAACCGTTGAAACTCTTCATCATCAAAGTTAGATAGACGGCGGAGAGCGGACGAGGAGGAACTCCCACGAGCCTTCTTGCTAGCCATTAGAAACAATAGAGGGTAAGATTCACAAGAAATTGAGTAATTAGGCAAGAATTGAGATTTTGGAGAGTGTGATTTTGAAAGAACTCGAGATGGGGCGATCTGAGCCCTAATTTTTCTTTTAAAACTGCGCATAGATCGACCGATCCTGGACCAAATCGGTCGATCTGGGGCTCTGTCCGATCCTCTTTCTGATTTTCGATCCAGATTGATCGAACCATCAGCAGCAAAGGATAGGGTTCGATCAATCCTGAGCCTTGACCCGCAAAAATTTGAATTTTCGTTTGAAATTGACCGAGCCCACAGGAGCAATAGGTTGAGTTCGGTCGATCTTGTCTAGCTAGGGCAAAATTTTTGAGGTTGGGTCAATTTATGCCTCTATTCATGAGCTCCCCCGCTGCATTCCTTCAACAAATTGAACTTAAAATCGATCGTGCACATCCCCTAACTCAAGTCTTCAACCACAAAAATGCATAAGTCGGCAAGAACACCCATGGATCAAAAATCCTTCAACCACAATTATCAAAACAACCTAAATCAACCTACACTATTATTCAAAACCAAATTACCAAAAGCAATTAAAATTGGGTTGCCTCCCAACAAGCGCTTTTTTATAGTCATTAGCTTGACTTTTACGTTTTCATCTTCAATCATTGTCACAAGGAGAAGACTCGGAGCTCATACCTTGCTCCTTATGCCAATGCTTGTCCAGAAAAATCAACTTCCTTCGTGCACTCCGAGGCGGACCATCCTCAACTCGAGATTTCTTTATCGTTCCTCACTCTTGCTCCAAATAATATCCCGAATAAATATCTTCTTCCTTGCCTTCATCCCCCATAGCCAACCTATGCTCATCACATTCATTCACTCTCTTTACTCCAATACCTTTTTCAACCCACATTTTCTTTCCTTCCTTCTCATCTTCAACAACCTTAGGAGGGAATGAGAAAACCACTTCTTTTCCTTCGCATTGGAAGGTAAGCTCTCCATTCTTCATATCAAAAAGAACATCCATCGTATGCAAGAACGGCCTTCCAAATATCAATTGTATTCCTCCCTTGTTCTTCATGTCCTCAACCAAGAAATTCCCCGGGAATGTAAAATCCAAGACCTCCACATTCACATCCTCCAAAACTCTCATTGGGCAAAATATGTCATGATTAGCCATTTGGAGAACATGGCTCTTGGGTTTCATCTCTCCAACATTCAAGAATCAAATCATCATAGCAGGCATAGATAGGATCGTCAAGCTAATTCATATGGATCTATTTGGACCAGTCAAGTCGCCTACCATTGGAGGAAAAAGGTTCACTCTTGTTGTGGTAGATGACTACTCGAGATACACTTGGGTAAGGCTGCTGAAGAGCAAGGATGAAGTGAAGCTTCAACTTCCAGAGCTCATCCCTCAAGTGCAAAACAACAAAGGAGTCACTGTCAAAAGAATCAGATCTGACAGCAGGACTGAGTTTTGCAACAATCCACTGATGGACTTCTGTGTTGATGCTGACATTGCTCATAAGAAGTCAGCTCCAAGGACGCCCCAACAAAATGGTCTTGCCGAACGAATAAACAGAACACTCAAGGAGTCAGTCAGGACTATGCATGTTGAAGTTGACTTAAAAGAAGGCTACTGGGGGAAGCCTTGATGACGGCATTCTATACTCAACAGTCGCCATCACAAAACCCCGAACGAATTCTTCAATGGTCATAAGCCTTCTATAGCTCATCTTCGTGATTTTGGTTCTCCATGTTACATCCATAACAATGGAAAGTCTAAGTTAAATACTTTCAGTACTAAAGCAGATGAAGGAGTGTTCCTTGGATATGGACATCCTTCATACAAGGGATACAGAGTACTCAACAAAATAATCAGACTAGTGGAAGTAGCATGCTCTGTTGTTTTTGATGAGTCTATCTTAGTGCGCAGGACTTTGAAAGACCTGGAACTTGGTGATTATACGGTCAAAAATGGGTATGAGAAACTCAGTGCTGATAAAGAAGATCTGAATCAAGTTTCTCAGGCCAGATCTGTGAATAATCACACAAGTACTCCAGATGACGAGGTCGGTAATGCAATCGACCTAGCTAAAGCCTTTGGTTCTCTAATGATAAACTCAGGCATCAATCAAGGGGGAACATCAGGAGATCAAAATAGATCTCAGTTTGAAGGCCAAACTGGAACAGAGTTGTCTATTCAAACTGACCTTCCAGACGATGAAGGTGCTCATCCTGAAGATGTCCAACAGGCGGTGCGATGAGAAGACCAAGGAGCGCAGGATATGGAAGTCATCACTGGAGAATGAGACTCTAGTCAAAGTGACTTAGTTCAAGTTCCAGTATCGGGAGCAGATGGTACTAAGTATCCTAAAGAATTCGTCCAACCTGTTGAAGTCACCCAGCTCCAAAAGCTGAAATGGATGAGGAACTATCCCAAGGAAGTCGTGTTGGACAGTGTTGCCAATTCAGTTTGCACGAGACAATGGAGCGCATTGCTTACTTGTTTTATATCTCAGAAATCAAAGCCTACGAAGATTGGAGATGCTCTGAAGTTAACTGACTGGATCAATGTCATGCAAGAGGAGCTTGCTAAGTTTAAGAGAAAGGAAGTTTGGTACTTGGTGGATCTACCAGATCATCAGTCAGTTATCGGCACCAAATGGGTCTTCAAGAACAAGAGAGACGAGACAAGGAGTATAGTGAGGAATAAATAAAGGCTGGTAGCAAAAGGATATGCTCAATGTCAAGGGATCGACGAAACTTTTGCTCTGGTGGCCAGACTTGAAGCTATTCGCCTATTCCTTGCTTATGCCGCCCACAACAACTTCACAGTTTTCCAAATGGATGTGAAGAGTGTCTTTCTGAATGGGGAGCTCAAAGAATAAGTATATGTGGAACAGCCCCCCTGGCTTTGAAAAAGGAAATCAAGTTTACAAACTGAGGAAGGCTCTCTATGGGCTGAAGAAGGCACTCAGAGCTTGATATGAGACGTTGTCTCAGTTTCTGTTCAAGAATAGTTTCCGAAAAGGCAAAATTGACACAACACTGTTCAGAATTAAAGATGCATCAGACATTCTTCTAGTGTAGATCTACGTTAATGATATTATATTCAGATGCAGGAACTTGAAGATGTGTGAAAAGTTTGCCCAACTGATGCAGAGCAACTTTCAGATGAGCATGATGGGCAAACTGACTTACTTCTTGGGTCTTCAAGTCATTCAGTCCGAAGGAGAAATTTTCATCATTCTGAAGAAATACACCAAGAACTTGATCAACAAGTTTTGTCCGAAGAAGACAAAGCCCTTGAGGATTATGATGAGCCCAAGTGCCCAGATCAATCTTGATGACGAAGGCGAAGGAATCAACCCAACAGCATACAGAGACATTATTGGATCACTTCTATACTTAACCGCAAGTAGGCCAGACATTTCCTGCTCAGTTAGATTATGTGCGAGGTTTTAAGCCAATCCGAAGAAGTCGCACATGGAGGTTGTCTATAACACCTTCCCTACAAAACTTCCTCCATTCGTTTAGCCTCTTAGTCGCGTTCACTCTTTTGGGGTGGGCTGCTATTGACCTCCTCTTGTTTTGGTGTTCAATTTTGGTCTGCTACTGTGTGATTTCAGCTCTTGGATTATTGGTGTATTTGATTTATCATCCATTTTATATTTGGGCTGGACATTTTCTCGAGCAGGTGGCAGGCGTGACTCTGCCTGCCTTCTCACCACTTTTGTTACTTTTGGCTTCGACTTCTTTGGCTTGGGTCTGTTGTTCTGTGCTGTAGGTATGGCGAACTACACTCCTGGACCTGCCCCTGAGCCTAAGTCGAACCATACCCCTCCTAACAATCGTATTGAAAACCCATGGCTGATAGGCAAGTTCTTGGAAGAACCAAATGTTCGTTTTGAAGACACGGTGCTGCATCATGTTGATTTAAACTGTGACAAACTCTGTTTAAATAATGATGACTGTATTGATGAAGATAACTTCTTGGGTTTCTGTCTTTTGGGGTTTTACGGAGGCCGGTTTCCGGGCAAGGAGGCTACGGAAAACGCTGTTAAGAGATGGGCTCGGCCGGTGAAGGTAGCATATCACCCCAAGGGATGGCTTATCATCCGCTGCAGATCGGCTGAGGATAGAGAGGTAATACGGAATCAAGGTACGCAATATGTATTTGGCATTCCTCTTGTTGTATGCTCGCTTCCGGCTGATTTTCGGTTTGACTCTTCCCCAGAATTTAAATTCCGCATTTGGATCACATTGCCTAACTTGCCGTTACGTTTGTGGAATTTAAATGCACTTAGCAAAATCGGGTCCATGATTGGTGAACCTCTCCAAGTTGATCACCGCGTGCTCTTTAGAAAATCTGTTGCAGGCCCCCCGATTATTGGTTCTTGTTGATGCATTGGCGCAAAGGAAAGAACATATCCCGATTGTTATGCCGAATGGCATGGAATTTGACCAGGAAATAGTTTATGAATTCTTTCCGAGTTTTTGCTCGTCTTGTCGCCGTATGGGACATGTGTCTGATAATTGCCCTAACAGTAATAATGTTATTAATCCAGGTGCTTCAAGGCCTCGCAGGGAAGGCAAGGACCCTGTTTCCACGGATGCTGAAGGTTGGGAGATCGCACAGAGTCGTCGCTCTAGGGCGGCAACTAGAAAGGGAGTGCCACGTACCAAGGATGCTAATCGGCCGAACAGCAAGGCCCCAACCGCTCCTCATCTACCCAAATCAGCTCCGCCTTTGAGGAATCGTTCCTTGAGTGTGGCTCCTAATGCTAGGGGAAAATCTGTTGGAACTTGGCGCCGCAAGGAAACGGTGAATGTACAGGTTGGACCTGATTCGCATAAGGCCCCTCAGGAAGGCCCGGTTAACAAACACACTTATTTCGCCTCGCCGGAACCATCGCAAGAACAACGATATGCTGACATCGGTACATCCCACCTTGCTTTGGATAAAAATTGCTCTAACCATGGTATGCAGGTGAATGATATTGCTGTGGACTTGCGTGGAGATGGTTCCGAGCATATACAGATTGAAGTGGACCAGGATGACCTCTTGGGTTCTCTTCCTGATTTTGAGGCAGACCACGTGCCCGAGGAAAGGTCGCAAAGACAGACTGGTGAAGGCTTGACTACTGCGGGTGCGGGGGCAACACAATGTCGTGAGGCGCCGTTTGTGACCCATCCTCGTGATTCTCTACACCCTTCCACTGAACTGAATGAGAGACGAGTCCCAATTGTGGCAACGTCCAATGTTGGAGCTAATCTTAATGGTGGTAGAGGAATTTTGAATACCAAAAAGACTAAAAAATCTGCTGCAGCGCGCCAAGGAGAATTGAAACACTACGATCCTATGGGACCTGCCACGGCCGGCTCAGATTTTTTACAGCGTCCTCACATGCATATGGAAGTGGGGGTTGGTCGGTTGGGTCAGTCGGAGGCGGGGGACAGAGCAGAAAATTCGTCAAAGGCAGAGAAAGCTGTTGCTGAAAATGCTGAAAATGCTGCGGCAGCTGTTGGTAAATCCCCCGTAGCCGACCCTGAGGGGTCCCGTGCGTCCTCCCCCTATTTTTCCCAGCATGCTAAGACATATACGGAGACGGGAAATCGAATTGGGGGCCATTTGGTTGAGGGGGTAAATTCAGAAAATTCAAACAGTTCCTCTCCAGACGCCACCAATAGTGCTGCAAAGGGAATGAGCTTGATTCCCACTACATCTGTGGATTTGGCTAACTCCTCCCATCCTCATTTGAATGACTCTGGGGAAATATCTCCTACGTCGAGGAAATGGTCAGATGTTGTTCGAAACCCGGAGTCCCCGTCGGGTAGTATCTCTTCTACTTCCCGTTCTTGTACTCTTGTTTCTACTTCTAATTCCTTTCAGGTTTTGGGACAAATTCCACGAGCTGCAAAAGGTAAATTTGGTGTTGGAATTGCTTTGGACAATACAGTGGAAAAGGAGGATGCGGTTACAAGTAAGTTGGTGCACAACACTAGTGACAGCCCCCTCGATTCCGAAGTGAGAGACATACAAGAGAAAGGTAACACATTGAGGAAATCGGTTCGCATTAAGAACCGTGTGGCTAGAACCAGCTGTCCCCCTACCCTAAGGGGTGTTCGGAGTGGAAAAGAAGGACGGTGGAGATGATTTTTGCAGCATGGAATGTTAGGGGACTGCAGAAGGCCCATAAACACTCTGCGGTAAAAAAATTAATTTCTACTCGTTCTCTTGATCTTGTGATTCTTGTTGAAACTAAACTTAGGGAAAATTCTTTTGCTAAATTTATGTCTAGTTTCTCAAATTCTTTTCCTGATTGGAGTTTTGTTAATAATTTTACCTTTCGACCATTTGGTAGGATTTTGGTACTGTGGAATTCTCTTCGTGTGGATTTGCAGGTTGTTTCGATTGAGGATCAGGTTATACACTGCAAGGTTAAATGGAAACCCACCGGGTCTTTATTTAACCTTAGTGCAGTGTATGGCTTTAATCCTCTTGCCCAACGGAGGACTCTCTGGGACTCTTTGATCTCCAATGTGTCGTTGGACGAACCTGCTATTGTGGCAGGAGACTTCAACGCTATTTTGCACCCGGATGAGCGGATTGGTGGTAGGAGACCGGTTGAGAAGGAGTATACTGAATTTTCTGATGCTTGTTCTTTCTTGAGTTTGCAGGATACGCCTTCTTCAGGTGTACATTTTACTTGGTCAGAAGGAGGCACGTTCTCCAAAATTGACCGCGTCTTGGTTAATGAAGCTTGGTTTGAGGCGGGCTGGTATTGCAGATCTGAATTCCTTCCCCGAGGAATACATTTTGATCACTCGCCGAGTATTACTTACCTTTTCGAGCAGGTACCTCGTTTCAAACCTCCCTTTAAATTCTCTAACTTGTGGATGGAGCACGATGATTTTGACAGGGTCTTAAAGGACAACTGGAAGGTGGAAAGGGCAGAGTCTGATTGCCAGCGCCACCTTGCAGACAAGTTGGAGGCTTTACAGGGAGTGCTGAAGAGGTTTAACTTCAAGGAGTTCGCTTTCCTCCAGGACAGGGTCAAAGCTGCTAAGGCTAATCTGGAGGAGGTTCAAATGGATCGTGATAGGAACCCACTTGATGGGAATCTGAGGAATAAAGAAATTGAACTCCGTAAGGAGGCGGCTCGCTTGGTCACTGCTGAGTATGATTTTTTCCGCCAGAGAGCACGTGGTATCCACTTGGTTAAAGCAGATAAGTCCACTGCCTATTTTCATTCTATTGTGAAGAGAAAGCATGGACGTAATGCCATTTCTTTTTTATGTGATGCTGATGGCGAGGTGTATAGTGATATGAATAGAATTAGGCATGATTTTATTCAGTTCTATTCTAATTTGTTTGGGCGCTCTGTTCCTCGTACTGCTGTTGTTCCTTCTGTTTTTCTTGCAGGTACCAGGTTAAGCAGTGAAGAGCAGCAAAGATCAGTTCGTTGGGTATCGGCCTTGCAAGTCCGTGAGGCTATGTTTGGGATTGGAGATGACAAGGCACCGGGTCCTGATGGATACTCCTCCTCTTTCCTCAAGAAGAATTGGAGTCTTGTGGGTCCCGAGGTGGTGGATGCGGTGCAGGAGTTCTTTGAGAAAGGGGTCCTGCTTCGCAAACTCAACCATACTGTGGTCTCCCTAATCCCGAAGAAGGCGCATGAGCCTACTGTTGCTGATTTTCGTCCTATCTCTTGCACTAACACTGTCTATAAAACTATTACTAAGATTCTGGCTGATAGGATGTCGTTGTTTTTGCCCTCTATTATTAACCCTGCACAGGCTGCTTTCCTACGGGGAAGGAATATCACTGATAATTTTCTTTTGGCGCAGGAAATAGTTAGAGGCTTTGAAAAGAAGACGCAGAGAAAAGGAGTTGGGCGGTGCTTATTGAAGATTGATCTACAGAAGGCCTACGACTCTATCTCTTGGGAGTTTCTGTATGAGGTCCTCCACGGTTTGAACTTTCACCCTCAGTTCATCCATTGGATTATGATATGTGTGACTTGCCCTACGTTTTCGTTGTCTATGAATGGGGGGGTGCATGGTTACATTGAGGGTAGGAGGGGTCTGAGACAGGGTGATCCTATGTCTCCGATTCTATTTCTTATGTGCATGGAGTATTTGTCTAGGCTCTTATCTGTCAGGATTAGGGACTCTAGATATGCGTACTTGCCAAAATGTGATTCGTTGAATATTACACACCTTATGTTTGCTGATGATTTGTTGGTTTTTGGCAAGGGTACTGCTGCTGGTATGCAGGTTGTGGCTGATGCCCTCAGGGAATTTTCTGCGACGTCGGGACTTGTGATTAATAACCGCAAGTCTAACATATATTTTGGGGGACTCAGTAGGTGGGAGGAGGAACAGATACAGCAGTTGTTTGAGTTTCTAGTGGGGACTTGGCCGATCAAGTTTCTGGGGCTTCCTCTTGCTTCTCACAACCTTTTGAATGATCAATATTCTCCCCTGATTGATCAGATTACGGGGCTTATTCGGAGATGGTCTAATAGTTCTTTATCTCTTGCAGGTAGGGCGGAATTGATTAGAGCTGTGGTGCAGGGGGTGGAGAACTATTGGTTTCAGGTCCTTCCGATTCCGGAGGGTGTGATTGATCGGATTAACAGGCTGGTGAGGACCTTCCTTTGGGGAACTAAGTCTTCGCCTGTCGCCTGGAAGACGGTCTGCACCCCAAAGGAGGAGGGGGGTCTGGGTATTCATGATGTGAAGAAATGGAATGATGCCCTTTTCACGAAGGTGCTCTGGAATATACATAAGAAGACGGATTCATTGTGGATTCGCTGGGTCCACACGGAGTACTTGAGGGGAGATGATCTATGGACCTTTAATATTAACTCTCGAGACTCTGTGTTTTTGAAGAGGATTTTTACTCTTCGTGATTCTCTTTTGCAGGCTGCTTCAGGGGATGCGGAGAGTGCGGGCAGACTACTTGATAGGATGTTCGCTCAGAAAGGGGTGACTGGGGCTTACGAGTTTTGGAGGATTAAGGGGACTCGGCGCTTTTGGCACAAGACCATATGGAAGTCTCCTATCCCTCCTCGTTTTTCTATTACCCTTTGGTTTATTTTACATGGCAGGCTTAAGACTAGGGACCGCATGTGCTTTTTAAGTGATGATGTGCCCTTGGTCTGTCAGCTTTGTGACTCTGTTAATGAAACCGCTAAGCATCTCTTTTTTGAATGTAGGGAAACCTCACGGGTTTGGAGGGATGTGCGGGAGTGGCTTGGACTGAAGCATAGGACATCGACCGTGGAAGCTGCGCTGAAGTGGTGCCTGCGGGAGAGGAGCTGGTCCAAAGTCTTGAAGAAAGCCCGTTATCTTGCTCTGGCCGCCACGGCGAACCATATCTGGCATGCAAGGAACAAGAAAGTCTTTAATGGTGCTCCCTTTGATGCCGCTGCAGTTGTGAAGGGCATTAAGGAGGACGTTTTTCGTATTCTTTACTCGGTGTTCCCGATAGATGAGGTTGTTGCTCATCTTGACTGGAATACCCATTAGTGGTCTCTTCTGTGTTTTCTGTTGGTTTGTGATCATATCGATAGTGTGATGTAGGTGGGCTGACCTAGTTAGTATGCCTACATCGCTTGGTTTTGAGTGTGATGAAGGGGGATGTCGTGCTGACCTAGTTAGGATGGCATTTCTCTTTCGGACCCAGGACTACTATCGGTATGATCGTTTTGGGTGGTTGATTTCTGTTGGGTTATCTCGGTAGGTGTGAGATTTGGGCCATTGTTGGGCTGGTCACCTTATAGTGTGCTTAGATGTCATCTTTCTACTGGGGTATGCCCCGTGTACTTGTATTTGCAGGGTTAGATTGCTTGTCCCGATGGTCACACTGTTTGTGAACCTCGGGTGTCTGTTTTTATCCCTGGGGTATGCCCCTGTGCTGCTGTAAGGTTTCGGCCTATACTCGGTTTACTTTTATGCTATTATCTTTTCACTTCAACACACCAACTCCATTGATGAACCTCCATTAAAGCTTTACCAATGGCAGTCACACTTCTACACACATAAACCACCTCAAATCACTACCATATTTCACCAAACTCACCCCCACACCTTCCTCTTTCATTTGAACCCAACGAATTCCCTAGATTTTGAGATCCACAAATTGACCATAGCTGGAAATCGAAGCTCCATGGAGGTATATTTAAGATCTAAGAGTGTGCAAGGAGCTAGGAGCAAGAAAGCATACTAGCAAGAGGAGAACATTTACGAGTTTGGAAGGATATAACCCAAATCTGAACCTAAACCTCTCAAGTAACCCCTTATTTACCCTCTCTAAATCCTCATAAAAATGATTATAGGATTGCATGCATGATCAAGAAACTCCTAGTCGATTTTTAGCTCATTTGATGAACTAGGGTTGAATATAACCTTGTTTGATGACCAATCTTGGATATGTTGTTGATTATTGTTGATATATTCCTAATATGCATGCTATAGCTTGAGATATATGATTTATGAACATGATATGAGATGTGTGATGTCATAAATTGAGCATACGTGTTGATGAAAGTTGATTAGCCACGAATTTACACTTGTTATAGTGAAATAAGCATGTTGTGATGAAGTATGTAAATTGAGCTCTCTGTTTGGTGCCTGAGATGGGCCAAATTAAACCCGATTAAGCTGAAAATTAAGTATGTTATAAGCGAATGTGTTACGAAAATTTTGACTTTGATTTCATATCAAAATACTATGTGGTTTGAAAGTTATGCTCTCTGCAATAAAATGTGTTATTCTGTGTCGCATGTCAAAAACCGATTTTGAAACTGCACTTAGGCACTTTGTAAAATTCTCAAACTTTATATTTAGGTTTCTAACATATTATAGGGTCTTAATAAAAAATGTCAAGTCAATATCACAAGTATTTTGGTCACAATTAATTTTTAATGTCTGCACCCCTGTTTTAGCCCTTAGCAAAAATATTCAGGAAAATCAATCTCCCCCAGCCCGTATCTTCCAAACTAAAAATGATTTTCACAAACCGTCAATTGGACCATATTGATATTTAAATCTAGTTGTTGAATATAAAATTTCATACCCAAATTCTCTGTACATTTTAATCCGCATCATTTTAAAAACAGGTCACATTTTAGATTCATGACTAGGAAATTTCACTAAGTTAAATAACATAGAGTCATTCAGTTGCATCCATATATTTTTCTATAACTAATAAGCATATTTTCTCAAATTAAGAATGTTTTTAAAACATATTGCATTATTTAATTAATCACTCATTTACATTTAGAACTAGGGCGTTAACATAATTTAAAATTAAAATATTTGCATCACTAGGAAAAGATATAAATGAACCTATGAGCATATACTTGATCAAGAGAAACTAATGTAGTATGTATAATGAATGAAAATACTTGAATTGTTAAGCTTGATAAGTAGACGATGATTATGCAAGCATGTACTTGGTAATAAATAAAATTGAATAATGATATTGTAAACTTAGAATAAAGTGTCACATGAAGCACATTAGAATGGATATCATGCTTGTTTATTGAAATAGCTAATACATGAAACTACATGAACACACCTAGTAAATAAATGTTAAACAATCTAGGTGTTGGTGATTGTCAAAAAGGAAGCTTCAACTAGTGGCACCAAGTAAACCTTCACCTCATAATTAAGGTGGGCACTACTTTATCTTATTTTCTTTTGATTTGCTTTCCAAAATTGAA
>JAPKLW010000196.1:293110-313147 GCA_026898455.1 Plectranthus barbatus
GGGATACGATCACCCTCTTGTCGGGAGAAAAGGGAGAAATAAGGAGGAGGGAGGAGTTGAAACCCTCATGTGTGTCTCACGCGGTTTATGGGAATTATATGTTCGTTGATCGTGAAATGCACCACAAATTGAGTGTTCATGGATCCATGTGAGTATTTAAAATTATTTTGAGCATGCATGAGTTATATTTCAACAAAACCCTTGTGCTATGCTTGTGTGTTACGGTGACTACATCATATATATGTAATTTGTTTTCGGGACACCATGACCACTGGGTACACAGAGTACTCAGCCCCTATGCGTGTTTTCCCTACGTGTAGGTACATGGTGATGGCGGTGGAGGCGGCGTTGTGGTGGAAAGCTAAGAAGGTGGTTCGGTTGTGAACCTCATATTAAATGTAATCTTTTGGACTATTCCTTGAAAACATCCATTATTATCTTTGTCATTTGACATGCCTATTTGCACTATTTGGAGTAAAATGTTTTGTGAGTCTAACCTATGTTTATTCATGAACCCTCTTTAGAGTCGAATGATTGTAAGCTTGAATTATATCCTTTTGTGATTACTCCGTGTTCAATTGTTCTAAATGGCATGATCTATTCAAGTCCTTGGCATGATTTAAATTCCAATTCACATGGCATGTTCCTCGAGATTTTGGTTAATCTAATTTATTGGTTTTCATTTGGTATTGAGGCTCAAGGGGCTATGTCTTAATACATAGTACCCATTTGTTGTTTGTGTTCATTAATTGTTCCGAGTCGCACTTGGCGTAAGACCCGCGTGGTGGTCATTCTTTGAATTCACTTGTTCTTATCCAATTTCCACGCTTGCTTGCGAATATACTATTTGCTTCCGCTATGCTTACTTTCTTGGTTATCATTTGGACTTAAACTCTTGTCTTTCGAAAATATAATTAAGTCATTTGAAAATGTTTACTAGCTTTCACTACACTTGATTTCTTGATTATCAATTGAGATTCAAACTCCTATCTTTTGAAAATAAAATCAAGTCCTTTTTTGAAATGTCGAATTGCTTCCGCTACTCTTTAAATGAATATCGAAATTTGTTTTAAATCACTAAAACCCTTAGCGTGCATTGTTCGCACGTGGGTCTATCGCATAGGCCTGGTTTGGGGGTGCGACACTGCCAGAAGAATAATCAAATACCTCAAAGGGACAGAGTCACTAAGTATTTAGTACCCAAAATCTGGCGAGCTTACTCTCAATGCTTACTCAGATTCAGATTTTGGAGGATGTAGAATCGATAGGAAGAGCACAAGTGGAACATGTCAGTTCCTAGACCACAAGCTTGTAAGTTGGTTTAGCAAGAAACAGCACTCAGTCGCCACGTCTACTACCGAAGCTGAGTATGTTGTTGCTACAAGTTGTTGTGCTCAAGTGCTTTGGATCAAACAATAAATTCTGGACTATGATGTCGAAACTTGGTGTGCACCAATCTATTGTGATAATAACAGTGCAATATGCATCACAAATAACCTAATTCATCATTCCCGAACCAAGCACATCGATATAAGGCATCACTTCATAAGAGATCATGCCGAGAAGAAGGATGTGTCTGTAGAGCACATTCGAACTGAAGAACAACGGGCGGACATCTTCACCAAACCACTCTCAGAGACAAGATTTAAAGAGTTTTGCATCAAACTTGTCTATTGGAGATCGATCAGATCCTTATTGAAGAAGAATGATGCCGAATAAAACTAAGGTCTAACTCTCAGTTTTCTAAACTTGGTGTGTCGCTCAGCATGAAGCCTTCATACTTATTTTTTGAAGAATACTTCTTCAAGTGGTGTCAACGCAACTCAGTATGAAGCTCGTCACACAACCAAGAAAAAAAGAAGTCATTTTCTAAGGCATCCGAAGAAGTTGAAACTTACTCCCACTAAGTTTCGAACTGACTTTCTAAAGAAAACCAAGTTTTGGTTTTGACACTTCGAAGATTTCTGAAGGACGGATGCAGAACTAAACTGAGTTCCACCTCTTAGTTTAGAAACTGACTCTTTGTCAGTTTGAAAGTTCGAAAGGCGGGATTTTGAATTCCAAAGGCAATCGCAGCGGTTACATTGCTATTAATGTGTATCTTGCATCGATGAATCAGGATTTGACACATGGATAACGCTCCTTCCAACGTTGCTCCAGTCAAATCTCAAAATGGGTATCGCGAGGCAACGTATCTCAATCATCGCCGAATATCAAGAAACCGTACGGTACACCTACCCTTTTTAAATGACCTTTCTCTCTGCTATAAATAGGGCACATATGTTTCCTCTGTGAAACACATTTTCTCCTTTCTCCATTGTCGAACCCTTCCTTCCAAGTTATACTTCATCTTCAACCAAAACTTTCCTTAGATCTGGAAAAATAATGATTGAGCCCAAGCCACCAGAAATAACCTCGCCACCCTTTTTGGGTGCGGTCAAAGAGGGGGAAAAGAAGTATGGGAGGTGCAGAAGACATCATAAAATACTGCGTGAGTGAGCCAAAAAGACTGTAGAAGGAGCAAAAGAAATCAAAAGATATCTTCTATAGTTGTCGTCTCCTCCTACAAGTCACATATCTCACGACTACTGCCCAGTGACATGCCAGCAATGGGGCATGGTCACTGAGAGTACTTCTTCACTACGTCTCTTATCTCATGAAGAAGAGACTAGCAAACGAAGAAGAAGCCCGAAGGTGGGAGGAGGTTATCGTTGATCTTTCCCTCCCACAAAGTGCTCAGTAGCACTACCTCCGCAATCGCTGCTGAAAGTTGGAAATGAGGGAATGTGGAAAGTTGGCCAGAATATCAAACTAGCTTCCCTCATTGTGCGGACTACAACAACAGCCAGTTTGAAGAACATCAAGAAGATCGGAAGCAGCCTAGTATAGACTTGTAATATTTCTATAGTTCTTTTTGTTAGTTTATCCATGTACTTGTAATGAAAATTATTAAATGGTAACTAACTTGTTGATGACAATCTCTTTTTGTCCAACAAAGGTCTTCATTCTTCATATGTTGAAATTACACAATCCAGTGTAATCAGCAGGCTTCTAACTCTCTCCTACTTAAGATTTAACTTGCTCTAAACAGAATTGAAAATCAATCAAGCAATATCTCTCCAAATCTATAAGGAGAAGATCTTAAGTAGAAAGCTGACTTTGAGGGGGAACTTTTCTGAGTTTATGTGACTATTTGTCAAATCTGTAAAAAATCTAAAGTTATCCACACCTCATCAGCTTAGGTTAAAGATGGCTTTGACCACACCAAAAAGGGGAAAACTGTTAGGATTTTTGTTAGAGAAATTCTTCCTTACTTTTTGTGTTTTGGTAGGTCAAAGATTGTAAGCCATCTTAGTCAGTCTTTCAGTTTCTAGAGTTCTAAACTGTAATCCTTGTATAGGATCAATCGAGTTGTAATAGAACTTAGGCTAAAAATCGAGCAAAGGAGAATGCTCGAGAACTGACAACATGCACGCCTTGAAACTTGGATTTCACCATGTTTATCGAGGACCAAAACTGAGTTGGAGCACTCAGTATAAGGTTCATCCATACTGACCAGGAGAAGTCAGTATGAGGGCTTCCCCGTACTTACTAGGAGAAATCAGCATGAGGGTTTACCATACTGATAAGGAGATATCAGTATGAGGGCGTTTGCCATACTGAATTGTGTACAGTCAGTATGAGGGTCTATCATACTGACCTTGGGAAGTCAATATGAGGGTAAGCTATACTGACCTTGGAAAGTCAGTATAAGAGCATCTACCTTTAAAGCACGAGCTACTCAAAAGATATCAAAGGTCAGTCAGACTTAGGCATTTATATGCCCAAGTGTAAGTCAGTACGAGGTTATCCAAACTTGGATCCCTCAGACTGAAAATTAGTATGACATAAAATTAGTGTATAGTACACTGACAAAGCAAAGCAGAGCAGAGCAGACCAACGACATGGGCTACGATTGGACAATATCATCTATGAGTGTAAGTCTGGATTTATGTATCTAACGGGCAGAAATTCAAAATGTTGGAGGATCTCTCTATATATAGGCCAACACTTCACCCTTAAATGGTTTCGATGTTTGAACAAACGCTGAAAATCTTCACACGAGAAAGGCCATCTCTCTGCTAAACTCTCTGAGTTTCCATATTTCTTAACACGATACTTAAGTCTTCGACTCAAGTTATTACACCGTGCTAACTTCTCCTAGCACGAGGCTGAAGCTCTTCTTTGGTGAATATGTCTTTCCAAGATATATTCATAGCAGTCAGTTTCCTAGTCAGGAATTCTGATTCTCACGGGCGTATGCCAACCACCTGAGTTCTGGGAAGAATAGTAAACATCCAACCACCGGGAAGAAGGCTGTGGGGTGTCTGTTGGGATGTATACTAAAAGCATTTATGATTAAGTGTGTTCGTTTGATACATTGGTCTTCATAAATGTGTTACATCAACATAGTCTCTATCTGATATAACAAACATACGATACAAACTATAATATCCTATTATCTCGCCTATAGGGATGATCATATGGCGTGTAAGAGATCACAGAGGATCATATAAATCATTTGACCTAGCGAGATATAAATAGTACCACGATTGAGACAGTCCCTGGATAGGCTGTTGGTTTAGGTTGCGACACATCAGTTTATAAGTGAGCTAATCCTCGCTAATAGATATGTTGGTACATCTTTATGTATTGATGGGATCAACAGTGAGATGTGCCATTCTAATTGACATATGAATGAGTCAGATCTCTAGATACTTGTTATGATCTTAAACCTAATGGAAGACTAAGGGGCATACATAAGTTGACCACACTTTGACTTGCTATGGTGGCGAGTCTTTCATGTACTCTTATACCCGCATCTTGGGTGTGGCGGTTTGTGTGTGGCTTGCTTAGGCTGGACATTTAGGTAATCATATCCGCTTTAGGATGGGAACATTCCTTGAGGAGCTCACAAGGTTCATTATGCTAAACCCTGCATGTTAAATTATTTAATTCAGGCATAAGTGAAAAGGAGTGAGTGGTACTACTCAGGAAATAAGAGATTAATTAATTATGGTTAATTGTCATAAGCCAAATTAATTAATGAATGTCTGGAACCTTAAATATGTGGATCATTCAATTTTAATCAACTCGTTCCAAATTATGTGGTAATAAAGGGGTGAGTCAGCATTGTTACTGTGGTGTAGGTTAAAACAATATTTTATTAATTAATTATGTTCCGGGTAGGACATGAAATTAATTAATAAAGAGGGCCCACTTTATTATTTGCATTTGGTCCCTGGTCTGGCCCACAATCTGCTCAGAGCCCATTATGGTTAGGGTTTTGTAAACCCTAGCACTATATAAGCCTTTCTCTCTTCAGATCTAATAAGTCTTACACACAACTATGTGAGAAGACAGAGAGGGGCGACGACTATCAATGGGAGGAAGTGATCGATTCCTCTGGATCTCTGATTCAACTCGGTAGCATATCCTCACCAAGTTTCCGAGGAGCAAGGGAACAGATCAGAAGATCAGATCGGTAGGAACAAGATAGCTTTGATCGATCCACATCCAGATCTACTCATTCATCATTGTCTCCGATCTAGATCTGTAGATCAGTCGTTGGAGTTCAGGATTCCATAGATCCATCACTTGCAATTAAATATTAGGAGAATGCATAGGGTTCGCCTGATTTATTCAATCTGATTTGTTTTGATACCCTAAGAACGATCCAAATGGCTAAAGAAATAAATGACAACTCACGTTGTCTATTGTAGACTCAAATCCTACAATTGGTATCAGAGCCAGATTTGGATTTTTAGGCTCTATCTCAATAAATCGAGATTGAATAAATATGTATGTTTATATTTATTGTGGATGGATTTGAATTGTCGTGGATGTTTTTGTTCTTGTGGCCTTCTCATTTTTGGATTTGTATTTCACCATGAGAAAATTCATGATTAGATTTGATAGAAAAATCACGTAATAGATTTAGATCTATTTTTGTATTTTTTATTTTTCAAATCTGTAAAATTTTGTAATCCGGAGAAGCGAAGAACAAATCGAAGAACACGAGTTCATTTTTCAGCATCAGTTCAGTCCCGCAGTCAGATCCGACAGCGGCGCCGGTGACTGTCGCGGTACGACAGAATTCAGTTCTGCTGCGTGGCTGGGTTGCGTCCAGTTTTCATGGCTTCTGCGCGTGTTTTTGGCAAGCTCCCAGGTCCCAGTGAACCAGCAACAGGTGCGGAGAAGTCCGGCAAGGCAGGCAGCACGCTGGCGGCAGCTAGGGTTCCTGTCGAGGCCTTCTCTGCGCGTGTTTTCTCTCTTCGACGGGGAATCTGCTGCAAACGTCGACAGGGCTGCGACCATGGTGCAGCGCGCGGTGGTGGTGGTGTCAGGCCGGCTGCGCGCGATGGTGGTGGAGCAGTAACGGCCGCGTGCAGTGGCACACAGCGACGTGGATACAGCGCAGAAGGGGCTACGGCTATTTTCTGGTTCGCGCAGATGCCTTCAGCAGCTCCGGCGATGTTGCGGTTGGCTGCTACAACTGGCGACGGCGGCTGAAAGAGGTGGCGACAGGGGCGCGGCGTGGCAGGGCTGCTGTGCTGGCTTCTGGAGCTGCCGGCGGTGCGTGGCGGCGCCGGAAAGGCGGCTGGGGCTGGGTTGCTGAAGGGTGGCAGCTAGGGTTTCCTAGCTAGGGTTTGATGGATGCCCGGGCCGTAGCTCGAGCCATCAGCCCGGAGGTGGCCCGCATCCTGGAAATTAGGATTTGGCTGCTATTTTGGGCCAGAAACCTTAATTTGAAGCCCAAATGTTGTTTTATTAGTCTGATTCCGTTTTCAAGTCCAACGGAGGTCCAGTCTGAAGATCTGCATCAGAATTAAATCTTATCATATAGATTTAATTATTTCCTTGTAATGGCATCTGAGGGGCCACGAGAATTATATTTGTTTATTTATTTATTCTCGTTATGATGTGATTTATTATGTGCGCACTAGTAAATAATGGGAAAGCATGCTTACTTGCTTTAATTATTTACTGTTTAAGCATGTTATAATTATTTAATTATTGAGCATGCTTTATGTGATTTATTTTATGTTGTAAATTGTGTCTATAAATTCCGGGATCATATTAATTTATGATGGAATTTTAGAAGTGACATAATTTATGAGACATAAAATAATGTGTGCGCATGAAACCTTTAGAAATTAAAAATACTAAGCTGGATTTTGATTATCTTTTAAACTAAAATCATTAGACCTCCACAAATACGGTCTCTCATTAGAAGTAATGCATTTCGAAGCGTAAACGTCTACTTCAGTAGCTTGCGTTAGAAAGAATTTACCAGTTCTAATGCGATGAGGATTCTAAATAAAACATTTAGTTTAAGATGAGAAGTGGGAGCCTCTGAGCAAACGTCTACTTCAGTAGCTTGCATTGAGACAACTTTCACTGGTCTCTAAGATTAATCTAAATGAGATAACGAAGGATGTAAAGGGCATGCGGTATGGGTCGAGTACGTATGCTAAATCGCCTTTTTAACATCCGGAGTTAGGATTGCGGTTATTTTGGCTTAGATGTTGCCTGAGCACAACTCATGCATGAGATCCCTGCTCAAGATAGGTGAACATGGTCTTAGTATCTCCAACATTAATTTTTTTTGCCGCCGGATACCTGGCATGAAGAGAAATTAAAGGACCTATTTTGGTCTAGTCGAGTGTTTGTCGTAAACGTCTACTTCAGTAGCTTGCGGTAAATTAGCTTGGGCAATTGGAGGAAGCAAATTGCATCATTTTATCTAAAGGTTCTATGCATATTTGTTTCAATCGTTCGAAGTATGTGCTTACTTTAATCTACTTATTAGTTTATCAGATATGTCTATTATTGCATCGCTCATTAATTTAATGTACACAATTCCTTGACTGGTCCGAATTTACCTGGATGGAAAAGTAACATTGTCAAACTTTTGGATTCATTTGGACATTTGTTTGTTCTGCAAACTCCCTTTCTGATTCTATCGATCGATGTTTCTTCCGACGAGGAGCGTGCACAGTATCACATATAGATGTGGTCAAATGGCATGGCCAGACAATACATCTTGGGTGGTATGTCAGATGCACTGCGCCCTTGTTATAGTGATGTATGGTATGCGCATGATAGTATGCGACGTCTTGACGTAGCATATGGCGGGCTCGATGGACATGTTAGATCCAATCTTATCAAGCGCATTGTAAGACAAAAAATGGGTCAAGGTTGTTCAGTGCGTGAACATGTGGAATCACTCATCCAGCTCATCGATGAGTACACATTAATGGGTGGTCAAATTGACAATGATGTCAAAATTGACTTGATACTCAACACGTCGCCAAAATCATTCGATGATTTCAGTATTTTTGTTTATAAAAATAAGAGTGAGTATACTGTTCACAGTCTGCTCAAGGATCTTGTGTCAGCAGAAGCTTCTTGATTATTTTCTGTAAGTCGCTTTGATTTGCTTTCGAGTAAGAAGAGAGATGTTAAAGAAAAGAGGAATGAAAGAAGTAGTGGGAGTAATCTTGCACTGTTAAGTCTTTCCAAATCTCTTGCTAAGAGTTCTTCTAAGTCATGTCTTAATGACGTGAAGCTGAAGAATGGTAAAGGAGAAAGGAACAAAGGAAAGAAAGATAGCAAGAAAGACAAATGTTTCAAGTGTGGCAAGAAGGGTCACTGGAAAGTAAATTGCCCAAGTTTGTTAACTAAGGGACAAGGTACGTCAGCTTTTGCATTGGTAGTGGAAACATGTTTAGTATTGTTTTTCTACTCCTTCGTGGGTAGTAGTTACTGAGGTCACTAATCATGTTTGTTACGCTTTGTAGGGGATCAAGCTTAAGGCTTGAAGATGGCGGGATTACCATCTCAAGGATTGATGCTGGAAGTTGTTACTTCAGCTGATGGAGATTTTACTTTATGTTTATGATAAACAATGTTTGAGTTTTCGAAGAGATATTTTGTATAAAACTCATCTCCATTTATGTTACTATGGATTATCAGTTATTTATGATGGAGTTATTCTGTCATGATAAATAATAGTGTTTTCCATTATGTTTAAATTGATGTTTCTCTTCAGTACTTGTTTACATAAATCGACAGTGATCTATGACATATTATAGAATCTTACTAGAGATAAGGTTGCATCGGTCTTAGTAATTTTAAGTAATCCATGGAATTATGAATTTTATCCAGGTATTCTTAAGAAAAGTACTTATAAAAACTACTCAGAGGTATAAGATGATAATCAGGCCTTTTAATAGGCAATTGTATCTCTAGGAATTATTTCGTGTTTGCTCTGTGTTGAGTCTACTTCCGCAGTTGCCTTAAATAGGCATTGGTACTGTATCACTTAAGATATGGATATGTTTATCTAATTCACTACAAGTCTTAGTCTCTTGCTTTAATCAAGAGCGTTTAACACAAGGTACAGAAGAAGATAAATAAGATCGTAAAGACATTATGATTTATTTATAATGGTGTGTATCTCAAGTGATGTGTTTTACAGTATCTAGCAGAGTAAAGGGATTGTATCCCAGTTGACTACACATGTTATCCCTTGTAGGGATGGTATGGAAAAAACGAAAGAAATAAGATTCTTTAAAGATGATAAGCTATGCCAGCTTTGCTATTTTTTGTTTTAGGGAATAGCGCCAAAAGGCAGTAGTGTATCTGTCTAAACCAGTGTCTTCTAAATCAGTTCTTAATACCCTAGTGGATCTTGACTTTTTCAAAAGACTATGATGGGTAGTTCGGCTTTTAAGCTGATGAAGGAAACTAATTGGTTGGAAGAAAGGTTTAAGTTAATACTGTTTTGTGGGCTATCCCAAGTAAACGAAAAAAAGGTGGTTTCTTTATACAAGCAAGTTGTATAGGATGAAACCATGTATCCAAATATGAGATTGTTCTCCTATGATTTGGAGAAGATAATTCAAATCCATCAGGAAATACCCCGTGGCATATTGAGCATACCTTGATAGGTATGGTACCAATTGCATGGTCGCCCGTGCAAGGTGGTGAACCACAATTTAATGCACCAATAACTGACAACATAAAAGGAGCATCGTTGCAGTGGGAGGTTGCCTTAACAAGCTTAACAACACTGGTTCTTAGGAAATAGTCTTCAGACTTATTCTCAGTTGAGGAACAATGTTGTATTGTTCCCTTAATGCACAACGAAGCAGTTAAGACAAACGATGCAGTTTGATGACGTCAAGTCATGGATTCAGAAATGAATCAGTAACAATTATGGTTGTATATCAGGATCAGTGTTACCAAATAGCTTTCCAGCGATAGGCAACTGATTGATATACAGGTAAGGAAATGTTCGAATGGTAACCTAGTATATTTCAAAAGTCTAGGTTTGTGAGCAAAGTATTTTTGAAAACAAGGCTTTCTCACTGGTTGCAACTATTAAACCCATTCGAATTTTTTTGTCCATAACAACACATATGAACCTAAGTATCTGGAAGATAGATGACATCATCTGTGTTTTCACAAACGGGTACTTTAATAAAAGGTGGTGACATTTATATGCAACAACCAGATAAGTTATGTGCAATAAGATGAGCAGTATCTTGTCTAGAAGCCAATGAAGTTCAAGTATAAACTTAAGAGAGCTTCAACGTCATAAAACAGACGTTTTTGATATTGTATATCGAGAACGAGAGTTTCATGTACCAGTTATGTGTCAGCGGAAGTGCGGTTTGTCTTGCACATTATGTAGATGGTATTTTCACATTTGGAAATGGTGTGGAGATATTGTCAGGCATAAAGAGATGGTTATTCGAACAGCTTCAGAAGTATGACATATGAGATACTAGAATATCCTTTGGATTAGAGTCTAGTATGATCACAAGAAAATGATGTTCAGGTATCTCAAGTTGTTTAAATTGATTCTGTGGTGACTCGTTTCATGCCAAGAAAGGATTTTGTCTTTCTATATGGCAATGAACGAAGTCAAATATCTGTAATGTTATAGGCATGGTAAACAAATATCAATTCAACTCTGGACAGGCACATTGGTTTATAAATGTGCCATATGGGTTGAATGGCATCGGATATCCAGGAGGATCATAAGGAAGGAAATCGACCTCTAACTATGTGTTGGCCTTGGAGGAGTTATAGGAATCTAACACAGAAGTGTGTTGTAAATTCTGGTATAAAGCCTGAGTGTGTAGCAGCTTCATTAGCTTCGCAAGAAGCAGTATAACTCCGGTGTTGTCCTCTAGAGGTATGTGTTCCAAGTTTGCCTAATAGAATTACAAGGTAGTGTGATCACGCTGGTGCAATGACAAACTCAAGGGAACCCAAGACTCACAAGGTGGTGAAACACATAGAATATGTAGTACCACATCATACGAGAAATCGTGATAAAAGGCGATGTGTATAAAGTGTGAGCGATTGACATGATGGTCTAGCAGATTTATTTACATGGTATCTACATCAGAAGACTTATGAGGGTCACGCTCATAGTCTAGATCTGAAGGTGGGATCGATCACAATATGATGAAAGTGTAAATAAGCTAGGTCTGATATAGACACACTTAATACTTTGATAAAGTAATTGTATTAAGCTTTGAGTATAAGTGGGAGATTGTTGGGATAGTATACTAAAAGCATTTATGATTAAGTGTGTTCGTTTGATATACTGGTCTTCATAAATGTGTTACATCAACATAGTCGCTATCTGATATAACAAACATACGATACAAACTATAATATCCTATTATCTCGCCTATAGGGATGATCATATGTAGGAGATCACAAAGGATCATATGAATCGTTTGACCTAGCGAGATATAAATAGTATCATGGCTGAGACAGTCCCTGGATAGGCTGTTGGTTTAGGCTGCGACACATCAGTTTATAAGTGAGCTTATCCTGGTTACTTGATGTGTTGGTACATCTTTATGTATTGATGGGATCAACAGTGAGATGTGCCATTCTAATTGACATATGAATGAGTCAGATCTCTAGATACTTGTTATGATCTTAAACCTAATGGAAGACTAAGGGGCATAAGTTGACCGCACTTTGACTTGCTATGGTGGCGAGTCTTTCATGTACTATTATACCTGCATCTTGGGTGTGGCGGTTTGTGTGTGGCTTGCTTAGGCCGGACATGTAGGTAATCATATCCGCTTTAGGATGGGGACATTCTCTGAGGAGCTTACAAGGTTCATTATGCTAAGCCCTGCAAGTTTAATTATTTAATTCAGGCATAAGTGAAAAGGAGTGAGTGGTACTACTCGGGAAATAAGAGATTAATTAATTATGGCTAATTGTCATAAGCCAAATTAATTAATGAATGTCCGGAACCTTAAATATGTGGATCATTCAAGTTTAATGCAACCCGTTCCAAATTACGTGGTAATAAAGGGGTGAGTCAGCATTGTTACCATGGTGAAGGTTAAAACAATGTTGTATTAATTAATTATGTTCTGGGTTGGACATGAAATTATTTAATAAAGAGGGCCCACTTTATTATTTGCATTTGGTCCCTGGTCTGGCCCACAATCTGCTCAGAGCCCATTACGGTTATGGTTTTGTAAACCCTAGCACTATATAAGCCTTTCTCTCTTTAGATCTAATAAGTTTTACACACAACTATGTGAGAAGACAGAGAGGGGCGACGGCTATTAATGGGAGGAAGTGATTGATTCCTTCGGATCTCTGATTCAACTCAGTAGTGTATCCTCACCACATTTCCGAAGAGCAAGGGAACAGATCAGAAGATTAGATTTGTTGGAACAAGATAGCTTTGATTGATCCCACATCTAGATCTACTCCTTCGTCATTGTCTCCGATCTAGATCTGTAGATCAGTCGTTGGAGTTCAGGTATTCCGTAGATCCATCACTTGCAATTATAAAATTAGGAGCATGCATAGGGTTTGCCTGATTTATTCAATCTAATTTGTTTTGATACCCTAAGAACGATCCAAATGGCTGAAGAAATAAATGAAAACTCCCGTTGTCTATTGTAGACTCAAATCCTACAGTGTCGTCCTCACTTCAACCTAAAGACTAAGTCTGCAAGGAGTTCCTAGGCGAGTGCCACAGCTAACCGAAGGATGGAGGTGCCGACGGGCTGTGTACGGATCGTAAGGAGGCTTATACTTACTTAGTGAATTATCCAGACCTTGGGTCTGAAGAGTGGATGTAGGATATTGAGATCCAAACCACTATAAATCTTGTGTGTTCTTTATTGTTTTACTTATATTATTGCTCTGTTTTTTGTTTCACAAACTGACTTTTGAAACCATCAATACTTGTCCAAGTATTGAAGTGCAAACTCTGTGAAACTAACTTAACCAGAACAGATCTAAGCTTAAATTTTCTACATACAAAACTGACTATACTCTGTTTATCCGAACAAGTGCAACTGCCTTGTATTACACTTCTGATGCATATACAAACCTTTCGCTGTACAGTTTTGCGCTTTGATTTTGGGACCAATACCTTCCTTAGTACTCACCACCTCTATCAGCCTTATGACTTTAATTTTCTGTCTAATTGTCTTTCTACTTCATTCAAGTAGATATCCAACGCATCTACTGCTTGTGACTTTTCATGCAATAGATAGACATTGTCATAACGTGAATAGTCATCAATAAAGGTAATGAAGTACTTTTGCTTTCCGAAAGATTGAACATCAAAAGGTCCATATATTTCAGTATGCACAATTTCAAGAAGCTTTCATTCGATTCCACTAAATCTAAATAATGTCCGGTGTCAAGGGTTAATACGAGTCGTGCATTCAGAATCAACCAACCAAGTATTATATCGAACTTCAGTTAAATTTGATTTGAAACATAAGTAAGCATTAAGCTTATCTTTCCTTTCGATCCAAGTCTTACGTTTTGGACTATCCTTTTGGGTATGTACAGGCTTTCCACAGAGGTAACGATAATAAGACTTTGTTACTTTCTTCTGGATCTTACGAGAAGCCTCATTGATCTTTTATAGCTTTTTACCCTTACCATGTTTCTTCATGAATTTCTTCCAGCTCCTTGATTACCTTGGTGGCTCACATAAGGATTGAATGACTTCCCAAATTCTAAAATCGTGTTTCCTCTTGCACCAACATATCGTGCAGTTCATGCACATTCGATTTATCTTTCATGGTATTTTAGCTCATGTGAGATGGGCCATATTCAGTTGGTAATGAGTTAATGATAAATTGTACTTGGAAGTTATCATCCACAGCCATTCCAAGGTCTTAAGCCTTGCTGCAATGTTTGTCATTTCAATGAAGTGTTCGTGAATAGTACGTGAACCATCAGACTTCATGGTGGTCAGTGTACCCATTAATGTCCCAGCAAGAGACTTGTCAGCTGTTTGAGAGTGGCCTCCCACAAAGTTCATAAATTCTTTAGCATTTTCAGTTTTAGGGAAAGTTATCTTAATACTGCATGCGACAGTCATTCTCATGAACTTTAAGCTCAATCTGTTAAATCTTTCTCAACTTTTAAAATGGGCTTTTTCTTCATCGTTGCTATCATCAATAATATCAGCGAGCTTCTCTTCCATAATAGCAAGGTCAAGATCCATCACACCAAGATGGACTGAGCTTGCTCACTCCAATTAGAGATGTTAAGCCCATTAAAGATTGGAACAAATGAGACATGATAACTTATATTATTGAGAAAAATTATTGTATTATAAAATTAAACATAAGTTTTGAGACATAAAACACATGCTAAATGAACAATCCACTTAAACAATTCATGTATAATGGTGATCTCATTTGGTGATACACCACAACACAACAATTCACACATAATGATGTTAATAAACTAAACAATTATTTGACAATACAACTAGTACAAATTGAGTTTATTTGCTATATTTGGATATATAGATAAACCAACAGTACATGCCAATTGTCCACAATTATATTCATCATTATAAAGACAAGCAATTAACACACGCTCCGATACCACATGTAAAACTATTCATGTGGTTTTCAAATAAATCTATAAAATACAAAACCTTACAGGATCTTTGTTAGGTGTTGATGTAGAAATCTCACCTTTAAAATTGATGTTTTGATGTGTCAAAACTGTGTACCGAAGTCTAGGCCTTAGAGTTATTACCTCATGTAATCCTTGTATACGATGATCGAGTTGTAATAGTCTAGGAGAAGAGAACTATCAAAAATTGTGGAACAATTTTTGGAAAAAGAGGCCGTCCAGACGAGAAAACTCTCAAGGACAAAGGACAAGAAAACTGAGCAGAGTAACGAATACAGAAAATCTGTGCAGACAGTATTTTCAACTGTCAAGGATTGCATATCAAAGAAAACTGGGGACACAACTTTCATAAAGAAATTGTTGAGAGGCGCTCATAGTTTCAGGACAAGACAGTTTCACGTCAAGGAATACGTGAACAGCAAGATGTCGAACAGTCATAAAAGCACATTAAAGAAGCCAATGATGAGAGACAGAGAAACACTCAGTTATAACTGGCGTACAACGTTGTTCGGAGTCTGACACATCAAGTACAAACTGCCCTGCAAAAAGCATGGCAGTGGTTCAGAAAAGGCAGAGGAGCAGGTTTACTTTACAGAGAAGGATGGACTCTGATTGGACATCCTTCGAAATGTCTCTACCGGTTATTTTCTAATCTCCAACTATAAATAGCAGGAAGATCAGAGAGACAAATACACACACGCAAAAAATGACTTTGAACATATTAAAAAGCTTGTCGTTACTCTGCCGAATTGAAAACTCTAACACATTGAAAGCTCTCAACCGAATGGCATTATTTCTGTGGTTCATTTATTGAACACGAGGCACTATTGCTTAAGGAATCTTCTGAGATTCACCGTGTGACCTTTTGTACACGAGGGTTAAGTCCTTTGACTTAATCTACTTTCTTGGTGTTCCTACTTTTCAAGTAAGAACACAACAGCCTTCCTTTCTAAGGGAAAGAAGGTTATTACGGGCAACTGCCAACCAGCATATGTTCTGAGAAGAACTGAACCATCCACCCACTGGAGAAGGAGAAGTGAGGTTTGTCCTCAATCCATTTCCAACGACTTCCAGTTCCGAGAAGACTTCGAGGAGGTACCTGGCTTCGAAGAACTGAAGAAAGAGTAAAGAACAACAGCCTGGGCGAGTGATCCATTCTGCTGTGGACGGTGGCTTCTACAGCATTTGGCTATAGATCGTGAGGACTGTATCTTCATTACTTAGTGAATTATCGGATCAATTTCCGAAGGGTGGACGTAGGACTTAAGGCTCCGAACCACTATAAATATCCTGTGTCATTTACAGTTTACTTACTTGCGCATTATACAGTTTACATTTGTACTTTGAAACCTTCAACACTTGTTTGAAAAGTGTTGAAGCGTATAATTGTTGACTGCTTACATCTGTAATTTGATAATTAAATCTGCTGGCTAATTAAAATTGTCGTTTTCAAAAACTGTTATATAAAAACTGAGTGAGTTGAAACTGAACTGCCTGCGTTTTTTAAGAGTGCAAATAATTGTTTTTATACTTCCGCTGCACATCATACGTACTCTGATCAGGGACCAACAATCTTGAAATTAATGATTCTCAAAAATTAATTGTGTACCTTTTTCCGTCATAGAATTGGAATTGTAGAAGATTAGTGTTTCTCTTCATTGACTTCTTTTCTTTTCTCTCACGTTCGTTATGACGGTTAGGGTTTGAGAAAAAACCATTATGTCAGAAATTGAGGACCTAAATAAGCCCACATAAAATTTATATTCCCATCAAATACCAATTAATAATCAAATCTGCTCCAAATATCTCATATATTATTTAGACTTATCCAATTAATAATTTATTTATCAATTAATCCATAATAAATATATCACACACATGAGACATATCTTATAAATACTAATACTAATAAAAACGTATAATAATAAAATAAGAGATGATTGACGATAGAAGATGTTTATTGTTCCTCTAAAAAAATTATTGTTGTTAATTCTTCTTCTTAGCTGATGGGGTTTAAGAAATATTTGACTTTGATTATTGTTTAAGATTGAAAATTATAAGAAGAGGGATAGATATGTAATGTGTTTCCAATAGGTTTGGGCGGATGAATAATTATGAGGCAACTGGTTGACTGTCTCTTGGGCCGACAATCACATGTTGGCTTGACTAAGTCCGATAATGTTATCAATTAATTGACCAACCTCTTAAAATATAGTGATTATGCATTTTATTAGTACTTAATTTGTTATGAATTTACATAATATAGAAAATAATTCTTTGGGTATTTATTTAGTGTACTATAATTTGAAAAATATTTATAAATCAGTTCTTCATATTCAAAATACACCGCCCGTAACACTGATTCAGAATTTGATTCAATTTCAACTGGAAAAAGAAATAAAATTCATCGATTCATTTTCTGCAAATTTGATTGTCTAGTTGGAGGAACATTTTGTAGATAACAATAATAAATATGTAATCAAATACAAGAATAGACATAATGCCCCAAAATTAATTTTAAAAAATACCTAATATTAAGTCAGAAAAACTTGTATCGAAATTATGTCATTTTTTATAATACTCCCTCCGTCCCGCTTAAATATGCATTTTTCATTTTGATACATTAATTTTGGAGCTAGAGTTTAGTAGCTAATTGTGGTAAATAATAAAATTAGCAATCATAATTAACTCATTTAATACTTAAATAAGTTAATTATGATTGCTAATTTTATTATTAACTTAATTAGCTACTAAACACTAGCTCCGAAATTAATGTATCAAAATGAAAGTGGCTTATTTAAGCGGGACGGAAGTAATACAAATTTAAAGAAATGGTGCGTGTAAAATTTTCTTTTCTTTAACGACAAAGAAATAAAAGTATGGTAGGTAATTTTTCTTCTTTTCTATTCTAAACCATACTTAATCAAATAAGTTTCCATTTAGTTCGATTTGTGCTAGATAAAATGAACTAGAATTCATGTTACAACATTTTTAAATTAATCGCAAAGTTAAGCTAATTATTTCAAATAAATACAAAATTATGTAAAATAAGCTTAATTACTCATTTAAAACTTTAGAGTTATTACATTTATCTTCGGTATAAGACCATCGTAAAAGTGACACATCTGCTCCTTTATGTTAATGTCATGTCTGGGACACAATTTGAGCAGCTCCTTAAATCTTTCTCACGCTTCATATAATGTTTCATTTAATTTATGCATGAAATGGGTAATCTCAGTATTATTTCTCATAGTGATACTGGGAGGGAAGAAATTTGTAAGAAATTGTGTTTTTGGTTCCTTCCATGTTCTAATTTTGCTCCTATCCAGACCTGCGAACCGAGCTCGAGCCTTATCCTTCAAAGAGAATGAGAAAAGTTTCATTCTTATGTCATCCTAACTAACTTAATTCTACTTCACAATATCACAAATGTCTAAGGACAGGGTTAGGTGTGCATATGGATCTTCTGTGGCTCTTCCCCAAGCTGGTGTTGTTGCATCATCTATATCAGGTTCATTTTCAGCTCAAAGTTGTTGGCATTGATATCAACCCTAAATCCTCCATTTTCATGTGACGTAGAAATCTCTGTAGAATTTTCCTTGGTACTCGGACTACCTCAACTCGAGCAGCTTCCATCTCCCTCATCTGCCCTCTTAAAGGTCGTACCTCCTCTAGTAAAATAACTTTCAATAAATATATCAAAGGTTATATGGGTTATAAAGTTAAAATATATTCAAATATAATTGTAATAAAATAATAATATTTTAAATAATTAAAGAATAAATACACAAAAACTGTGATAAGATAAACATAAAAATATACACAAAAACTTCAAAAAAAAAAGTCAATTCCAAATTAATTGAATCGAATAGCCTCAACTCAATATAAATTGTTCACAATCAAAGAAACTAACTTGACATTGTAACTATAAACAGCAACTTACTTCATTCATAATTCACAACTGTTTCCAAAATAACATAATTAAATATATTTCATTTTTTTAAGAAAGAATACAAAACTTGAAGATTAGAAACAAACTGTATAAAATAAAAAATATATCCTAAAAACACAAATAAAAATTTGTATAATTCATAAGACTAAAGCCATTTGTGACCTCTGGCCTAGGTCATAACATAAAAACAAAAGGCATTGACAAATAAAAAACAAATAAGAAAAAATATATTAATACATGACCCAGGGGCCAGGCTCCTCTGCCGATCACTCTCGATTTTTCTCTCTCCACTGCAAATGCACACAACTTGGCACTTCTTGATATTAAAAACAATTTACATTTTATATATTTAAATCACTATTAGAAATAATACTTATCAAAATTCATAAGAGAATTTATATATAATTACTGCTATAATATTGACACTAGTAATTGAGTATATAATTTACAGTTCATGTATTTGTAATTTAAGACTTCATGTGTTTCACTTGTGTTTAACAGTTTATCTTTTATTTTGTATTAATTTTTGCAATTTTTATTTATTGAGTTAATTATGATTTTTTTTCCGAATAACAATTTACTTGATATAATTACAAACTTAAATTGTAAGATCTTTAAATATCTCCCATTTTTTTATATTATAATGAAAGAGAAAAATTTATATTTTATTTAAAATCAGATTGGGTTGGGCCAATAATTTTAGTAAAATTATATGGAATAATTTATAAGTTATGTAAGTAGATGAAAAAAAATTAATATTTTATTAAACAATTAGATCATAATGGGTCATTGATAAGAATAATCTAAAGATCTGTCTTGAGTTAGACCCGAACTGACAGGGGTTCACCAACACCCAAGGTTTTTACATTAAAAAACTGAAAAGGAAATGGAACTGAAGAAACAAAACAACAAATATGAATAGACAGAGAGAGCAGTGGATGGCATTACTGGACTCTTCCCAAATTAAATACATACATAATGGACATTTACATTAAGCAACAGTGATGTGTTTGTTGGTTCTCAAACAGAGAGCTACCTAGTTTTCTCTCTCTCTCTCTCTACCAGCTTAGAGAATTGTTTGACTGCTGAACTTT
>JAPKLW010000196.1:328005-343575 GCA_026898455.1 Plectranthus barbatus
AGTCTTTCGGTAGGTCAAGAGTATTGAATGTTGATGAAGCAAGCGTCTTAAATGTTGGTAGCTCCGACCTATTTATAGACGCAGGATCCCATTCAAATTTCTAGCCGTTTGGACTCATCCGGAAAAGGTCTCTGTCGTCGCATGTCCTTCTGACGGCGGCAGGTAGGAATTTCCGGAAAGCGCCATGCTTTTGTCCACTTTATCTGACATTGATCTCTTTATGTCAGAACGGCACTATTCGTCAGTACGAGGAATCGGAACTGGTGTCTTGAACTGATAGACTTTAAGGTATCCTCCCTTAAAGTCATACTTTGTCAGTTTATTCCTCAGACGAATCTTCTTTTTGTCTCTAAGACTCTGGGAGAGCGAATCTTGAATTCTGCTGGTAACATCCGACTGGTAGAACATACTGGTGATCTTGTGCTGGCAGTCTCTGCTGGTGACTTTGCGCTGACACAATCTAAGTCTACCAATTTGTCTAATGTTAACTCTTGGAATCTCCCATGACTGGTGGCTTCACCGCTGGTGAACAGTGTCAGTGTGAACACCTATTCTGCTGGTGAGGTTTGTCAGCTCCCTGCTGATGAAAACCTTCCCAACTGGTGAACAGTAGCCAGTCATTAGCTCTTCTCATGCTGATGAACAGTGTCAGCACGAGTCTTGTCAGTCGCTTGCTGGTGAGACTTTTCTCAACTGGTAAGTACATCTCATGCTGGTGAACAGTAGCCAGCATGAGTCTTGATCAGCTGCGACTTACAACTCAAAAGACCTAAACAGGACTTTACATTTGAGATCTAGAGCTATCTAGAGACAACTGACGCTGGTAGGACTTAGGATTTGATCCACCAAAACACCAAACTAGAATCTAAACAAGTAGCTACTGGGGAGAGGAAACTTAGCCAAATTTCCCAACAATTTCCCCCTTTTTGGTGCGATCAAAGCCTAACCAGCGAGCACTCAGCTGATGAGGAAAGTTTACAAAGTATTTCAGGGTTTTACAAAATAAGCCTATCAGATCTAAACCCATGAAACCACTTCCTCACATCAGCTCTAACTAAAATCTTCCCCCTCAAACAAAAAGGGATATTGCTCGTTTAAAATATGAGAATTGAGATCAGAGCAAAAAGATTTAAAGTGTGTGATACGAGTGCTGGTGCTGATTACACTGGAAGTGTAAGTTCAGCTGGTAAGTAAATACTTAGACAATTTGTTGGACAATGAGGAATTGTCATCAACTTGTCAGTAATCAATCCATTAATATGTTGCAGTTACAAGTACAGGATAGAAAACTGACTAGTCTAGAGATACAAATACTTACATCAAAATGAAGAAGCTAGACTATGGCTGAGAAGATGATCCTGGTGATTGAGTTCTGCTGGTTAAGGACCTCAGGATCTCAGTGAGCACTGCCATATCTTGTCTGCTCTTCTCCCTTTCCTCAGCAGCTATCCTCCTCTCCTCTTCAGCAAGACGGGCTCTCTCAGCCTCAGCACATGCTCGCGCACTTTCCCCCTCTTGGATCCGCGCCAAAAAGGAGGACACTCCAGCGGTGAATGACTCCATTTGTTGAGTCATCTCGGTTCGGAAGGTGGTGAAGCGCTGGTCCATCCTGGCATCAATGATTGCAAGAAGCTGCGCAGGGGGATGGATCTCGGAGATTGGCTGTGCTGATACTTCAAGGGAAGAAGAAGGGACATCAGTTGCGGAAGGAGCCGCTGCTGGTTCAGATGCAGTTGATATTTCCATCGGGGCTGGCTCCTCCGCTGGTGCTGCTGCTGGCTCCAAGACTGGTGCATCAGCTGCTGCTGACTTCTCGGCTGATACAGCAGCTGCTGGCTCTGCTACTGGCACCCCAGCTGGAGCTGGCTGGGCTTCGTCAAAAACGGGTGGGGCTGTGAAATCCACCACTTGCCAGTCCATATGATCAGGGACAAGATCGCCCGAGATAATAGGAACAGGAGGGACGGCAAGGGTCAGCCACAAACCACTAGAAGGATCCTCCTCCACAATGTGGTCTACCAGCAAGGCGCAGGCAGCCATGTCGAACAAGATAGCATGGTAGGGAGGGATCCTCGGGAGGGTAACCAGCACGTTGAGGCGTCGGAGCGCGTACGTCAGCTGGTACCCCCGACTGGTGACTCGGAACTGGAGGAAAGGTAACTTGACCTTTTTCCGTGGCGGGAGGCCGGAGCTTCCAGTCAGCTGCCTATACTCTGCAATCTTCAGCAAGCGGCGCTGGATCCTCCTTGTAGACAGCTGCTGGGGGTACTCAGGATCAGTGCCCATGAAAGCATTAGCCCACTCCTCCTCCGCTCTCCAGTAGCCAAGGCCCAGCCTGGCATAGAGAACCGCCCGCTTCTCCACAGTCAGCAGGCGCTGGCATCTATCAAAAATCCGCCACCTTCGGAACTCCAGACATAGGTCCGGATCCACCCTCCAGAGCCTTCGGTAGCTGGATATCATCTCGTCATTGACGGCATTTTCCACCTCCACCGTGATGTTCTCAGCATACTCATAGAGAGTGGAGTTGTAATATTCCACTGGCTGCAGGGGCAGGCACCAGTCAGTGATTCTGGAGGCATAGACCGACTGGTGTGGGAGTCCGCTGAAGGGTATGATGTTGAATGCAGATGGCTCTGGCACTCTTGAATTATGAAATGCCATCTCCCCGCGCTGCTCCCACCGGTGCACCCCTGTCACTCGAGCCTGGAAGGTATCCTCATCAACCAGTTGATGCTCTTGGATGCAGAGCATATAAGGGCGCCTTTCAGTTCGAGCACGCCTAACTGGTGATGTAGAGAATGCTGCTGGTCGCCCGGAAGTTGATGTCGAGGCATCTGTAGATCGGGGGCGACTGGCAGGACGACGAGCCTTATCATCAATGTCTGGGAACAGATCCCTTGGCTCCATCCTCTGCACCATTGAGTAATGAACTACCTCCGCAGCTGGCTCCTGCTCTGGCTCCTCAGCCCTTGGTTCCTCTTCATCCTCGGATTCAGAACTGACATCCGAGAAGCTCGCCAGTTGTACCGGGGTGGTCGCCCGCTCTTCTTCTCCTCCACTGGCACCCCCTTGCGCGGCCAGTGGGTCTTCTGCAGCTCCTCCACTGGCTTCCCCTTGCGCAGCCAGTGGGACGTCCTCACCTCCACCACCCCCTTGCACGGGTGGAGGGACATCAGTAGCTTCCTCTCTCTCCTGGTACTGGTCCACGATAGACATAATGTCTTCGTCAGCACTCATCACCAGCAGGCGTTCAAATGTTTCTTCAGGTAGGAGCTCGCCTGGTGGGGCTGGTGCTGGTCGGCCGGCACTTGAGATTTCGAGCGCTTTTCCTTTGCCCTTGGCCGCCAGTCTCATCTGTTCTGCCAACTCTGCCTGGCGCGTGGCCTCTGTCTCTGCCTTTATCTTGGCAAACCTCTCATCCCTGGCTGCCAGCTCCGCCTCTCTCTTCTGCTGGTCGGCCAAGGCCTTCAGCCTTGCCTGGGCCTGCTTCTTCCTGACTATGGAGGCTTGCTGCTCCTTCTTCGCCTGCTCTACCAGCTTCTGAGCTCTGGTCTGGATTCGCTTCCTCTTGCGAGTCATCCTTTCGAGGGTCTCCTCCTCAGTCAGTCCCAAGACGGACTTCTTGACTGGGATGGAGATCTTCCCAGACTCAGGGTCATATGCAACAGCTGATGGTGGCTGCTGGTGCTGGGAAGTCTTGGGCTTCTTGTGGGATGGCTTCTTGGTGACTGGTACCAGTTGTACATCCCGTGGGTGGATACCAGTCGCCTCAGCCACCGCGCCTTCCATGGTTTCGAAGAGAGACTCCGTCTCCAGCTTCCTCTTCAACTGAGCTCTTGCCTCCTCAGTCAGTGGGAGAGCCACAGCTGGGACTTGCTCTCCCAGGTCTTCTGAGTCCTCCTCAGAAACGACCTCAGCAGGGTCCACTGCTGACTTCCCTTTCAGCCTCCGGGGCTTCTTGTAATCTGGGTGAGGCAGCTTCGCCTTCGTGGCTGGTATGAAGTCGGAACCAACCAGCTGCTCCCCCTGATCCACGCCATCACCCAATTCCATCTCCAGGATGTGGCTGATCCTCAGCCCGAAGGATACGGCGTGGGCAAATCTCCCTTCCGTTGGCACGATGATGTTCCGCGCCACATTCTCCAGCAACCGGCCAAAGAAAAATTCGGCCCAGTTGCCCTGAATTCCATCCACCAGGGCACACATCACGGAGAACTTCCGCAGGCTCAACTCGGCGTACGAGCCGACTTCACATTGTAGCATGCGAACCACAATATCGCACACCATTTGCCAGTACTCCTCCATCTCGGACTTCTTCATGCCAGTCCGGAAGGCGGTGACTTCTGGCTTCTTCCACTGCGCCCACCTCCTCTGGAATTCCACCGTATCATCCTGAAGATACGTGGCCACTTCTTCTCCTTCATTCCTCAGTCCGAAGAGATCGGCGAGGTATTCCGCGGTGACGGTGATCAGGTGACCAAAAACGGAAGTTGTGAAGGACTTCCTGTTGTCAGCTATCACGGCCCGAGCGTAGAACTCGGCTACCATGTGTGGATGAAAAGTTTGGGGTGTCGCCGTCAGGTACTGCCGGAGCTCTTCTCGGTCAATCATCTCCATCAGCTCCTCCCCGTAATTTTTCAGGGCCAATTTCGCATTCAATATTTTCTCTTTCTGGACCTGAGCAGCCCTGACCTGCGCGTTAGAGAGCTGTCCCCTGGTCGCCGGTCTGTTCAACTGAACCAGTCGGGCGAACGGATATGTGTAATCCACATCTTCAATCTTCACTATGCCAGTATATGTGGGCATATGGGCTTCAGCGAGGGGTAGGTTTGGCGAACCAGGCTGGGATGATGTAGGTGTAGATGGAGGGTTAGCCAAATTTCCCAACAGGCTACCTCCTCCTCCACCTCCGCCTCCGCCGCCCTTCAAGTCACAGGAAGGGGTAGAGGTTTCTTCCTCTCGGACTCGCCAGGAGACTCCGTCGAAGGTCGACGAGCGGGAGAGGCGTAGGGAGAAGAGGCCGGAGGAGTCCGATCGGTGCAGCCGTCATCGCTCCGGGGAGCACGGGTCGAGGCGCGATGACCTCGACAAGGTCGTGGCCACCGCCACCAGTCCACCGGACCCACTGGTGGATTCATTTTTGGTTCGCGCCCGGCAGATGCTGACGAATCCTACCGCCGTGGACCAGGCGGGGAGTGCCCAGGCGCGCCTGGCGCGATATCAGCTTCTCCAGCTTTAGGTGCGTGTAGTAGCCTAGGCCGCTGTCTTTCATGGTACGATTCTAACTTCTGCTGTGGTTCGCAGGCCCAGGTGGAGCTCAATGCAATCCGCCGTGAACTCGACGTATTTGGTGACAAATGCGTCGGGGAGATCTTCAATCTTCGCAAGGAGCGGGACTCCTTGAGGAAGTACGTGGATTCTCTGAACGACAAGCTCAATCAGGCAGAGGACTGGGTGGCCGCGGCGGAAGGACGGGCTGAGGCGGCGAGGAAGGAAGCGAAGGCTACTCAAGCTGAACTTGAGGATCTGCGTCGGGTGGCCTCGGGGGCCAGGGCGGATGCGGAGAAGCTGGCCTCGGACCTGAAGGCGAGGAACGATCAGCTCCTCTCTCTTGACTCTCGGCTGAAGACTCAACGGGAGAGTTATACGGCCGAGGTGGCGAGATATGAGGAGCGGATTGCCCTCATGCAGATGGGTGAGGGGCTAGACTTCGAGACCCTCATCACCTCCCCGCTCTTTGCCGATATGTATGAGGTATGCCCCCTACCGAGTTCAATATCTGTTCGGGTTTCTTGGCTTGTCTAACCTTCTTGTAGACTCTCTCCGAGCAGGTCGAGAATGAGGTCCGGGGAAGGATTTCCCGGAAGTTCCCAGACCTCGATCTCAGCGTACTGGATGAGCTGGAGCCAGAGGAGGAGCAGGAGCGGGAGAAGGAGAAGGAATCCGAGCAGCACTCCGAGCAAGATCAGAAGCTGCTCGAACACTCTTCCCTATGAGGCGATGGTTTGAAGGAGCAGTCCGGGCCGACGCCTGATCAGACTTCGAACCAGGGACTCGGCCCGACGCCGGACGACTCTGCTGCTGCCTGAATGTCTTGAAGTTTTTTAGTTTCCTGTTTTGAACAATTTACTTTTGTTCAGACAATTTTAATTCTTGCTGTACTTCAGTTCTTGCACTTATATGGATGTTTCGGTTTTTGCCTTGAAATTTCGTGCCCATATGCTTGTCCTGCAAAAATAGTAATAGTCGAGGTGGGCGATGCCCTCCGATGCTTAAGTTAGTAATCGATCCAGGAGAGATAATAATTCGAAGTAAGATAGGGTAGTGACGTTTATCTGGATCGGGTTCGTTTGGCTCTTTGCGTAGGTTGTTGTTTCTGCAAAAAGGTGCGTGAGTGGTTGGGCATCGCCCCTCCAACGCTCAAGTTAGTCATTAATAATTGTAATTCCAAACAAAAATAAAGTAAGGTTTTAGAAAAGTTTAGAAAAGCGTATCTTAGAGATCGAATCTATCGATCTCCTTCTTCTCAGAAATAATACTTCTTGAGGTGCTTGATGTTCCAACTGTTCCCGATCTCTCTTCCGTCGTGGTCTTCTAGGTGGTAGGCGCCTCGTCCTACAACTCTGGTGACTTTGTAGGATCCTTCCCATGTGGGTGCGAGCTTTCTTTGACTTTTGTCTTTGGTGTTCTGGAAGACTCTCCTTAGCACCCAATCTCCTTCCTCGAAAGTCCGCATGCGAACCTTCTTGTTGAAAAATCTCTCGGCCTGCTTTCTTCTCTGAGCCATGCTAAGTAACGCTTGGTCCCTCTTTTCATCGATTAGCTCTAGATTTTTGAGCATCTTCTCATAGTTCTCTCCTTCTTGGCAAGTTTCCACGCGTAAGCTGCCGCCTCGAACTTCTGCTGGGATGACAGCTTCCTCGCCGTAAGCCAGGGCGAACGGGGAGCTTCCTGTTGACGTCCTCGGAGTGGTTCGGTAGGCCCATAAGACACCTGGTAGTTCCTCCACCCACTTTGACTTATGGGCCTCGAGTCTTTTCTTCATTGTTGCCATGATAGTTTTGTTGGTTGACTCGGCCTGTCCATTAGCCTCCGGGTATCTGGGTGTGGAAAATACGAGTTTGATGTTGTACTGGTTGCAAAACTCTTGTACTTTTCGGCCTGTGAATTGTGTGTCGTTATCTGTTCTGATCTCCTTAGGCACCCCGAATCTGCAAAGGATGTGGACCCACAGGAATTTGATTACTTCTTGCTCTCTCACATTTGCAAAAGCCTCTGCTTCGACCCACTTTGTGAAGTAGTCGGTGGCTACTAAGATGTATTCTTTCTGTCCGATTCCTTTGGGTAGCTTTCCAACTATGTCCATCCCCCAAGTCATGAAGGGCCACGCCACGATCGTAGCATGAAGTGGCTCTGCGTAACTTTGATTCGTGATTTCGAACCGCTGGCATGCTTCATAGCTTCTTACGTAGTTCCTTGCATCTCTTCGTAATGTCGGCCAATAAAAGCCTGCTGAGATTACTTTGTGTGCTAGCGGCCTAGCCCCTTGGTGGCTTCCGCAATCTCCTTCGTGGATTTCCATAAGGATCACCTACCCCGCGGTAGGCTCGAGGCACTTAAGAAGTGGTCCGTCAATCGACCTTCGGTACAGGTTTTCGTTGTAGATTATATACTTAGCTGCTGACCTAGTCAGTCGTACGGCCTCAGTTCGATCCTCAGGTAGGGTCCCAGACTTGAGGTACTTTAATATCGGCTCGATCCATAAATCACCGATCATTAAATCCATGACCTCGACCTTTGGGGCGGCTGGCTCTTCGGCCCACGTTATTACAATAGGCTTGTTCTGCTTCGATTGTTTGGTGGAAGCCAGTTTGCTAATGCATCTGCCTCGGCATTTTCTTCTCGAGCGATGTGCTTTAACTCGCAGACTTCGAATTCCTCTCTCATCTTTCGCGCCAAGTCGTAATATTTCTGTAACCTGGGATCTTTAACTTGGAAATGATCCTCCACCTGCATGACCACGAGTTGCGAATCTCCTTGCACTTGTAAGCGGCGGGCTCCCAACTCTTTGGCTAGTTGCATTCCTCGTACCAGTGCCTCGTATTCCGCTTCGTTGTTAGTAGCCTCAAAGTTTAGGCGGATGGCTCTTTCGAATATTTCCCCCATCGGGCTCCGAAGCCTTATCCCTACTCCGTTTCCATGAATATTACTTGACCCATCTACCTGCAGGATCCATGGTTCCGCGGTTGTCTCCCCGATCTCCAGGTGTGCTACCTCCCTTTCCGCATCAACCTGGAGGTTGGCATTGAACTCGGCGATGAAATCCGCCAGTACTTGCGATTTGATTGTAGTTCGTGGCTCGAATTCGAGGCCGTAGCCTCCGATCTCCACTGCCACTTTAGCAGTCGTCCATATAGGCTTGGCTTCAAGAACAAAGTCCGCAGTGGATAGGATGAGACCACTTTAATCGGGTGAGATTCGAAGTAAGGCCTCAATTTGCGTGATGCCGTCACCAATGCCAGTGCCAATTTTTCCAGCGTCGTATACCTCGTCTCGGCATCTTGCAGTGGTTTACTTGCGTAATGTACTGGATGTTGTTTTCCCGCTACTTCCTTAACGAGAATGGCTCCTAGTGCGTGCTCCGACACGGACAAGTATAATAGTAGTGTTTCTGCTTTTTCTGGTTTGGATAAGAGTGGCGGGCTAGCGAGGTAGTCCTTTAATTGCTCGAGCGCCCTAGCGCACTCGTCTGTCCACTCGAACTTCTTCCCCTTCCATAGGATTTTGAAGAACTCGTGCGTGCGGTCCGAATACCTGGAAATGAAACGGCTTAGTGCCGCTAGCCGCCCTGTGAGTTTCTGGACCTCCTTCGGATTCCTCAGTTGTACGATCCCCCTGACTGCCTGAATTTGAGTTGGATCTGCCTCTATCCCCCTCATGGTTACCACGTGACCCAAGAATTTTCCTGAAGTCACCCCAAACGTACACTTTGCGGGGTTCAGCTTCATTCTGTACCTATCGAGGATCTCGAATGCTTGGCGCAGATGCTCGACGTGGTCCCTTGCAAATTTTGATTTCACGAGCATGTCGTCGATATATACTTCCATCGTCTTCCCAATAAGCGGCTCGAACATCTTATTCACGATCCTCTGATAAGTAGAGCCTGCGTTCTTGAGCCCGAACGGCATGACCTTGTAACAATATATTCCTTTGCTTGTCATGAAGGCCGTCTTCTTCTGGTCTTCGGGGTCCATAAGGATTTGGTTGTACCCCGAAAATGCATCTATAAAGCTCAGCAGTTCATGTCCTGAGGTTGCATTGACGATGCAGTCGATGTGGGGTAGCGGGTATGGGTCTTTTGGACATGCTTTGTTCAAGTCTGTGTAATCCACACACACCCGATTTTTTCCATTTTTCTTTTTGTCCGCCACGACGTTGGCAAGCCAAGTCGGATATTTCACTTCCCGAACAGACCCGATATCTAACAGCTTATGTACCTCTTCGTTGATTGCTTCATTTTTCTCAGCCGGGAACTTCCTCCTTCTCTGTTGTACGGGCTTGTGGTTTGGATCGACCTGTAATTTATGCGTCATTACTTCCGGGTTGATGCCTACCATATCTCTGTGGGACCATGCGAACACCTCCTTTCTACCACGGAGAAAATCAATCAATTAGGTTCGAACTTCGGGCTCCAGCCCAGCCCCGATGCTCGTCTTCTTTGCATGGTCAGTTGAATCTAATTCCACCTCATCTATATCTTCTGATTCCCCTGCCGATGGTAGTGGTTCACTTTTGGCGAAGTGTTGTTGCGTGCACACTGCCTTGAAGCTCGCATAGTAGCATTCTTTGGCGGCGTTCTGCTCACCTCGGATCGTACAGACCCCTCATGTTGTTGGGAACTTGACTACCTGATGAAATGTTGAAGGAACTGCCTTTAACTGGTGCAACCATGGTCGCCCTAGCAGAGCATTATAGGCGCTAGGGGCATCAACCACCATGAACGGTACGTCGTAGTGCGTCCCCCCGCAGTACGTTGGGAGGACTAGTGTCCCAACTGTCATTTGAACACCGCCATTGAAGCCAATAAGTGGGGTCTGAGTTCGAACGATCTTTTCCTCGGGGATCTTCATTTCCTTGAGCGCGTGCATGAACAGGATGTTTTCCGAACTCCCATTGTCAACCAGGATTCTTTTCACGAGGCAGTTTGATATGAGTAGTGAGATAACCAGTGCATCGTCGTGCGGGTGGCTTAGTCCTGGAATTTCTTCGCTTGTGAACTCGATAGGGAGGTGGCCTGAATTTCTCCGCGGGGCTATAGCTTCCTCTCTGGTCAGCCTCCTGGCTCGCTTTGCCGCGGACTTAGTGATCCCGCTGATCTCTTACCCTCCGGTTATGCAATTGATGGTCCGAACTGGGACCGGTGACTTCGGTGCCCCTGCCTTGTCGGGCCCTGAAGCTTCCGTATGCTTTTCCCTGGTCCAGGTTTTCTTACCTCGGTCTGACAGGTATTCAGCCAAGTACCCCTTTTTGAGGAGTTCTATTACCTCGAGACGCAGGGCGCGACAATCCGCAGTGGTGTGGCCGTGATCATTATGAAATTCGTAAAATTTCTGGGTATCACGCGAGGCTGGATCCGCCTTCATCTTTGGGGGCCACTTCACCTTCTCCGGCATCCTTCGGAGTACATTCTGAACCAGATCAGCTGGTGCGATGGAGAGCGTGTACTCCGGAACGTATGGCCCCAGGTGGTTAATCTGGGGCGGTTTGCTGTACGGATGCGATCTTGGAGGGCGCCTGTCTCTCTGCTCTCAGCGGCCCTCCTCCCTCGTGTTCGGCCTCCCGGTGTTGCGACGAGCCCGCCCGCCGGTAGGGCTCGTCTTCTTCCCACTTGATGAGAGCCCATGCGCGGTTCAGAGCGTCGTCCATCGTTTGGCAGGGATAGATGGAGAGCTCTCGGTAGAGGTCTGAATCCACGTCAAGGCCTTTTGTGAAAGCCCGTACGACTGTGCTGTTCGGGCAGTTAGGAACTGCGACCAACTCTCTATTGAACCTCGAGAGGTACGCCCTTAGAGGTTCTCCCGGCTTCTGGATCACAGCATAAAGATCATCCGGGTGCTTATCGAGGCGCCTACTGCTTGAATATTGTCGCAGGAACAACTGGTGCAGCTCGGCAAAAGCGGATATTGAGCCTCTGGGCAGATTTATGAACCATTGTAGGGCAGGTCCCGTTAAGCTCGACCCGAAGCTCTTGCACATACACGCCTCCATCAGGGCTCCCGGAATTGCTAATGCCAACATCTTTTGCCGATAAACGGCTATGTGATTCTCGGGGTCGGAGGTCCCGTCGTAAAGGACGAAGCTTGGTGGAGCGAACCTGGCCGGGAGTTCGGCCCCGACAATATCTGGCGAGAAAGGGGATTCCGCATAGCTTTCTCTTGGGATAGTCTTCTCTGGTGCGGGGAGCCCTGGAATCCTGGATAACAGCGATTCGAGGTGACCGAATCTCTGCTCAAATCTCCGCTCAATCTGCTGGATGGCCTGAAGCTCTGATTGGCTCAGTTGCCCGGTTTGGTTCCCGAATGCTGGAGGATCTCCCGGGGTTCTCTCGGTGGGTACCCCCTCAGTACGGTTAAAATTTGATTCCAGATTCCTCGCGGTGTTACCAATGCTCCTCTCCGTGCTTCGAGGCTCCTCGACAATAAGATGTCTGTTGTTACTTTGCAACTGCAGCCTCCGATTCTCCCTTTCGAGGAGCTCGTACCTCCTCGCCATCTCTTCTAACGCGCCTTGTGCTCTCTGCACCTGCGTCACCAACCTTGAGACGTCGGGACTTTGAAGTACATGAGGTGGTGGTGGCAGGAATGCCAGATCTCCGAGTGGAGTGGCGTTGAACTCTTTCATCAAGTCGTTCACTGTCCCGGCTGGGTTGGATGTGCGCGGAGCCCCGCCACCTACTGCGGCGGCTCTCCCCCGTCCTGATACCGCCGGGACCCCTCGGCCTGCTCCCGCCGGAGCCCCTCGTCCTGCTCCAAGATTGGATCCCCGGCCTTGTCCTTCGGTTGGGGCAGTCCTCTGATCATAGACCCCTTCCACACAAGTGTTACCTGGATCGTCCGCCATTCCTGCAAAAAGAAAGTGAGAATTGTTCTCAAGGCCCCACGGTGGGCGCCAAATTGTTGAGGTTCGAATTCGATAGTAATCGGAGCCCCGAGAACCGTAGATAACTTGGAAAATGTACAAGGAAAGGCGAACAGTGATAATGAGAACAGAAATACAAGAAATGCCAATGATTGCTCAGCTAGCTTGTTACTAAGTGTTAGGGAATAAAGAAAAGATGAATTGATACAAGTATTCTTAAAGTAATGAAAAACTTTCCGTGTCGTTTATAGTGGTTTGAGGAGTTATTTATAGAGGTCTCCGTAGCCCTAGGGTTTTTGCGCCGTCACCAACGGTCTGGGGTGGATCCCGTGATTATCGGGGTGGTTTGCTGATCGTGGAATGTGGCGGTTCCGAATCTCTCGCGTAGTAGCCGTTGGTCCGCCCGCTAGGCTGTTTAGAAAAGCAAGACAGGTGGTTCTCTTATCGGACTCCTTCAAATCGGACTGGGTTGAACTGCGGAAGGTACTAATCGAACCTCTGTTGATGCCTTTCGAACCACTTTCAGTAATTGAGCTGCTCGCCACTTTATCCGGCTCGGATCGAATATTCTCCCTGTAACATCTATTGATAATGGGCCTGACCTTAGGTTCGAATTCGGCCCAGTACTTAGGTCGGGTCGGATCGGATCCGGACCTCTAACAATAGTCATTGCATATGAAACAATACATGAGAACTATCTTTTCTGAAACTTAAATGGGAGACGTATATTAGAAGGCATCATAGTCATTCTAGGAATAAAGACAATTTCACGACCATAACTATTCCTGGTCTTAACTTCAATAAAATGATTGTCAAGCATGGTGGTGATTAGACGGGTTCCGTTGCACAATCCATCATAATGATCTATATTTCTCAACAACATAATAGGAGTTCCCACCGTGAGTATCATCTCCAGATTTGACAATCTTGTACATTTCAAGTCATTCAAATATTCAGGTGTGCGCAAATCAGTCAACACATTCATTAGCACATCTGATTTGCACATACTATCCGAACTTAAATAAACTCTACTGTCAGAGTTGTTACAATCCATCATGTATAGATTCATTGAATCAACAATATCCATTGTTGGAGCTAGAATAACTCTATCTTGTAAATATGACAAATCATTATTGTCAGATAAATACAGTAGGATACGTGCTTTTGACAATTACCTTTACAGAATCTCCATAAAAAGTTTAGGTGAATGTCATCCGATTTTATTTTCCATCATTGTCGTGACTCAGATTACCATCTCCAATTGATGCAACCCGCTCTAAGAATGCTTTTAATTCAGAGCCCATATTTCGGAACCACATATTTTTCGTCAACCTTAAAACTCTTACATCCTTCTATAGATATGATGAATTTATAGTGACATTGACAATATCTCGCCTATTTTCCTTTGGTATAACATACGATATTTGTCTAAAATCACCTCCAAAAACCATTGTTTTTCTTCCAAATGGATGTGCGCATGATAAGCTATTCTTAAACCGCTTTAGATCCTTAATAGTTCGATCAATAGCTTCAAAACAATACTTGTGCATCTTAGGAGTCTCACCCCAAACAATAAGCTTGCAATTGACAATTAATTCAGCTAAAGGAGTTCCTTGTTTTATGTTGCAAGTTGAATGTTCATTAGGAGTTAGTGAAATGAAAATTTTCGAGTGAGCAGTTCTCCGCTAGACAACAACAAAGATGTTATTCCACTTGAAGCAACATTTAAAAATTAAAATTACCAACCATTTTTTTTTGTATTGAATCACCCTTCAATGCCTAATATTTCAATAACAGATTTTTAGATATAATTAATATTCAAATTAATAGTTATTACATTAGTTATATTTTTATGCATATGATGGTTGACTATTTTAATCTATAATCTCGGACTTCTTATAACAAATAAAATTAATACATATTTAATGGGAAGCTTTTGTTTAATTTTTTAAAAATCAAACTAATATTCTCCATAGATATAATACGAATTTAAAAATACAATACAATATTAGCCAATGATTAAGCATCCCAATCTTTTACTACCAAATTTGTATTATATTACTAATTAAACAATTTATCGTATTGATAATATAATATTTCACTCTACATAAAATATTTTAATATTTAATATGAACAAAAGAGAAAAATGCATATCCCGAAAGAGAAAATTAAATAATATATACATACTCATTTTTATAAATTCGTTCAATAAATTCAAATCTCTAATATTCATTATATATTATGAAAGTTGATATCTTAATATATCCAAAAATACATTTAAATAATTTGCAAATCTAAACAAATAAAATATTATTAATATATATATATACCTTTAAATCTTATTTATGTATTGTGTGTGATCCATATCTTAATGAGATTTTAAATTGATTGTAATTCAATCGTAATTGGTGTAAAAATAAAATTTAAATATATACCTCAATTTAGCAATGTAAATTTTTTTAATTAAATTCTCAGTTACTCCATCCGTCCCGATTATTTGGTCCATGTTTCCTTTTTGGGTGTCCCATTTATATGGTCCATTATCTAAATTTAGTATTATTTTTTGCATGTGTTAACAAATTTACCCTTATAAATTGAACATAATTAATAGAGTTATTATTAATAGTTATTGCTAAATAAGGGTAATTCAGAAAATTTGTTCAAATATTTAATGTATTCATAAATGAGTTTTGACATTCGTGCAAGTTAAGTTAGGAGCAAATAAATGGGACAAATGGAGTATAATATTTCTCATTACAATATTTTTTAATATACAAAAATATCAAAAAATATATATTCTTATACAAGTCATTAATATGATATATCCAAAATCGAGAAAGATAAAAATCTATACTGTTGGTCCCGGTTTTTCAGAGTATAAACGTTACGCAGCGGAAATAATATTAAAGTGTTTTCTTGCACGCTACTTACACACAGCTGACAACTGGCAACTGGTCAGCTGGTGCTGGTTACTCAGTACGCAGCTGACAACTGGTCAGCTGGTGATTCAATACTTAGAATATTTTAGCCTTGTTTGCACAATTATATATCAGTTTCAGGATATACTCCAGCACTTGAGTGCTGGGTTTAAAATACGAATGAAATGCAGAAAGCTGATAAATAACATAGGATTTTATAGTGGTTCGATCAATCGATCTACGTCCACTCTCCAGTCGAAGCACTGGAAATTCCACTAAGAGTAATCAGGTACAGGTCTCCTACGATCTATCTCTAGCTGGTGAATGCCTCGTCCACCAGTTCACTAGATCAACCGCTCCCGGTCCTGGATCCTTCTTCAACTCTTCACAGCTAATGGAGTGCGAGCACGTCACTTCAACCTCCACAGCAAGCTGGGTGTTTTAGTTCTCCCAAGAACGTAACAGACTCTACGGCAGAATGCCCGTAATAACTCGAGTGCTGGTGAGCACA
>JAPKLW010000196.1:343585-364037 GCA_026898455.1 Plectranthus barbatus
AACAAGTAAGCTACTGGGAAAGGAAACCTTGGACAGATTTCCCAACATATACACATATCTAAAAAAATTATAATAAAAAATAATTAGCAAAAAATAAAAATTTAAAATTATACATTCCAAATTATTATCTCAAATATTATTTTATACAATTTATTTTTGAATTTTTATTTTCATAATAATTTTAATATTAATAATTTTACATTTAAATTTTTCAATCATTTCTACGAAAATATATATATTAGTATTCCAGAAAAATTTTCAGTCCACAAAAATATATTTGCCTAATTCTTTTTTGGATATATATTTTTTTTAAAATTCAAATTTTATCTCAACCTTCATATTTCTCAAATAAATGTGATATTTTTCATAATTATTCTATCAATTTTTTTTACATAGATATAGTTATTACATCATTTTATTTGATAATAAATATTAACATAAATATAAAAAAATAATTCATCAATTTTATATACCAAATCAACAATATCTAATTTTTATTTTAAATGATGAATATATTTCAAATAACAAATATAATGTTAAATATATCTTGAACAAATAATATTTAATATATCCAAAAGTACTATTTATGTTGAGTAAATATTAAGATTTGGAAATATATTATTCATGAAATATAAATAAAAGATCTTACAATTCAAATCAATATTTAGTACATATACATCAACTATTTTTTTCTCAACAGTATTTTACATATTTGTCCCCCGATTTTGTTTATATATATATAGAGAGAGAGAGAACCAAATCTAACACACAATCTCTCTATCTATTTATATGAGTATATTACGTCACTCTCAATCTATATATATATAAAAGGAGAACCCCAACCAAAAAAAATTTCCCGCTCAAAAGAAATTTCTATATATAATTGTACAATATATTAGGTAAGAAACAATAATTATGGAAGGTCTAATAACTATTACAATTCTTAATTATTATTATCATTAGTTATTCTATTAGAATATTATACGTATATATATCATATTCCTTAATTTTAAAGGTTTTAATTTTTCGTAACTCATTAATTATCTTTCATTTTTGTTTATAAAAAAAAATCTATTTCTTTATATAAGGATTATATAAAAGAATAACTTTTTGAAAATATTATAAAAATCTAATACTTAACATTTGTAACATTACACTAGGTATTCACCCGTGCGTTGCACGTATATTTATATTTTAAGTATTATGAAGAAGATGTAATTAAGTGCGTTAAACATTTGGTGTGATTATTCTTGGTTGTAGTATGTCATGATAGTTGTGTCAATAAGAAGTGTTTAATAGCAAAATTAAGATTATATATTTTGAATTCTGAGAAAACTCCTTGTACACTATATGTTAAGTAAATATCTATTAGTATCCTTAATTTTTTTTTTTAATAATCTTAAACACACACCCACTCACACATCCAGATGTTCCCTGGAGCTTGAACCTGTGACCTTTCAGTCAGGAAAGGTACTTTTAACCACGACACTTTACAAATTAAAATTGTTAAATCCTTTTGGCATTGCATATATAATTGGACCAAATAACCATTTGGTATATGCTTCAATGTGTGCAATTAATGAAAAGAAAAGAGCAAACTAAATTGAATTTTAACGTAATGTACTCTAAAAAAATATGAATGAACTTGTTTTTTTCATAAAATTAAATAAAAAAAAAATAAACTCATTTTTCTTTAATTTAGTAATATAAATGGGCTGGTTATTAATTTTTATTTAACCATAACTGGCTTCATGATTTTTTTTTTTTTTTAAGAAATGGGCTAGTTATGAGTTGAATACAGATAACATCACTATATGCATATTAAATTAAACAAATATTAAATTGAAAACCCTAACTAATATTATATATATATTGAATCCTACTTTTCTTTTACACTTGCGCCGCGGCTCCATTTAATCCCCTATCTGCTTGCTTTTGATTTTCTCAATTGAATTGCTTCTGTAGTTATTATGAGTTGTTTCATCTCACTACTCTGATCTATGCCCAACCACTCCTATTAGATTTTTCTGAATTACTTTGTCATTTTTCTTAAGGTTAATATCACCCCGTAGAGGTGGAAATCGACAAAAAATTGTTAGATTTGTAGCAAAAAAATACATGTTCCGCCGACAAATACAATCTGCTACAATGGTTTTTTTACTCCAGAAGCCGGTGTAGTGATTAGATCAATAATCTCCACTTTAGTTAGCTCCAGTCGTTAAAACGGTGAGATTCAGCTTCCATTCATATATTACATTTATTATTTCAGATATTTCATCTTTTATTTATGTATATTTTTTCATTTCAAAATTTTGAAGTTGGTAAAGATTTCTTATATGTCAACTATTAAGAAATTATCATTCTTAATCTACAAATGAGTTTCAATAGTAAGATGTTCTACATCTTGTGTTACAATATGGTCTATCACTTTCAATCTATATATTTGATATAATAAATATTCTTCTATATCTGCTTTTGGTGGTCTCTTATCACTTGTGCATTGGCCTAAGATCTTAGAAATACCTGCCAATAAAATAAAAAGAAGCTCAATTTGTTAAAACACCAATATTTACTTTGTATCTGTAAAATATTTTTTCAATATATTATTTATGAACTTTGAATTTGTAATCACCTTTGATATGTGAAGAATATATAGTAATTGGAGATTTTTTAAGACAAATTACTTCTACACGTCATAATATTTTATATGATCTGACATTACTTAATTTAAAGATCTGAATTTACGATGCACCTTCATTTAAATGTGCAATTTGAAACAAAAAGAACAATCATTTTTTTGGCTGTGTTTTTTAACTAAAGGTAAATAATAAAAAATTGTGAAGCATCTTGCTTTGTTTTCATAGACAACCATTTTTTCCTTGTGTGTAAACTTATTTGCATTTTTGAATCTCGTTAATAAACAATCTACTGATATCTTCGTTATATTGCAGTTGATACTATTCTTACCTTGACGAAGAGCAAGAAATGATACCACCGCCTTCGTGAATGATCTTTTAGTTTTGGAATCTGCAAAACAATTATATGCAAAAATAACAATTATTTTCACAAATTGTTTAAATTATAAGTTTGCAAGCAAAATAACTCTTTTCTACACTTAAGCAAGTCCAAAAGAAATGTACTATGTACGATAATACACTTTTATGTAAAATGGAAGAGGGTGGAGGAGCAAACCTTGGCAAGTCTTTTATGTAAAATGGAAGAGGGTGTTGGAGAAAATCTTGGCAAGTGACATGAGACTTTTTGGTTTTATGTCTTGTTTTAGCCTTTTTATAAAGAAAAAAAAGGGTGGACTTCAAATTTTATAAATTCAAGTATTTAGATTTCAAATTTTGAATTTTGAAAGTGCTGCTTGTTTTTGAAACTTGTAGAAAATATGTAAAATATTGTGTTTTGAAAATTTAATATTATGCAGTTGGTAAAAAAATACAAAATGATGTGACAGTCATTTAATGCATGGAAAAAGAGTTGCAGGGTAATTGGGAAAAAGTTTGACGCCTAAATGTACAGTGATTGGCTATTCTGTTTTAGTATATTAAGTAGATATGTTTCATCTTATAATATTATATAAGTTTTAAATAAGATATTTAGGTTCTCATTCCTAAAATAGTTTTAGGATAAATAAGGAAATTATTACAATAATCACGTAATAATTACAATAATTGTTATCAAATTAAAAATCTGAAAAATTAAGTTAATAATAGGGACATTTGTAAAAGTTTACATAAATTTGGACATTTCATAAGTAAAGTGGCTATTTGGTATATTTGCATTAAAATTACTGTACATAAATTATATAAACAATTGATCATTATATATCAATATATAATTTTAAAAAGAACTCCACAAATTATACTCATATTAATTATCACTATAATTATTTAAATATTTGTTATGTACATATACACGCAATAAATTAAATACACTGCATGATTAGTGGTAATATGATTTAAATGGACTATTTAAATGAGTAACGTGTTTAATATTAATAATTTAATTATACTTTAACAATTTATTTCATTTGTAGTTACTTTTTATTCTTAGTATGGTGGCATATTTTTATATTTTGTAGTAAATTAATTATCTTGCAATTTAATTTACCTATGGATACATTTCAATATTCCTTATTTACTGCATCCTCTCACCTATAAATATCAATTATAATTTTTTCAAACACAGAACATATTCAATTATTCATCCACATTTTTAGTTATTATTCAATTCATTGTAATATTTTTTGGATTTTGTATTTTGTTTCATTGTATGAGTATAAGCTTCAGCGTCATTTTTCCTAAAATCATATAGATTGTATAAAGTTTTTTGTCTTTTAATTTTTAAATATTAATTTGTATTTTTCTAAAAAATATTTCTCTATTTTATATCACCACTAATCCACTAGGATGCTATGATAAGATAACGATTATGTATAATTTCATATCATATTAAATGATAGTTTGTATTCATTAAATAATAAATTATTAAAAATAGTATTTAAGAAATACAACACCCAGGAGCCAAACTGATTTTTTTAATAATAAATTATTAAAGTAAAATAATATGTCTTACCAATATATAGTATAAATAGAGTAGTAAAAAATAAATGAGGAAAATATTTTAAATATAAAAAAATCAAAATACGTTATGAAAATCCTTAAAATATTAAATACATTAATGAAATACTAATTTTTTACTTTTTTGACATTGAGATTGATTGTGTGCGGGAAATAAAGAGGGTTCATGTTGTGGGTAGGTGTCCCGCAGACCTTCTTTTTTTGATCCATTTTATTTTTTAATTATTTATATCAAAATATCTCAATTAACTTTAAAAAAAAAAAACCAATAACAGAATTTTGAAAAGTATTAGAATTGTGTAGTGTGTATTTCTTAAATATATGAAATATTTTGGGTATTTTCATAATATACAATAATGAAAATCAGTATTAATAAATTTATACTCACACTTAGATGTACCCGAGAAATCTCGAACTCATAATTTCTTTACCACCCGATTCAAAATATGTAGACCGCACCGAATCATCGATTTCGATTTGATTTTGGTTTAAACCGAAAAAAACACAAAAAATCTCAAAATCACAAAAAAAAAATATCCGAGAGGGACTGAGTAGGGGTTGAGGGATTGAGTGAGGGCCGCGAGGCTGCAAGCTAGCGACTGGCGAGCAGCGTGAGACAACAAGTACGATAAGCTGAGACATAAAGAGCGACGTGCGTGAGGGGCTGAGTAGGGGTGAGGGATTGAGCAAGGGTCGGGACAGATTAGGCGGCGTGCGTGAAGTGAGGGGCTAAGGCCAGAGGGTGAGCGATTGTACGAGGGAGTCTGAAGTAGGGTTTCGTTGGGTAAGTACTAACTTAGGTTTGTAACTTTGTATTCTGCATTTTGTAAAATATAAAAATTGTACTCCCTCCGTCCCATAACATTAGTCATGTTTTCCTTTTTCGTCTGTCCCAAACATTAGTCCTCTTTCCTAAAATAGAAAATTAATACACACTCATTAATAAAATATTAATTTCCTCTATCTCTACTCGTATTGGTATCTGTGCCGGAATGAAACAAGACTAATGTTATGAGACGGAGGGAGTAATTTATTTAGATATAAAATATATAATAATATAAAAAATACAGAATATTTAATACTTTATATATGTATATGGGTTGTGGTTCGGTTATAATCGAACCCAATTTGAACCAAAGCGATAACCAATTTTTTTTTTTAAAATCCAACCCGAATCGTACCGCATGTATTTTCAAACCAACCCAAATCCGATGGTTCGGTTCGGATTGACGGTTTATGTTTGGTTTTACTCACTCCTATCACGGGTAATGTACTTTCATAACTACACCCAAGTAGTGGACAAATAATTGATTTTTATTGATGAATATTGTTGATTCAGTTTTATTTATTAGAAACAGATACTTAGCATTAATGAATCTCTTTCTAAATATAATATTACCTTAAAATGACCAGCAACAAAGTTTTTATGAGATTTCATTGTATTAAATAGAATTTTAAAAAAGAATTTATTCTATCCAACTAATTATTATGCATAATTTAAGTTATAATACTAATATAAAAGTTAGATTCTGGTGCATTTAAGCTTTAATATTTTATATCTTATTATTATTAACGAAAGTAAATAAAAAAAATCAAGTTACAAGTTTACCTCAATTTTATATATGCATGTGCTAATGATAACATTATAATATTTCATTATCTAAAGTTAATAAAAACTCTTTTCAAAATATTAATTTTACAATATATTTGACTATATGATAAAATAATTATAATTATATACTATAACATAATTTAATGAAATTAGTATTATGTATATATGACATTCAGAAAAATATTTTATACATTTATTATTAATAAATTACTAAAAATAATATATACGTGCCGCGCATCGCGCGGGAGGAAAACTAGTTTTATCTATAAGTTTAAGACTCTAGATATACCATCATCTAAAATAGATTCTACATTAATATATGGGTAATTCTAAGCACAACCCATATGTATATTTATATATGTATTAAAACAATATCGGATGATTTATAAGGAAATTTTAGTTGCATTAATTAAAATGTTAAGTTCATTTATTAAAATAAAATATTCTATAATTAATTAATGATTTACAAAATAATTCAGAATGGAAATAATTTTTATGTTTGTCCGATTTATCAATCATGTTATAGACTTAATTAGTATTGTTCTATTAAGGAAATAATTATATAAACAATTAAGTAAATTAATAGATAGATTTGCAAAATCACTAAATCGTTTTTTTTTTCAGTTTAATAATTTCTTTATCTATTTAAAAAAATCTCTCCTTAAAAATTTTCAAATTAATTATATAGTATGTTATGTAAATGGTAAAATTTTTGGAAGATATCTCAATAAACTCTCTATTAATTGTAAAAAAAATCAATATTCAATCAACAACATAATCAATGGACGAATTTTTGTTGATTTTAATTGCATGATTGATATTTTCCATTTATATGGTTAAATAGTCTCTATAAATAATCGATATGATATGTTCATGTTCATAAACTTTTTTGTTTAGTTAGATGTTAATTTTTTCGAATGTTTAGCTTTATAATTCACGTTTTGATATATTCATGTATTATTGATTACTCTTTGTTGCATTGTTATTTGGTTGTAGTTTTTGAATAAAAAGTATTTGGTTTCGTCACAAGCCTCAAACCAGAGCTAAGTCTGTCATCCATGGTAAGGATCTGATTCATTTAAATCGATGTGGCTATCGCCGGTTATCTCCCTTGCCCAAAAATTGAATCATGTTTCTTTTAACAAATTCTTCTTATAAATGGGTCTAAAAAATAATCTAAAAACAAATCAGTATGATCCAATCGTATCCAATGAAGTTTCAAATAATTATAAGCTCACATAGAAGATATAATAGTTGAAAAGCTTCTTATAATTTTGAATAAACTCATATATTATTTTTTTATTAATATTATTGTTATAAATTAAAATAACTTTGTCAATAAGCTTCAAATTGTTGCTTTATAATCGTTGGAAAATATTTAATATAAATATTTCTCATTAATTATTAGCTTTGTGATTCTTAATTAGTTCACCAAGTATTTATTTGTTTTGCTATTATTAATGAAAGTTTTTTTTCTGAATATTTATATTTATGGAATTATTGTTTAGCCAACAAATATTATTATAAATTTATTTAGTATTTAACAATGTTGTTTATTAATATCGATTTATAAAATATTGCATATGATTAATGATTAATGTTACATTTCTTAACAAACCAAAATTAAAGTGTGAGTCCCTACGTCGTTAGGGTTTCTCCGTAGTCCCCGGGACTTGTTCGCTACCCTCGGTGGTGACCGTTGTTTCTTTCTCCTTTCCGACCTCCTTTATTTCTTACTTTCTTGTCTGTTCTTTCTAGCCGGATGTCCTTTCGGTTTGGACGTTTTGTCTCCCAGTCTTTTGACCTTACTAGGTTTTACCCTTTTGTCTAGTGACGTTTCGTCTTGTTTTCTTGCTTTTCGATTATGCGTCTTCTCTCGCAACTTCTCCTCTCCTTCTCGTCTGATTGTGAACTCCTAGCATCCCTGTGTCACCCTTTTGGTCTTTCTTTGTGCTCTCTACCCATTAGAGAGCAGCTCTCTAACGTTGTGTTTTCTTTTGTGTTTGTCTCATGTTTTGCAGGAAACCCTAGCTTATAGTATCCCCGGCTTCTCGTTTCCCCTGGGTGCTGTGTCTGCTTTGTTGTCATGGCAGACGAAGATAACGAAATATTGCAGCTTAATGAATATGAAATGGGTCAAATGGAGAATCACGCATGGTGTTTGATGAGAAAATGTGGACAAAGAAGGCTTTCAATAGTCGAGCTCTCATAGATACTATGAGGAAAATTTGGAATCCGACGAAGGAACTGGTGTGCGTAGAAATAGAGCAAAATCTCTATTCATTTCAGTTCAGCTGTAAAAGGGATATGGATAAAGTCTTGGAGATGGCACCATGGCATTTTAACAAACATCTGCTGGTTCTTAACCATGTCTCTGATAATATACAACCATCACAGATGACTTTTGATAAGGCGTCCTTTTGGATTCGACTCTACGACCTACCAATGAAAGCAAGAAATGAAACTATGCTAAAATTCATTGGAAGTCGATTCGGAGAGATGGAAGAGATTGACGAGAGAACAATCCAAGGTATGACAAGGAGTGTGCGATTGAAAATAAGAGTGGATCTCAATGTGAGTATAAAAAAGGGCACAAAAATTCAAATTGGTGAGAATAACCCATGTTGGATCCCAGTAACCTATGAGAGGCTACCAACCTTCTGCTACTGGTGTGGGAAAATTGGACATAACTTCAAAGATTGTGGTGAGCTCGACGATGGAAAATACGATTTGGTTAGAGGAAATGAAAGGAACCTTCCTTATGGTGACTGGATTGTTGCATCCCCAACTAAGCCGATTGCCAACATTCATAGGGATAATAGGGATGAAGTTGATAAAATAAGGAGGAGCCTTTTCAGTAAACAGGAGAACGACGAAGAGAGTGATAAGCTGGAGATTGGAGAAAAAGGAAGGACACCCACCAATCAAATCCACAATGCTTTGCTACATAAGGTTGAAAATGATCTGAAGAGAGTGGAAGTGGGAGGAAAAAGTTGTGTGCATAAGGGAGATGCCGGCTCTAGTGCTGATAAAAGTCAAATCACAGCTAATAAAGGTGCGGTGACTAAACCTCTTAACCTTGTCGAAACCTCCAAACATGTCAACGAACCACCTCTGCATCCTCGGCCTTATATCATTTCACACTCAAAAAAGGGCCCTGCTGCTAGCATTATGCCTCCTATCCCGTATCCCTTGAACCAATCCCAAACCAATATCCTTAGCCCAGACCCTACACTTCCGTTCACACCAATCCCTGTCCTTATTGACATGATCAAGGCTGGTAATCTTTCAAAAGTTAAGGAAGAAATAGATTGCAAGTTAGAAATGAAAACGAAGGAGAGTGGTAATCAACAATCAAAACTCAAATGTTGGAAAAGGAAACCCACTAATCGGAATAGGGATACCACCCAAAAGGAGGATAGTGTGGGAAAGAGGAGAGAAGAATGGATGGATATGGATGAGGATCTGCGAGAGGAATCTAAGCGAACGAGAAGAGAAATGCAACCAAATGAAACGGCAGCGACTGCTCAGCAGTCCTGCCGAAAGAAATGAATGTGTTAAGTTGGAACTGTCGTGGGCTTGGGAACCCAGGGACAGTTCGTGCACTTAAAAAGATCCTAAATAAAGAAACGCCGTTGATTGTTTTTCTTATTGAAATGAAGCTGTTGGAAGTGGAGATGAGGAGGGTTAATACCATTAAACTTGGTTACAAAGGTTGTTTTACCGTGCCTTGCAAGAGAAGCAAGCGTGGTAGGAGCGGAGGACTTTGTATGATGTGGAACGATCAAGTGCAGGTAGATGTGCAGTCTTATTCGCATCACCATATCCTTATTGACATTAAGGATGAGGAAGATAGGAGCTGGAAGTGCGCCGACTTTTATGGCTGGCCAGAGAGAGAAAAGAAGAAGTATACGTGGGATTTGATCAAGGAAGTGTACAAAAATTGTAACGCCCAATGTCTCTTTTTGGGTGATTTTAATGAAGTCCTTTTTGATTATGAGAAGAAGGGCGGGTTGCCGAAGATGGAAAAGGAGATGCGAGACTTCAGAGAAACTGTTAGGCATTGCAATCTTGAGGATTTAGGATACAAAGGTTATGCCTTTACCTGGTCCAATAAGAGAAACGGGGAAGACCATGTCGCTTGTCGTCTCGACAGAGCGTTTGCTAATGAAAGTTGGAAGGATCTTTTCCCTCACTTCTCTGTGCAACATCTCCCCAAGATGAAATTAGATCATGCCCCAATCCTTATCTCTGGAGGTGTGAAGGATGTTGATTACAATTCTGGAAAGAAGCCTTTTCGATTCGAACACATGTGGTTCCAGCACCGGAGTTTGAGGAGATCTGCAAGGATAAGTGGAAAGAGGCCGTAACTCACGAGGGTCTAGCCGGGAAAGTCAAAGCTTTTAAGGGTGAAATCTCAAATTGGGCAAGAGATCAATTTGGGAGCTTGCGGAGGGAAAAAGACGAGCTGTATAAAACGATGGATGAGCTTCAAAAAAAGGAAGATGATGAAGACACTAAGATACAGCTCGACAATTTGGAGGTCGAATTAGATGATATTCTAAAAAAAGAGGAAATCATGTGGATGCAAAGAAGTAAAACCCACTGGATGAAGGAGGGCGATCGTAATACTAGATTTTTTCACCAAAAAGCCAGCAACCGAAGGAAAAGGAACACGATCCGTAAGATTTTGGGTAGAAAGGGTAATCTCATTACAGACAGGAATGGTATGTCCAGGGAGATTCAACATTATTTCAGGGATATTTTTAAGGAGGAGAAGTGCGCAGGGGATACAGAAGCCTGGAATATTATTGAGCGAAAGGTCACTGCGGATATGAACGACACACTCACAAAGGAATACACAGCGAAGGAAGTAGCCGACGCTCTCAACCAAATGCACCCCAATAAATCTCCAGGCCCTGATGGTATGTCTCCCTTATTTTTTCAAAAATGTTGGAATTTTGTTAAACATGATTTTATTGAAGAAGCTCTCAGTATTCTTAATAAAGGAAAGGACCCTACTCCTATTAACCATACTCACATTGTCCTTATCCCGAAGATTAAGTCCCCCTTGAACCTTAAAGACTTCCGCCCTATTAGCCTCGCCAATGTAATCTCTCTTGTGGTTTCCAAAGTCATTGCGAATAGATTAAAAAAGCTCCTTCATGATATCATTGCCGAGAACCAGAGCGCTTTTGTTCCGGGTAGACTTATTACGGATAACGCCATGATTGCTTTTGAAAATTTTCACTCTTTAAATAAAAAAAAGAATGGTAAAACAGGCTCGCTTGCGCTTAAACTTGATCTCACGAAGGCTTTTTATAGAGTAGAATGGTCTTTTCTGGAGAATATGTTGACTAGGTTGGGTTTTCATTAGGCTTGGATAGATTTGGTACTTAAGTGTGTCCGGTCTGTGACTTATTCTGTGATGCTTAATGGAAACGAAACTGAGCCTTTTACCCCTAGCAGAGGACTGAGACAAGGCGACCCTCTTTCCCCATTTTTGTTCTTATTATGTACGGAGATGTTCACTGCTTTGGTTAAGCAGGCTGAGAAAGAAGGAAAAATCCAAGGAGTTAAAGTGACAAGGAAGGCCCCCTCAATCTCACATCTATTTTTTGCAGATGACTCTATTATCTTTACTAGGGCTTCAAGGAATGAGGTACAAGCTGTTAAAAAAGTGATCGAGAGATATCAGCGGATTTCAGGCCAAAAAATTAATTTTGAGAAGTCAGAGGCTTTCTTCTCCCCAAACATTTCTGTCGATGAAAAAAAGATTTTGTTGGAGCAGCTGGAAGTTAAGGAAATGGATAAAAAAAGGTAAGTACCTTGGCTTGCCTATTTTCATTGGCAAAAATAAGAATGTAGTCTTCTCAGGGTGGATTAATAAAGTTCAAGCTAGACTTCAAGGATGGAGAGACCGGACTCTCTCACAAGCGGGCAAGGAGATTCTTATCAAAGCAGTGATCCAAGCACTACCAAGCTACATTATGAGTCTCCAATTGATTCCTAAATCTCTCTGTTTAGAGATGGAAAAGAGCATTGCTAGCTTCTTTTGGGCCTCTGCAACAGAAGAAAACAAAATGCATTGGACTTCCTGGATGCGACTTACTCGACCCAAAAGAGAAGGTGGAATGGGCTTTCGGAATTTATATTGTTTCAACCTCGCATTGCTTGCTAAACAAGTGTGGAGAATCCTTCAAAACCCCAGGACGTTTTCTGCTCAAATCCTTAAAGCAAAATATTTCCCTAAAGACGACATCCTGGAAGCACCCTTAGGTTCCCAACCCAGTCACTTGTGGAGAAGTTTACATAAAGCTAAAAGCATTATTGAAGAGGGTCTTGCTTGGAGGATTGGCGATGGAAGTAAAGTGAAGATAGCATCAGATCGATGGATCGGGGTTGAGAACCAAAGAAAACCCGATCAGGTCAGACTCCAAGGTTTGGCCGATAAAAAAGTGAACTTCTTGCTGGACCCCTCTGATAATTCATGGAAGAAAGAAATTGTTGACAATGCATTTTCGGAAAGGGACAGAGATGATATCCTCGCTATTCCAACAAGTAAAAATCAGCATGACGATGTTTTGATTTGGAAACCTTCAAAAAATGGATTCTTCTCTGTTCGTTCAGCTTACTGGACAGCCTTACAAGTTGAAGGAAATGTTCAATCTCAATTTGCTTCTACGAGCGGCCAGGCACAGGATTGGAGGAGACTCTGGAGCTCAAAGGTGATCCCGAGAGTCAAGGTTTTTGCGTGGAAAGCGTGTAATCAGGCCCTCCCAACCAGGGGTAATATTAAAAGCAGAGGAATTTCTTTGGACCCCATCTGCGCGCTTTGTGGTGAAGAAGAAGAAACAATTGACCATGCTCTTCTTTACTGTAAGGTGGCAAGGAATATGTGGTATCTCTCACATCTCCGTTTAGACATGAAAAAGCTGAATCACATCTCATTCAAAGGTATTCTTTGGGATCTGCTTGAAAAGCATAAGGAGAGAGCCACACTTTTTTTGTGTCTTGCTTGGGAGCTTTGGAAAACAAGAAATGCTTGGAATTTTGATATGAAAAGCTTCAACATTGAGAGCATTATCAGGAAAGGTCACAACCTGTGGATTGATTCCTTACAGGAAAATGGAAAAGATCAAGGAAAACCTACTGAAGTTTCTTGTTGTAAATGGAGAAAGCCATCGCTGGGGAAATTGAAAATCAATGTCGATATGGCTGTCTTAAATGATAAAGAGATTGGAATGGGCTTCGTCATCCGTAACCATGAAGGCAGAGTTGAGCTCGCTGCTAGGAGTAAAACGTTGGCGCGCGGAGCAAGCACCCTGTTAGGGCTTCAAATCCTCTGTTCCACATTGATGTTCCACTTGGTGTTCCATTAGCTCGATTATTAATTTTAAATTATATTTTTACAAAAAAAAAAATCAAGTATAATACAATATAATCTAATTGATTTATAAGAATAAAAATTAAAATTTTATAAGAACACAAATTATAGTTATAAATTAATTAATTTTAATAATCAAATTTAAATCAAAAATTGAAAAATAATTACTAAAAAATATTATATACCCTAATTGGGTGGGATGAACCCTATAGTTGAACTTATAAAATTAATCCAAATCATATTAAATTAAGATTATAAAAAAATATTAAATAAAAATCAATAATTTTAATAATGGAACAGGGAGTGGAACACAAAAAATGGGACAGAGTATCTCATGCCCCCTGTTAGAAGGCCTCGCTTTGAGGTGGGCATTGGATATGACTAAACAATATAAATTGTATATTCACGAGGACGAGAGCGATAGCCAGATGCTTATCCTTCTCATCAATGGAGAGCATCCGCCTAATCCATACTGCGATGTGATCGTTCGGGATATTAAGGCTGGAGCAAAAGTTGTGGGCAGCCCCTCATTCCAGTTTGTTCGGAGAACAGCAAATCAAGCGGCTCATTTTGCTGCAAAAGGACCGGATTTCATCTGCATCAATTATTGTCCACAACACCTTACTTCTGTTATAGAGAAGGATTTGTAATCACCCTTTTCTTTAATGATATGAAGTTCTTCCCTTCTCAAAAAAAATAAATAAAAAAATGATTAATGTCGAAGTTATCAACGAAAAATCACCTTAGTTCTAAAGAATTATATCTAAAGTAATTAACCAATTTATCCTTTAATTAATTTATCATCGAATTCAATTCACATACCAACATTCATATCAAATATTCTTTCATCTTTAAAATTTTTAATTATAAAGTGTTAAATTTTGATTTTTAAATAAAAGTTTTTAGATATGAAGAATATATTATATTAGACTTGGATTATAAATCGTTAATTTCTATTAATTATATACATTATGTTAATCAATTTAAAATAACCAATTCAAAATATCATTTAAATAACTATGATTGGTTTGGTCAATGGTATTCTAAATTTAATTAATTTTATTAATATAATTATGGAATGTGTTGGTCCCGGTTTTTCAGAGTATAATACGTTTCGATACGCAGCGGAAATAAAGTTAATTGTTTTCTTGCACGCTACTTACACTCAGCTGACAGCTGGCAACTGGTCAGCTGGTGCAGGTTACTAAGTACGCAGCTGACAACTGGTCAGCTGGTGAATCAAGACTTAGAATATTTTAGCCTTGTTTGCACAATTATATCAGTTTCAGAATATACTCCAGCACTTGAGTGCTGGGTTTAAAATATGAATGAAAGACTGAAAGCTGATAAATAACAAAGGATTTTATAGTGGTTCGATCAATCGATCTACGTCCACTCTCCAGTCGAAGCACTGGAAATTCCACTAAGAGTAATCAGGTACAGGTGTCCTACGATCTATCTCTAGCTGGTGAATGCCTCGTCCACCAGTTCACTAGATCAACCGCTCCCGGTCCTGGATCCTTCTTCAACTCTTCTCAGCTGATGGAGTGCGAGCACGTCACTTCAACCTCCACAACTAGCTGGGTGTTTTAGTTCTCCCAAGAACGTAATACTCTCTACGGCAGAATGCCCGTAATAACTCAAGTGCTGGTAGGCACAGGAGCTGCTGTGAACTCTCTCGAAGGAGAAAGAACACCAAGTGAGATCTTTAACTTACAAGCTTGAAGCTTGAAGTCTCGTGTTTGATAAATCAACACACGGAAAGCTTTATGAAAAGCCTCGAAAGTACTTTATGCGTTCTTGCAGTAATATCAGTTCTTTCGGTGGTTGAGCAGATTAGTTGAATCGTGGAATCAATCGCTCATGGAATCTAATGTTTGAATGTTGGTGGTTGCGACGTATTTATAGCCGCAGGAACCGATTCAAACTTTCTAGCCGTTTGGACGCATCCGGAAAGTTGTCAGACCTCGGATGTCCTTCTGACGGCGGCAGGTATGCTTTTCCGGAAGGAACCATACCTTTGACCGCTTTATCTGACACAGATCTCTTTGTGTCAGAACGGCTCTATCTGTCAGTCCGAGGAATAAGACTGGCGTCTTGTGACTGATAGACTTTAAGTTATCCTTCCTTAAAGTCATCCTTTGTCAGTCGATTCCTCAGAGAATCTTCTTTTTGTCTCTACGTCGCTGGGAGAGAGAATCTGGAATTCTGCTGGTAATATCTGACTGGTAGATCATACTGGTGATCTTGTGCTGGCAGTCTCTGCTGGTGACTTGCCCTGGCATCATCAAAGTCTACCAAAAGTCTGGATGTTAATTCTTCTCGGAATCTCCCATGACTGGTGAAATCACCGCTGGTGAATAGTGTAAGTAGGAACACGTATTCTCCTGGTAAGGTTTGTCAGCCGCCTGCTGATGAAACCCTTCCCAACTGGTGAACAGTAGCCAGTCATAAGCACTTCTCACCGCTGGTGAACAGTGTCAGCGCGAGTCTTTGTCAGCCGCCTGCTGATGAGACTTTTCCCAACTGGTGAACAGTAGCCAGTGGTAAGCTCTTCTCATGCTGGTGAACGGTGTCAGCATGAGTCCTTGTCAGCTGCGACTTACAACTCAAAAGACCTAAACAGGACTTTACATATAAGACTAGAGCTATGTAGAGACAACTGACGCTGGTAGGACTTAGGATTTGATCCACCAAAACTATAATCTAAACAAGTAAGCTACTGGGGGAGGAAACCTTAGACAGATTTCCCAACAATTTCCCCCTTTTTGGTGCGATCAAAGCCTAACCAGCGAGCACTCAGCTGATGAGGAAGGTTACAAAGGATTTCAGGGTTTTACAAGTGAAACCTATCAGATCTAAACCCATGAAATTACTTCCTCAACATCAGCTCTAACTAAAAGAAATCTTCCCCCTCAACCTAGGAAAGATATTGCTCGTTTAAAAATATAGAAATTAAGATCAGAGCAAATAAGCATGTAAATAAATTTACCATGCAAGATGAGTGCTGGTGCTGATTACACTGGAAGTGTAAATTCAGCTGGTAAGTAAAAACTTAGACAATTGTTGGACAATAAGAGATTGTCATCAACTTGTCAGTTAATCATTCCATTAGAGATATAGCAATTACATGTACAATGAATGATAACTGACTAGTCTAACAGATTTACTTACAAAAACATAAAGAGACAAGACTATGGCTTAGAAGATGATCCTGGTGACTGAGTTCGACCACTGGTTAAGGACCTCAGGATCGCAGTAAGAGCAGCCATGTCTTCCTCTCTCTTCAGCCTCCATTCTGCAGCAATTCTTCTCTCTTCAGCTGCGAGGCGTCTCTCTTCCTCAGCAATTTTGGCCCTTTCCTCTTCAGCCCGTGCTCGCGCACTTTCCCCCTCTTGGATCCACGCCAAAAAGGTGGTGACACCGGCGGTGACGGACTCCATTTGTTGCTTTACATCAGCTTGGAAAGTGGCGAAGCGCTGATCCATCCTGGCATCAATGTAAGCAAGAAGTTGCGCAGGAGGATGAATTTCAGAGATTGGCATCGCTGATACTTCTATGGAAGTGGAAGGCACATCAGGTGCGGTAGGAGCCATTGCTGGTTCAGATTCAGCTGATATCTCCATTGGGGTTGGCTCCTCCGCTGGCACTGCAGCTGCTGCTGGCTCCTCCGCTGGCACTGCAGCTGCTGCTGGCTCCTCCGCGAGCACCGCGGCTGGTGCTGGCGGGCCTTGTTCAAAAACAGGTAGGGCTGTGAGATCCACCAGCTGCCAGTCCTCATGATAAAGGACAAGGTCGCCCAAAACCATAGGAACAGATGGGACGGCAGTGGTCAGCCACCAACCTCGGGAGGGATCCTCCTCCACAATGTGGTCTACCAGCAGAGCGCTGGCAGCCATATAAAAAAGGATGGCAAAATATGGAGGGATCCGGGGGAGAGCGGTGAGGACCTTCAAGCGACGGAGCGCGTAGATCAGCTGGTATCCACGGCTGGTGGGCTGGAACTGGAGGAATGGTAGCTTAACCATTTTTGGCCTAGGGAGGCCGGAAGTCCCAGTCAGCTGTCTGAATTCTGCAATTTTCCTCAAACGGCGCTTGATTCGCCTGGTAGACAGCTGCTGGTGCATTTCAGGATCAGAATCCATGAATGCATTCGCCCACGCCTCCTCTAATCTCCAGTAACCAAGCCCTAGCCTGGCATACAGAACAGCGCGCTTCTCTACTGTCAGCTGGCGCTGGCACAGGTCGAAGATTCTCCACCTCTGGAACTCCAGAAATAGTTCCGGATTCACCCTCCACAGTCCTCGGTAGCTGGTTATCATCTCGTCATTAACGGCATTCTCCACCTCCGCCGTGATATTTTCAGCATACTCAAAAAGAGTGGAATTGAAGTACTCCATCGGCTGCAGGGGCAGACACCAGTCATAGATCCTCGAAGCGTATACCGACTGGTGGGGGAGTCCGCTGATGGGGATGATATTGAATGCTGATGGCTCAGGCACTCGTGAATTTTGAAACGCCATTGCCCCGCGGTGCTCCCACCGATGTACCCCTGACACACGCGATTGGAAGGTGTCTTCATCAATCAGCTGATGCTCTTGGATACAGAGCAAGTATGGCCTCCTTTCTGCGCGCACATGACGTGCTGGCGCTAGCGAGGATGTTGCTGGTCGCCCAGAAGATGTTGATGCTTCTGAAGATTGTGGGCGACTGGCAGGACGACGAGCCTCATCTTCAAGGTCTGGGAACAGATCCCTTGGCTCCATCCTCTGCACCCTCGAGTGTTGGACTACTGGTGGCGGCTCGTCATCAGCAATGATGATAACCGGAGAGGTTTTGTCAACAGCTTCTCCACCAGTAACCTCCATCTCAGCGGTCTCCTCCTCAGCGGCCGCCTGCTCCGGCTTCTCCTCCGAATCGGAGCTCATGTCCGAAAAACTCGCCAGTTTTTCCGGGGTGGTCGCCCGCTCCTCAACTCCTCCACTGGCACCCCCGTGCGCGGCCAGTGGGACTTCAGCAGTCTTCTCCTCATCCTGGTACTTATCCACAAGGGATAGTACGTCTTCATCAGCACCCATGACCATCAGGCGCGAAAATGATTCTTTTGATAAGATCTGGCCTGGAGCTGGTGCTGGTGGCCTTGCACTTGTAGTTGGGGCAACTTCCCATTTGCCTTTGGCCACCTGGTGCACCTGCTCCGCCAGTTGCGCCTGACGTCGAGAATCTTGCTCGGCCTTTATCTTTGCAAAGGCTTCATCGCGGGCTGCCAGCTCAGCCTCCCTTTTTCGCTGGTCGGCCAAGGCCTTCAGCCTTGCCTGAGCTTGCTTCTTCCTCACAATGGAAGCTTGCTGCTCCTTCTTGGCTTGCTCCACCAGCTTCTGAGCCCTCGTCTGGACCCTCTTCCTCTTTCGGGTCATCTTCTCGATGGTCTCTTCCTCAGTCAGTCCCAAGACGGACTTCTTGACTGGAATTGAGATCTTCCCTGACGCAGAGTCATAGGCAGCAGCTGACTGGGGCTGCTGGCGCTGGTGGGTCTTTGGTTTCTTGCTTGAAGTGGGCTTGGGGGCTGGCACTGGTGCTGATGCCCGAGGATGTATGCCGGTTGCCTTAGCCACGGCTTCTTCCATAGAGGTGAATAAGGATTCAACCTCTAGCTTCCTTTTCAGCTCAGCCTTGGCCGCAGCTGGCAGTGGGAGAGCCACCGCTGGCACTTCCTCCCATGTCTGTTCTGCATCTTCTTCAGAAACAGACTCATCGGGGTCCACAGCCGTCTTCCCCTTCAGCCGGCGTGGCTTCTTGTAGTCGGGGACAGCCAGTTTCACCCTTGTGACTGGGATGAAATCTGATCCAACCAGTTGCTCCCCCTGGTCGACGTCGTCCCCCATCTCTACCTCCAGTATGTGGCTGATCCTCAGCCCGAATGACACCGCGTGAAGAAATTTCCTGTCAGTCTTCACGGTGACATTCCTCTCAACATTCTCCAGCAGTCGGCCGAAGAAGAATTCGGCCCAGTTGCCCAGTATGCCGTCTGCCAGGGCGCACATGACAGAGAACTTTCTCAAGCTCAGTTCGGCGTACGAGCCGACCTCGCATTGTAGCATGCGCACTACAATGTCACACACCATCTGCCAGAAATCTTCCATTTCTGACTTCTTCATCCCCGTTTTAAAAACAGTCACCTCCTCCCTTCTCCACTGCTCCCACCTCCGCTGGAACTCGACTGTATCATCCCTATGATACGTCGCCACTTCCTCTCCTTCATTCCTCATTCCAAAGATGTTGGCGAGGTACTCGGCGTCGACAGTGATAAGGTGTCCGAACACCGATGTGGTAAATGATTTCCGATCGTCAGCGATGACTGCTCGAGCGTAGAACTCGGCAACCAGATGTGGATGGAACGTCCTGGGAGTCGCCGTCAAATACGGGCGGAGCTGCTCATGATCTATCATCTCCATCAGCTCCGGGCCGTGGTGCTTCTCCGCCAGCTTGTCATTCAGAATCTTCTCCTTCTGAACTTGGGCTGTTCTGATTTGTGCGTGAGAGAGGCGATGTCGGGTGGCTGCTTTATTCAGCGAAACGAGCTTGCTGAATGGATAGGTATAGTCGATGTCTTCTTCCTTCACAATGCCAGTGAAGGTAGGCATGTGAGCTTCGGCTAATGGTAAGTCTAAGGACTCAGTAGAAGAAGATGATTTATCAGCAGCGGGTTTGGATGAAGATGCCATTGAATGCAGGGAATTTTTGGAAGATGGACAAGAAAAATGTTCAGATTGTAAAGGAAACGTAAAGGTTTATCCGAGAAGAATATCGGATATAAATACTAAGGCCATGCAGGATTAAACGATCGAGATGAATTCTCAGAAA